>BLSH010496824.1:25009-38275 GCA_018402905.1 Glandirana rugosa
GGTCTAGGGAGTTTATAAATTACTCGTAGTAGTTTATGACCAAGTAAAAGTGTTTACAGTCGACCGGTCGTCACCGGTACCTGTCTACGTGAGAAAACGGATTTTGTTACTTTTATCATACCGAGCTTCATGGTGAGCGTAAGCACCAGCCCACGGTGCGAAACGCGTAAGCTGGGACTTGTGGTTCACCCCCATTTTGTATCTGCACCTTTACCTGTACCTTGCTACAAATAAACAACACATTGGATTCGGAGTGCGGCTGTCCAGCCTTTTCTTTATGTTCCATGTGCACTCATCAGCCTGCACCTGTTTAGTGATGCACACAGCTGATCCTTTGATCTTGTCCAAGGACATCTGGAGCGGTGAGTGATATTTTGTTGAAGTCTACTGGAGTCTTACAAGCTAATTCTGTCTGTATTGCACCAGTCTTTTCACGTTATTTGACTGACACAGGTTTAGGGGGCGAGTGGTACTTCGAGCCATACTATTTTCATTGTTTTAGGCAAAAGAGTGCATCTGTCCATGGCCACTGCTGGCCAGCTGACATTTGTGAAAATGAACCAGTATTTGATGATGCTCATTAAATATTTGAGGGATCTGGCACTTTACCTCTTTTTTCTTTTGCTGCATCCAAAGCGTATTTTTTCACTACCACAGGTCACAAAAAATATCACACATGCTGCCACCATTGCCCTGTCCTTGAGCACATCCAGCTTTCATTAGCACATCCCTCTACCTGCCATTGTTAACATCTCTTTCCACTGCTGTAGGCCTGCTACCATTACATCCAAAAATGGGTCCATATCTGCTGTTCTTTGCAATGGCAAATTTAATGTGGCACCCCAAATTTGTTCACAGTTGCAAAGGCTGTAAATTCTGTTTCAAAGGGCCTATTCTGTGCTCTGAAGGATTTTATCTATAGGGTAATGGCATTTGGGCACCACCAAAAACCAATGTGTTTGCTGCTATGTAACAGTTGTGGATATGGTGAATGTTTGTTAAGGCAGAGTTCTCCCTGTGCTTTGCAGCAAATTTTCTGTTGGGTTATGGTGTTTGAGCACCACCAACACCCAAGACCCAATTTTTTTATGACTGTGTGAAGGTAACACAAAATATATAATTTTTGGCCAGGATTGATCCTCTCATTTGCAAGAATATTCATGTAGGGTTAAGCTGCTTTGTTTTTCATTTCTGGATTTACAGATGGAGCATGCCCGTTATCTTGAATTGCCTCGGATGGAAACTATATTCTGTGCAGAAAATTGGTAAGTTATCTATAATGTAGATAATGTATCAGAAAAATAACAGTCTGATTATTGCTGGCTGAAATATAACATCTCCCTACATACTAAATTACCTTCTCTTAAAAATGAAATGTTAATTTACGTCAAATCTGTGAAATAGTTATAAGTATTTCCTAAAAAAAAAACATGTTTTATTTGATGGCAGAAATTACATAACTATCTGGGGTTGATTTACTAAAGGCAACAAGACTGTGCACTTTGCAAGTGCAGTTGATCCAGAGCTTAGTAAATGAGCAGAAGTTCAGCTGACTTCCATCATCCAATCATGTGCAAGCAAAAATTCTGCTTTTTTTTTATTTTTACTTGCACGTGACGGGGTGTTCTTTGTAAAGTGAAGCGTTACCTCATTTACTAAGCTCTGGAGCAACTGCACTTTGCAAAGTGCACAGTCTATTTGCATTTAGTAAATCAAGCCCAGAGTGTCTGTTCATAGATACATGACAAATACAAAGAAACAAAATACAATTGGTAGCTATACAAATGACAGCTTTAAAGTGATTATTCCAGAGGCTATGAACAACTTCTAATTAGTGGTAAGCCGACTACAGGCTAAGAAAGGTTACCTCCTTTGTTAGACTGGGAACCCCAAAGCTGTGAACAGAAAAGAAAAGAGAGAGGGGCACCAAGCCAACCATAATGTAGTAAGAAAGTTTATTAAAGAGACCAAAAAAAGATAAAAGTTACACTTACAAACAAAAGTAGATAAAATCGTGTCTCTTATGGACATCTGTGAAGATAGAAGACCAGAGTGCAGCTCCCTCCTTGGCTGCTTTACCAGAGCTGCTGCAGGCAGGCACTATGGACATGGGAAGGACTGTCGCTGTGGGACACAGAATACAGTGCTGGATGATGTGCTCCCACTGCCATGACATATGTAGTCGCAAGGGCTGTCAGGAAATGCATTTCGGAGGCTATGACGCACCTCCTTCCTAAGTCTAACTACTGCCTGTGCCTCCAGAATGAAATACATGCTCTCCATCTAAGTATGGTTAACCCTTCAAGCACAAGGTTTGGAGAAAGGTGTAAAGCCCAAATTAAATCAGAGTTCCGCCCAAAACTGGAACTTCCGCTGGATTGCTTCCTCCCCCGCTCCGGTGCCACATTTGGCACCTTTCAGGGGGGAGTGGGGACCCATTTTTGACAGGAAGTTCGCCCACCTCCTCCTTCCTCCACTGCCGGGCCAATGAAAACAGCGCTGGCTTTACTGCTGGGCTCCCTTATCAGGAATGGTGGCGCCAGTAAGCGAGATGCGATCAGACGAACCCCTGCTGCCTGGGGTGCTGACATTGTGGGCTACCTGCACAGGTTAGTGCCCAAATATTAAAAGTCAGTAGCTTATGTATTTGTAGCTGCTGACTTTTAATTATTTTCCATCCAGGCTGGAACCCCACTTTAAAGTATTTTTCAGAGCAAGAGAAGGAACTATGAATTATAACAGCAACTATTATAATAGTGAAAGTCATGACTGTATTCCAAATCAGAATGAAAACAAAACTACAAACAAAACTAATAAGAAAATAAATAAGGCTTGAAAGGTATCACCAATGATCTTATCAAAACATGTATAAATAAAATAAACATTTCATTGGGAATATATTTAATTATATAGCATTTTAGTATAAAAGTATCACTAAAACAGCACACACACAGTATCTAAAACAAACACACACACACAGTACTTCACAAAAGTGAGTACACCCCTCACATTTTTGTAAATATTTTATTATATATTTTCATGTGACAACATTGAAGAAATGTCACTTTGCTACAATGTAAAGTAGTGAGTGTATAGCTGGTATAACAGTGTAAATTTGCTGTCCCCTCAAAATAACTCAACACACAGCCATTAATGTCTAAACCGCTGGCAGCAAAAGTGAGTACACCCCAAAGTGAAAATGTCCAAATTGGGCCCAAAGTGTCAATATGTTGTGTGGCCACCATTATTTTCCAGCACTGCTTTAACCCTCTTGGACATGGAGTTCACCAGAGCTTCACAGGTTGCCACTGGAGTCCTCTTCCACTCCTCCATGAAGACATCACAGAGTTGGTGGATGTTAGAGACATTGCGCTCCTCCACCTTCCGTTTGAGGATGCCCCACAGATGCTCAATATGGTTTAGGTCTGGAGACATGTTTGGCCGGTCCTTCACCTTTACCCTCAGCTTCTTTAGAAAGGCAGTGGTTATCTAGGTGTGTTTGAGGTCCTTATCATGTAAAACTATCTCATTTGTAGGTGTCCTTCAAAACTGTTTTATAACTGTAGTGTTAAAACTTAGATATAGATTAAAGTTTTCTTTTTTTTTACCAAGAATAGCAAAAAGCCTTTGTGAAACCTGCATCAAATTTTTATAACGTTTTAGGTTTATGATTTGAGAACAAAAGACATGGGGTTGGTTTTCTAAAACTGGAGAGTGCAAAATCTGGTGCATCTATGCATGGTAGCCAATCCGCTTCTAACTTTTTCAATTAAGCTTTGACAAGAAAACCTGGAAGCTGATGGATTCTATGAAGAGCTGCACTAGATTTTGTATTAGTAAATAAACCCCATTGTGATTTATTTCTCCCAGGTGAGATCTACCTGATCTCTCACATATAATCTTTGCAAATAAGGAGTACATACGGTCTAGCCAATTAGTTCAGTTATTCTGGCTTCTGGCACGGAAAAAAGCACACTCTAATTTATATTTAGGAGGGTAAAACCTACCTAGTCTCTCCATCTTGCATTGTGGCCTAGTAAAAACACTTACACAATGTGCTGCATGTCTGTATAATATTTTTGGCACTTAACTGTGACAAAATAAACTGATTTTTTTTCTTTAATCAAAATAAAATATGCCTCATCTTTTCCTTTGACATAGTGGCAAGCATACATATAGGTTTAAAGGGCAGCAAGTCTGTACAATATTTAGGACTGTTGTGATTGTAATATCAAACTCTAATTGTTATCACTTACTTTTTTACTTTATTATATTCCTCTATATTGCTGCCTAGCGCTTCAATCAAACTGCTTGCAGGCTTTTCAGTTACAGTGTGAACATTTTGGCTTTTGTCTCCAAAACATGGAAATTTAGATCTTAATCATTAAACAACAAAAGAGAATATCCAAAATCTACCATCACTAATATTGCCTTGAAATACATTTTAGACTGTTCCATCGTTGCAGGTGATTCTAATACTTTCACTAGCTTCAAGGATGAAGCACACAAAGGGCTAATTAGAACCAAAATATCTGATAAGCACCTTCAGAATTAATTGAGAATTGTTCCATCCAGGCAGATATAGATGCCTTAGTTTATCAAAAACAGTGTTACATGTCACACTCATTTTATGTTGCCCTCTTTTACTTCTTATTATAAAACATATTACAAAAAAAATAAGATTTATTACTCAGATAGGTACATTATCTATATCACTGATCGTCAACGTATGGTCTGCCTGACTTTTTCTGATCATCAGTTATCCTTATTGTTAATGTATTTTGTGTGTGGCCCAAAACAATTCCTCTTCTTCCAATGTGGCCCAGGAGGTTCAAAAGGTTGGACACCCCTGGTGTAGAGGCTGAGCTTTTTGCATTGCATTGTAATGAGGACAGACTGAGATATGCTCACTCTAACATTGGTCAAAAAAACTTGTAGTCAGCCATGACACCTCTTCCTGAGAAACATCTAAAAGGTAAGAAATATATTTAAAAAATGCTATGTGAATGGGAACATTACCAAACATATACTGGGGTTTTCTAAAATGTGACTGCATGGAACATGAAAATACGCATTGAAAGGTTTTTCATCAAAGTAAATGTAAACCCTCTCCTATACCCAGTGAAATTAATAGCCTAAGATGATACACAGAGATTAAACAAATCTCCCTACATAAGTTTTACATGTATACAGTAGCTGCTGTCTTTCCCTTTCTACACTCTTTGGAAAGTGCAGATCGTGTTAAAAATCTTTCATTCTGTTTCAGCAGCACATAGGGGTGGGTGGGCTTAAACTGTGTGAGAGCTGATTTGAGGAAAGGCAAACACCCCCACTCCACATAGTACACAAGTGATAGGCGCAAAATCTATGATTCAATAAATCCCCACAGTCCAGTTAACCAAGCTCATCTGTAGCTTTAACAAGCATGTCAGTGGGTTAACAGTGGCTCCAGCACATAGGTCAGCCCCATAGGGGACCAGAAGCAAAGTCCCAGCAAACTGCAAGAGAAAAAAGGAAGGGAGAGAGGCACCTTTAAGTGCAGACCACAAGGATTTTATTCGAAACAACAGATTGGCAACTCATATAGGTCAGAACATCAAAGGCATTCAGTGGAGTTAGTCTATGGGAAGAATTTTCAGTGTAGCGTCCACACACAGGAGCCGGCAACACAGCCGAATAGCGATGGGAAGTCCTTGTCGGAAGGAAGAGCTGGCCGGCGACTGGGGAGCCCAAAGCGAGGTGTGGACCACAAAAGCCAAGGTCCTGGAGTGATGATGTCACTGGTCCGTGACGTGGTTTCTGAGTCTGTGCGCTGCGAGTGACATGGCATCTGCAGTCCTTTCTCAAACTGACCACTTAGACCAGGGGTAGGGAACCTGTGGCTCTCCAGCTGTTGTAGAACTACATTTCCCATGAGGCATTGCAAGGCTGATGGATACAATTACTCCCAGAAGCATGATGGGAAATGTAGTTCTACAACAGCTGGAGAGCCGCAGGTTCCCTACCCCTGACTTAGACCAACGGGGGCGGTTAAAAGCATAACTTAGGGGGCGTGACTAACACACATAGGAGGGGAAAGAGGGAACATGATTTTAAAAACAAAATGATATGTGCAGTGCGGGCCGCACAGAGCTGTTACAGAAGGCTAAATAAAAATGGATCTGAGCATAGAATCTGTATAAGGACTGGTCAGGTCATAACACAATGGGGTAAAAGAATAATATACGTTGATTAGGTTCCAGATATATACTCATACATACATGCAACCAAAAATGCAGGCTATAGTCAAGAAAATGAATAAATGAGAGTAATGAATAAATAAATTAAATAAACTGTTGATAAATGTATACCTATAAGAATAATTACACAAAAAAAATACTATATGCCAAAAAATATATTTTACTTGTAAATATATGTATATATGTGTATATACACACACACACGTGGGAAATTAAATATAAATATAAATAATAATTAATAATACCGATAACATATGTCAAAAATAAAGAATGTACTATGTGTGGGTAAGTGATATATAAATAAAAAATACATATATATATATGTAGATATATATCTATATATATATGTGTGTATCTGTATGGGTGGCACCCAATACAACCAAAGCCGAGATATTTTTTAGGTACCATACCGTATCTTAACACATACAAAAATGACTTTACTAAAATATGATTAATATACATGCTACTAGGCGGAGTAACCTAAGATCAGAGGAATAAATTAATATAAAAAATATATCTATATAAAGGCATAAACATACTAAAATTAATAAGTACAAATTATGGAACAAAGGGGCAAGGCCCGAAGACCCTTGGATATATGTACTTACTATAAGGAACCACCCACTGCCCCCAGAAAATATAAGATATCTGAAAAAGGGAAGAGGATTAAATTAGTAAGTATTGTCGAAATATAGAACCAAAAATAACAGTGATAGGACTCAAAAGGAAGAGAAAGGAGCAAGTTAGGATAAAATTAGTGTTAATGATAATTAGTTATAAATAAAAAGCAGTTAATTACAGGATTTTACAAAATGATTGAGATTTCAATTCCTACATTGAGTTCCCCCAGTGAGAGCATACCTAGAATATAGATCCAGAACTTTTCCATAGCACACAATTTTTTAAAATGCTCTGCAGCAGACATAGTTGCTGGAATCTGCTCTATCACCCAGACTTGGAGGCCCACAGTAGATTTTTGTGTACCTCCACAAAATGGCGTGGGAACCTTTGTGGATATTTACCCTCCTCTATAAATCTCCTGTGCTACCCAAATCTTTTTCTAAGGGCAATAATAGTATGTCCTACATAGAACAGGCCACAGGGATAATGACAACTCTTGTGATATAACTAAAAATGAGTTCCCAGCGGTCGGCTTAGTATAGTTTTTAGCACAAATTTGTTTCACCTTCGTGACCAAGTTCCAGATCCAGAAAAGCCAACTGGTGGGGATCCATAACATAAGTGAAGGACAGACCATATGGGTTGTTATTACAATATTCTGCAAATTGGTTAATCTGGTCTCAGGAGCCATCCCAAATGATCACAATATTATGGATATATTGACCAAAAAAGACTCCACATTGTGATCTATGTACTGTAAATCAGTGAGTGTATAGCTTGTATAACAGTGTAAATTTGCTGTCCCCTCAAAATAACTCAACACACAGCCATTAATGTCTAAACTGCTGGCAACAAAAGTGAGTATACCCCTAAGTAAAAATGTCCAAATTGGGCTGAAGTATCAATATTTTGTGTGGCCACCATTATTTTCAAGCACTGCCATAACCCTCTTGGGCATGGAGTTCATCAGAGCTTCACAGGTTGTTACTGGAGTCCTCTTCCACTCCTCCATGATGACATCACGGAGCTGGTGGAATTTAGAGACCTTGCGTTCCTCCACCTTATGTTTGAGGATGCCCCACAGATGCTCAAAAAGGTTTAGGTCTGGAGACATGCTTGGCCAGCCCATCACCTTTACCCTCAGCTTCTTTAGCTAGGCAGTGGTCGTCTTGAAGGTGTATTTGGGGTCGTTATCATGTTGGAATATTGCCCTGTGGACCAGTCTCCAAAGGGAGGGGCTCATGCTCTGCCTCAGTATGTCACAGTACATATTGGCATTCATGGTTCCCTCAATGAACTGTAGCTCCCCAGTGCCGACAGCACTCATGCAGCCCCAGACCATGACACTCCCACCACCATGCTTGACTGTAGGCAAGACACGCCTGTCTTTGTACTCCTCACCTGGTTGCCACACACACTTGACACCATCTGAACCAGATACATTATCTTGGTCTCATCAGACCACAGGACATGGTTCCAGTAATCCATGTCCTTAGTCTGCTTGTCTTCAGCAAGCTGTTTGCTGACTTTCTTGTGCACCATCTTTAGAAGAGGTTTCCTTCTGGGACGACAGCCATGCAGACCAATTTGATGCAGTGTGTGGTGTATGGTCTGAGCACTGACAGGCTTACCCCCCTACCCCTTCAACCTCTGCAGCAATGCTGGCAGCACTCATATGTCTATTTCCCAAAGATAACCTCTGGATATGATGCTGAGCTTATGCACTCAACTTCTTTGGTCGACCATGGCGAGGCCTGTTCTGAGTGGAACCTGTCCTGTTAAACTGTTGTATGGTCTTGGCCACCATGCTGCAGCTAAGTTTCAGGGTCTTGGCAATCTTCTTATAGCCTAGGTCATCTTTATGTAGAGCAACAATATTTTTTTTAGATCCTCAGAGAGTTCTTTGCCACGAGGAGATGTGGTGAACTTCCAGTGACCAGTATGAGAGAGTGAGAGCGATAACACCAAATTTAACACATCTGCTCCCCATACACCCCTGAGAACTTGTACGATTAACAAACATGACACCGGGGAGGGAAAATGGCCCAATTTGGACATTTTCACTTAGGGGTATACTCACTTTTGTTGCCAGCAGTTTAGACATTAATGCTTTACAGTACATTGTAGCAAAGTGTTATTTCTTCAGTGTTGTCACATGAAAAGATAGAATAAAATATTTACAAAAATGTGAAGGGTGCACTCACTTTTGTTGCCAGAGGTTTAGACATTAATGGCTGTGTGTTAAAATATGTTGAGGGGACAGCAAATTTACACTGTAATACAAGCTGCACACTCACTACTTTACATTGTAGCAAAGTGTCATTTCTTCAGTGTTGTCACATGAAAAGATATAATAAAATATTTACAAAAATGTGAGGGGTGTACTCACTTTTGTGAGATACTGTATGTATGTACATATGTATGTGTATGTATGCTAGTGCATATGTATATTCATGTATGTATTTTACAATACGGCCTTGTTCGTACACCCGCGGGAGGGCCGGGTGTTTGCCTGCACAGGCATGGGATGCACAGGTGTTGCCTGTATCCCCGTGCAGGCAGTCCCATTTATGTCAATTGAGACAGAGCCACTGCTCACAATTTGACATCCGTGTGAGTGTGGGTCTCTAAGGAAGGGCATGCCACTAGAAGAGATGCATAACCATGGCACGTGCATTCTGTTGCTTTGTCTTCAGCCTACTGTATATCCTGTGACCTTGTGATTCTGTATCCTGATTTCAGTTGCTGACCTGGCTTGTCTTGACCACTCTGAACTCCGCCTGCACTGACCTGGGATTGTCCCCTGACCTCTACGTCTGTCTGCCTTATTGGCTCCTGCTTCACTGATCGCTTCCAGACCTGGCTTGTTTCCTGACCACACTCCTGCCTGTGCCCTGTACCCGATCCATCCTGCCTGTGTATGACCCAGCCTGCTTGACTCTGCTGCTCTGCCTGCGGTCACCAGTACCTACCCACCACCCTGCTATTCCTGCTGACCTGCAGTCTGTTACCAGCAGCCATCTTAGCTGCCTGCTGTCACCAGAACCTGCCTGTCCCAGTTTGCTGCCTACCAACTACCTAACAGTTTTTTTTTTAACAGGTTTATACTTACCTGCTCTGTGCAATGTGCTGTGCAATGGAAGTGTGGAAGAGTGGCCCCAAACCTCCTCTTCTTGGGTCCCCCACCAGCACTCCTTTCTCCTCCCCTCTGAAGAGTGCCAGCACGCTTACTCTCATGCCCTACTGTCTATTGAAACAGACAATGGGACTCGGTTTTGTCCCCCGCGCCTCATGACTGGCTTTGACTGACACCTGCGGGAGCTAATGACTGCCTTAGCAAAGTCCTATGAGACAAGGAAGTGAAGGGAGAGAAGAGCAATAGATCGACAGAGCACTGGATGGAATGAGGGCTCAGGTAAGTAAAAAGAGGGGTCAGGGGGGACACTGATGTCTAAACATTTTTTACATTAATGCAAGGACTGCATTAAGGTAAACAGTGTTAAGGCTTTACAAGTTACAACTACTTTAAGTTTGCAGTATCTCATAGCATACAATCAGAATTCATCGTATACTTTTACTTCCTTATTAGAGTGAATTCTGATCTGCTGCTATGAGTTACCGCACTTAAATAGCTCTTAAAATTTTAAATTCTTTATTGAATGTGCTCACATGCATAGAAAAAAATATTCTATTAAAATCAGTTTTTGTTGTGTCAGTGAGAACTTTTGATCAACATCAACATTTAACATTCAGTTAAGTATGTTCAGATATAAAAAGTTATTAGAATTTTTAATTGTTTTAATTGTATGTTGTATGATGACTGCATACAAATATAATTTTCATTACATTTTTTTACCTGGTTACAAAGTTACCAGTAATAATAAATGTTGGGATTACTCCTCTTTATAGCAAAAGGAAAATTGTCAAAAGCAAGGCAGACAGTTTTCCCGAACAAGAGGGCAGCCATCTGTGCCCCAGTTTGGCAGAATACTGTACAATATGTACTGGTTTTACTGTCATTTTCTTCAGCTGAAGACACAATTTCCTAAGAAAAAGAGAGGCTGCTACTCAATTCACTTAATTATAAATGCAAACAGATGTATAGAGTTGTAGACAGTGTTATAGTCATGTTAAACTCATGTTTTAATATAATTGGTGCTTTAATATCTCGGCTAATAAAGGCTATAAAGCCTTAAGTTTTACTGGTTTACACTATGGGAGGCATATGTGTTTTATCTTAACATATTGCTGAGTTGGTGTATTGGAGGCTGTATTGGAGGCTGGAAGCATATATAGGAGATTTAAAGGGAACACCACCTTATTATGCTGGGTGATTACTGCATTCCATTGGAGAGTACTAGAGTATATATAGAATTCATCTATTGGAAGTGGAGTTAACTGGAGTATCTGGAAGCCCTGTGGACATTTTGGCCTCATACACACGGACGTTTTTTGACGCCGGCGTTTTCTGGCGTTTTTTGCAGCTCTCCATGTTAGTCAATGGCCCCATAAAAACGTCGGCGTTTTTGAGCTGTAGGTGGCGTCGGCGTTAGTGAGCAGAAAGTAGAACCCATGGCCATCGCGTTCTGAGGCTGTAACGATTTGACGTTTTTTGACGCCGACGCCAACTAACGCCAACAAACGCCACCTAATATTGTACCGGCGTTTTCCGGCGTTTTTTGACGCCGACGTTTTTAGGTTGAAAAATAGCAGAGGGATGATTTTTTTTAAAAAACGCCTATTGACGTCGATGCTCACTAACGCTCAAAAACGCCAATGCATAATGCCAAAAAACGTCTACTTTTTTTCCTTGACGTCGGACCCGACGTTTTGTTTATTTTTTTAGATGCGCCCGTGTGTATGAGGCCTTTTACTAAGGCTTACATGAGGTGAGAGTTCTGTGAGCACAGAGGTTTGCACAGAGGTGGAATTGCACGGAGCATTGTGATTGTATAAGTGCACATGTGATTGTTACTGAACCAGAAGAGATTTGACATTATCACGTTTATTATTTGGACTGCATTGATTATATATATTTTTTTCACTTTGGACCTTATTTACTTTATTTTAATTCTATTCACTGGTGGATCACCGCACACATACCTGGTATCCATTTGTATAGTTGTTATACTACTATCACAAGTTTAATATTACTACGAATTTTGTCATTTATGTTTATTGATGTGAGGCTGCACAAATTTCACTTAGGCTACTTTCACACTGGGGCGGCTGGATCGCTAGTGGTAAATTGGCGCTAGTTTTATAGCGGCACTTTGGCACCACTAGTGGGGCACTTTTAACCCCCCAGCAGGGGTTAAAAAGGGGTTAAAAGCGCCCGCTTAACCACTTCAAGACCGAGCCTGTTTTTTTGGTTCGGTGTTCACGAGTTAAAAACTGTTTTTTTTGCTATAAAATTACTTAGAACCCCCAAACATTATATATTTTTTTTCTAAAGCCTTAGAGAATAAAATGGCGGCTGTTGCAAAATTTTATGTCACACCGTATTTGCGGTGTGACATAAAAGGTTAGCATTTTTGAGTTACAGAGGAGGTCTAGTGCTAGAATTATTGCTCTCACTCTAATGATCGCGGCAATACCTCACATGTGTGGTTTGAACACCGTTTTCATATGTGGGCAGGGCTTCCGTATGCATACGCTTCTGCGCGCGAGCTCACAGGGACGGGGCGCTGTAATTTTTTTTTTTCTAATTATTTATTTTACTTTTTCATTTTTATTTTTACGCTGTTCTTTTAAAAAAAATGTGATCACTTTTAGTCCTATTACAAGAAATGTAAACATTCCTTGTTATAGAAAAAAGCATGCCAGGACCTCCTAAATATGAGATCTGGGGTCAAAAAGACCTCAGATCTCATATTTACACTTAAATGCAAAAAAAAAAAAAAAAAAATTATTTGAAAAAAATGACATTACAAAAAAAAATGGGCCCTTTAAGACCGTTGGGCTCATGGACACTGGGGGGGACAGACGCGATCATCTCCGCCACTGCCGGTCCACTACACTCCACTGTCCACTACACTACACTGTCCACTACATTGCACTGTCCACTAAACTGTCCACTCCACTATCCACTACACTGCACTGCCCACTACACTCCACTGTCCACTACACTGTCCACTTTACTGTCCACTACACTGCACTGTCCACTGTCCACTACACTCCACTCCACTGTCCCCTACACTGCACTGCCCACTCCACTGTCCACTGTCCACTACACTGCACTGTCCACTACACTGTCCACTACACTGTCCGCTCCACTACACTGCACTGTCCACTGCACTCCACTGTCCACTCCACTCCACTGTCTACTACACTCTCCACTCCACTACACTCCACTGTCCACTCTACTACACTGCACTATCCACTACACTGCACTACCTACAGTATT
>BLSH010496824.1:46426-69390 GCA_018402905.1 Glandirana rugosa
GTACTGTCCCCATTGATTTCAATGGGGTTCGTTGTCCGTGCGATCGTTCGGGTTCCGTCCGGACCCGGACCAGGACTTTGTCCCGAAGTTCGGACGGACCAGCAGAACCCGAACTTGCAGAGGTTCGCTCAACTCTAGTCATGACCATATTTGATCAGTGTCAATGCTCAAAATTGGCCAGTGACCATATTTGGACGTTGATGTCACTCATAGGAAAAGGCTGAGATTTCTGTGCTTGTGAAATGTGAAGGTGAATTTCATCACAGTGCCTTAATGTTCAGCTTTACAAAAGAGCACACTACCCAGGGGGCGTGGCTTGCACGTGCTGGAGAATGGCCGCTTGAGTAGAGAGCTTGTCAGCAGACCGGAGGATTATCAACGACGCGGCAGGCACTTATCACTCCAGAGACCCTAAACAGCTCCCTTGGGATCACACAAACCCAGAGTACTGATGCAGCGCAAAAGGAAAGACGACCGTAAACCACAGAAGGTCACAGACTTCTTTTTCAGGCCGGCGCCAGGAGATGAAGGGGGTCAAGATGGCGCCGACGGCGAGGCCTCGCCCAGCGAATCCGCATACACAGATCTTCCAGACGCCGAGCACGGGGAGACTCTCAGAGAGAACATCCTAACATCACCCCTGCACTCCCCGACTTCAAGTCCCACATCCCACAGCCCTGCAAAAGTGAGGATGAGACTGGATTCACCGCAGAATACCGCCACCACAGTGAGTACGGAAACCCAGCCCTGGGGCTCTGAAAATACAGCAAACTCTCCCATAGCCTCCTTCCCCACCTCAGACCAGCCCGTCCTGGACACAACAATGAAGGATATGCTATTGTCCTTACAATCGTCATTAATGTCCAGTCTGTCATCGCTGATTCACAAGGTCATTACAGATGTGCAGCACATGGGGGAGAAAGTGCAATACATAGAATCCAAAATGTCTGAATGCACTCAGACTGTCAATGACTTAGTGGATGTGTTTGAGGATCAAAAAGAGGAAAACGCTTGGATCAAATCTAAATTAGCAAATTTAGAAGATCGCAGCCGTCACAACAATTTAAAATTGAGAGGGGTTCCTGAATCAATACCCCCATTAGGCTTACACAAGTATGCCACTGATCTGTTCACCACTTTACTACCTGACCTCCCCCTCATTGAATTGAATATAGATCACATCCATAGAATCCCCAAACCAAAACATCTGACAGATGACATCCCAAGAGATGTCCTGATGAGGATTCACTTTTATTCTACTAAGGAACAAATCTTATCCAAAGCTAGATCATTAACCAAACTGCTTCCCCATATGATCGATTGGAGATTTATGCAGACCTTTCACAACATACCCTGCAATTAAGGAGGCAATTGAAAACAATCACCAATGCTCTCAATAATCATAAGCTGATCTACAAATGGCGGTATCCAGCTTCAATACTCGTGACTAGAGTTGAGCGAACTTCTGGAAGTCCGGGTTCTGCTGGTTCGGCCGAACTTCGGGACAAAGTCCGGGTTCGGGTCCGGACAGAACCCGAACTTTGTCCCAGACCCCGAACCCCATTGAAATCAATAGGGAACCCAAATTTTTAGGCACAAAAATGGCTGTAAAAAAGTCCTGGAAAGTCCTAGAGGTCTGCAAAAGGAAGGAAATGGGGGTAAGGGTGGGACAAGTGCCCTACAAAGAAATGGGGACAGGGAAATAACTAAAAGCATTTTTAAAAAAATAATTTCATAAAAAAAATCAAAAATGGAGGTGGATGTGGACCATCTTCAAACTGTGTCTGAAAAGTATTAATTAACGGTAGAAGCCATATAACTGTTCTAAAATCATCTTCAAACTGTGTCAAAAAAGTATAAATAAGCCGGGAGAACCCATATCACTGTTCTGAAAACATCTGGAAACTGTGTGTAATACTTTAACTAAAACTGGGAGAAACCATACTACTGTTCTGCAAACATCTGGAAACTGTGTGTAACACTTTAACTAAAACCGGTAGAAACCATACTACTGTTCTGCAAACATCTGGAAACTGTGTGTAACACTTTAACTAAAACCGGGACAAAATCATATGACTGTTCTGCAAACATCTGGAAACTGTGTGTAACACTTTAACTAAAACTGGGACAAATTGAACTACTGTTCTGCAAACATCTGGAAACTGTGTGTGACACTTTAACTAAAACCGGGACAAACTGAACTACTGTTCTGCAAACATCTGGGAACTGTGTGTGTTACTTTAACTAAAACCGGGACAAACTGTTCTGCAAACATCTGAAAACTGTGTGTAACACTTTAACTAAAACCGGGACAAACTGAACTACTGTTCTGCAAACATCTGGAAACTGTGTGTGACACTTTAACTAAAACCGGGTGAACCCATATCACTGTTCTGCAAACATCTGGAAACTGTGTGTGACACTTTAACTAAAACCAGGACAAACTGAACTACTGTTCTGCAAACATCTGGAAAATGTGTGTGTCACTTTAACTAAAACCGGGCGAACCCATATCACTGTTCTGCAAACATCTGGAAACTGTGCGTGACACTTTAACTAAAACCGGGACAAACTGTTCTGCAAACATCTGGAAAGTGTGTGTGAAACTACAGCATAGAGAAGAACAGGGATATAATTTCACTCTGCTATAGTTTCACATAGAGTTTTTAGATGATTTTAGAACAGTGATATGATATCACTAGTCTTATGAAAGAACAATAGAAATTTAGGCGCTAAAATAACGCTAAATACCTGCTCCTATCGGCGCTCAGGATGAAAACAGCTTAACAAAAGATATAAACGTATAATTATAAAATCAGCAGCCACTTAAAAGAAAGCAAGTGTTCATATCATGGAAGCACCTTATAAGCAACAGGTCTATATAGCCTTATAAATTCTATAAAGTGCAAGCAGCGCTAAAGCTAGGACATCAAAAGCAAAGTCCAAAATGTCCGTTCAAAATATATCCTCCAGGGACAGGATCCAGTTCTAAAATGAATCATCCGCCACCACACCGCGTGAGCACACAGAGAGAAAGGGGGGAGATGTGCCCCCCCTATATAAAACACTCACCAAAGACTGATAGATCACAAGCCTTATAATCTCAATGCCGAATAACCAACTTTAATGAATAATCGTGTCACATCCAATCTGAAGGTGTATGGGAGCCAGTGGATGTTATGTTGCTGGAATCGACCTCCAGTTCACAGGAATGTTGGAAAACAGAGAATATGCGGACATGGCTGCCAGTATAGATCCAAGGGGCATTTGACAATCACAGGAGAGATACAGCCACTCGATAGTTCCACAGTTGGATGACCCTTTCTGGTAACTTGTTATAAAACTTTTGAATGATTTGAAATCAGATCAAATCATAAAAGTGGACATTCCTGTGCCCCATAACCTCAGCTGTTACTCTGTAGGTAAGATACTGTAAACACAGTTTCCAGATGTTTGCAGAACTGTTTGTCCCGGTTTTAGTTAAAGTGACACACACAGTTTCCAGATGTTTGCAGAACAGTAGTTCAGTTTGTCCCGGTTTTAGTTACAGTGTCACACACAGTTCCCAGATGTTTGCAGAACAGTGATATGGGTTCGCCCGGTTTTAGTTAAAGTGTTACGCACAGTTTCCAGATGTTAGCAGAACACTGATATGGGTTTGTCCCGGTTTTAGTTAAAGTGTTAAACACAGTTTCCAGATGTTTGCAGAACAGTAGTTCAGTTTGTCCCGGTTTTAGTTAAATTGACACACACAGTTTCCAGATGTTTGCAGAACAGTAGTTCAGTTTGTCCCGGTTTTAGTTAAAGTGTTACACACAGTTTCCAGATGTTTGCAGAACAGTTTGTCCCGGTTTTAGTTAAAGTGTCACACACAGTTTCCAGATGTTTGCAGAACAGTAGTTTAGTTTGTCCCGGTTTTAGTTAAAGTGTTACACACAGTTTCCAGATGTTTGCAGAACAGTGATATGGGTTCTCCCGGCTTATTTATACTTTTCAGACACAGTTTGAAAATGGTCCATATACACCTCCATTTTTGATTTTTTTATGTTTTTATTTTTTTAAAAATAGTTATTTCCCTGTCCCCATTTCTTTGTAGGGCACTTGTCCCACCCTTACCCCCATTTTCCTTCCTTTTGCAGACCTCTAGGACTTTCCTGGACTTTTTTACAGCAATTTTCAGAACTTTTGGTAAAATTACCAGAACCCCGGACCCGAACCCGGACTTTTTTTGAAAAGTCCGGGTTCGGGTCCAGGTCCCGGACACCCCAAAGTTCGGTACGGACCCGAACTTTACAGTCCGGGTTCGCTCAACACTACTCGTGACCAAAAATGGATCCAAAGTTCACATAACCTCACTAGAACAAGGAATGAAACTCCTTCACTCCTGGGGCATAATCCCTGACCCCCTAGATCATTGCAACCACCCACCTTCAAGGGAACAACACCAACGCAGAGGGAAAATCCATAAGGAATCCCGCAAATAGCAGTTTGCCTCCATATAGCATAACGATTGCATTGCTCCTCCGGTCTGACAGTTTATTTCACACACTACGAGCTGTACTTTCCTCCACCTAGTACCAGCAATTTTGAATTATTCTTGCTGGACTGTGTTAGGAACCAATTGGTTCTAAACGTTTGGTTATTATCCTTTTTTCTTTTTTTTTTTTTTTTATCTATTTTCTCTATTCTCTCCTTTTTGTCTCTTTGATATACTCTTTTTGCAGTACAAGCTAGGATGCATTCGTCTGAAGAAGACCATACAGCAGAACATACAGAATTATGACGTCATCTCAACTCAGCTGAAATCTCTGAAGCTTTTTTACAAATCCAAACGACCAACTTACAGTGAGTAATGACTAAACATCACACCACACGTATAGTGCCACCATGCCCATCTCCATCATGAAAATTAATGCAAATAGGCTAAACCACCCTGCTAAGTGAACTTCTCTATGGAAAACTGCAATAACACACAAGTGTGATGTGATATGTGCCCAAGAGACCCACCTTATCAAAGACCTTCACCCTCCATGTAAACACCACAATTTCCCCCACATCTTTGAGGCATCCTATACTAAAAAACAGAGGGGAATCTTAATTGCAATACGAGACTCTGTACGCTTCCAGCCTCACCAAACTATCTGTGACCCAGAAGGACGCTATCTAATTTTGGTTTGCACTATCAACTCTACCCCCCTAACATTGGTCTCCATATATGCACCAAATCAGAGACAAATTCCCTTCCTGAAGAGAGTTATTAAAACAGCCAGGAACGTTCAACAAGGCAATCTAATATTATGTGGGGATTTAAACGCACTACCAAACAACCATATGGACTCATCTGGCCACCCTAAAAGACAAACCGCACCTTTGGGCAACCTCCTTCTCACCAATGACTTATTTGACATTTGGTGATGCTGCCATGCAAGCGAGAGGGACTACACATTTCTTTCACGAAGACACAATACATATTCTCAAATAGATTTGTTTATTGCAGACAAATGGATTTTGCAAAATGTAACCGCAGTGGATATACACACTGCCACTTGGTCTGATCATGCACCAGTAACCCTGACCTTATCAGATAACTCCCCCTCAGCGAAACCCCTACTCTGGTGCACCAGCAATTCCATCCTCCAAAATGACAAATACAAAAATACACTCCGAATGCAACTCACAGAATACTTTTCTAACAACTTGGGTTCAGTATCAGACCCAGTGGCGGTGTGGAATGCTCAAAAGGCGGTTATGAGGGGTTGGTTTATCCAACAAGGGGCTAGAGAGAAAAGAAATAGAGTGACCAGACTAGAGACCATCACCAAAGAAATTTCGGACCTGGACAGTAAAAACAAAACACACCCTTCAGATCAGATACAGACTAAAATTTTTTCTTTACGCCTTGAGCTACATTTGATGCTAATTCAGAGATTTGACAAGGCGCAAAGAAACCTGAAAGAGAAAATGTTCACTACTGGAAACAAGGCAGGCAAAATTATGGCAGCATATGTAAAAGGCAAACGACTTAAAGCAAAAATCTCGCACCTACACCATCCACACACTAACGAACGCCTACTTAAACCCCAAGCAATAGCAGAAGCCTTTAGCACATACTACAAGGATCTATACAACCTACATGCTGACCCTGACACCCATCAACCTACCATCCAAGACATGCAAAATTTTCTAAGCCAAATCAACCTCCCTTCCCTAACGCCACACCAACTATCCACTCTTAACGAACCTTTCACACCGCAAGAAATCACAAATGTAATTTCGCAATTACCAAACTCTAAATCGCCCGGTCCTGATGGATACACGGGAGAATACTACAAACAATTTACAGACATATTATCACCCCAACTCTGCACCACACTCAACTCTATCGCCCTGAGATCCACATTTCCTCCTGAGATGCTGGAGGCCATTATCGTAACTATCCCGAAACCTGGTAAAGAAACCACAACACCAAAAAACTTTCACCCAATATCACTCCTTAATCTAGATTCAAAAATCTACGCAAAATGAATAGCGAACAGGTTCGCCAACTTCCTACCGGATCTCATTCATGAGGACCAGTCTGGATTTACAAAAGGCCGTCAATCCTCAGACGCCACCAGAAGGCTAATTAATTTGATCCACCATGCTGGCTCTACGGGAACGCCTTCTCTGCTCCTATCATTGGATGCAGAGGAGGCGTTCGATAGGGTGAACTGGGCGTATATATCATTAGTCCTCGAGAAGTTTGGTTTTCAGGGAAGAATACTTCAAGCGATTCTTGCATTATACTCCTCACCGTCAGCAAAAGTCTATACATCAGATGCCTTATCAACTCCTTTCCAGCTATCTAATGGGACCAGACAAGGATGCCCTCTATCCCCTTTAATTTTCAACTTAGTCATAGAGCCCCTAGCGGAACATATTAGAACAAATACTAAAATATCTGAACTAACCCTTGCATCCCGCAAACATAAAATTTGACTCTTTGCGGATGACGTAATCTTGATCCTGGGTAATCTAACATCTTCACTACCTGAAGCCCAAAAAATCCTACAATGGTTTAGCAACACATCCTACTACAAAGTAAATGAGACAAAATCTTCCATTTTAGCCCTGAATATAGACGCTACCACACAGCTATACCTGCAACAAAAATTCCCCTATACTTGGGCTGAGGAAGCCATCCCATACTTAGGAATACACTTGACCAGTTCGACTAAAAAACTCTTCCAAGCTAACTACATTCCACTCAAATATCAACTACAAGATAATCTTGCTAATCTCTCCAAATTCGAGCTGTCCTGGGTAGGCAGGTTAGCTGCCTTTAAAATGTTCTATCTTCCCCAACTAATATATCTCTTCAGGACACTTCAAATACCCATCCCACAGAAATACTTCAATTCTCTACAGTCCTTACTAACGAAATATATTTGGCTAGGCAAAAAACCCAGAAGGGCCCATAGTATACTGATCAAAAACAAATTGGTGGGTGGAGCAGGATATGTAGACATTCGAGATTACTTTCACGCCTCTGTTTTAGCCAACCTGAAAGACTGGTTTCACCACGTACCCTCCACCTCATGGGGAAAAATTGAAGCATCTTATGTTAAGGACAGATCACTGGCCAATTGGCTCCTAGGCATCTCGATGGGAGCCAAACTCCCGACTTCATTCCCACTAACTATGATGGTAGCTGCAACCACATGGAAAAAATTGATTCAGCAACCATTTCCACACCCTGAAACTATCCCTATCAACATCCCCATCCAAGTCCTTCATCATATCATACCATCACTCTCAAGTGTCCCTTGGGCGGACAAAAAAATAACACAGAGATATTCACCTATCTAAGGGTCAAACATTGCATATCTAACTTCCCTCAATGGCCCATCAGACTACCCCCATCAATATGGACATACCTAAACTTAACCGAAACAAAATACAGAGGAATCTCCATATTTTACAACTCACTCCAACAAAAAAAACACTCTACAAAAAAACAAAGCCCTCTTGGACTGGGAAAAAACACTAGGGTCAACTTTCTCAACTCACCAATGGACCACAGCACTGAGACACACATACGCAGCCACTCGAAACTTTACCCTATGGGAATTGTCCATTAAACTCACACAACGATGGTATTTTACTCCAGATAAAATCTTCCAAGTTTATCCAACAACACCCAATCACTGCTGGAGAAAGTGTGGAGATAAAGGAGACCTACTCCATATCTTCTGGAAATGCTCACACTTAAAATCATACTGGGCGGATGTATTCAAATTACTTACTCAAACAACAGGAATACAAGTCACACCTAATCCATAACTGGCACTCTTATCCCTTGGAATCGACACATTTCCACCACATACCCGAAACATACTGATCAACATCTTACTAGCCGCTAAAATCAATATAACACGCAAATGGAAATCACAAAAAATACCTACAGTAAATTAAGTGATTGAGACAACCGATTTACACCACACATACGAACGACTGATGGCTATCAGCCTACACAACGCAGAGTCCACCATTAAAAAATGGAACCTGTGGGTGCAATGGCGTCAGAAATATCTTAAACCAACACAAACAGACATTTGATCATTGTACGATGGGGATTCATCATCGCTGACAGACCCCCGGTCTCCTTCGGGGAACCTGTCCCGTGTGCCCCTACCCGACCACAAGGATCCCAATAAGGAAGGGTGGGTAGTCCGGAGGCACTGGGTTGGGGGCCCGGAGGGAGATGGGATTATACCAATAATGAGCTAAGGCAGTAAATCCAACCCCATCTGACTAAACACCCGACATATACTGGAGAATATATGAAAATATCTTTTGTATAAGACACCATTGTACTTTCAACATGCTGTATACCAATGCCTTTATGTATACCACATTACTATATACTACTGTTTACTATTTCTAATTTTTCCTGTAAAATGTTGAAAACTCAATAAACACTATTAAGACAAAAAAAAGAGCACACTACTCGGTCTCATATGGGTATATCAGCATAGTGTGCTAAACCTACCTACCAGACAGGGTTCCTTATGTGTTCAAACAATGAAGTCAACAACTGCATTTAGAAAAAGCTTACTAAAATCCTCTGTAGTGATTGGCTCCATGCCAAATTAATGAAGAGACAGAGCAGCCGTTGGTACCAGCACCCTCTAGTGCCATGGGAGGGAGTGCTGCCCTGTTTTTTTGGGCTTCATATGCACAGTGTGTACTTGCTCCTGTTGCTCAGGACAGGACAGAGTGCGCACTGCACATGTGCAGCCCAAACTAAATGGAGCTTCTTCCCGTGGCACTAGAGGGCACTGCTCCTAATGGCTTCTTCACCTCTGCAATAACTCAGAACAGAGCTTTCACTAGCTGCAGAGGATTTTAAGTAGCTTTTAAGTAGCTACTTCTAAATGAGTTTGTGAACTTCATTGTTTTATCTGGCTGATAGGTAGGTTTAACACATGATGCTGCTATACCTATATGTAACAGCATAGTATGCTTTTTGTATCGCTAAGCATACACTTTAAGCTACAGCAGTTAGGAAGGCCTTGTTTTAAAGTGTTTTGACTGCTTGTTAAAAGTATGTAAATATTTTGTGTGCATAGCCAAAGAAGAAGTTCAATTAAATATAGAAATTCAGTGAAAACCACTTAAGAGTTCCCAGTGTAGGAATACCAAATTTAAAATGATGATGATGATGGTAATACTGAGTCAAACAGAAGCCTCAGCGCATGGAGGTGTCCAGTCCAAACAATGTTGTAAAAAGGGGTTAATGACCTGCCGCTGCTCCCAATCTCATGGAACTGGATGAGGCAATTAAGGTTAATCAAAACAAAGAAGTGCTGATCAGTCATAAGCACCAAAAAGTCAAACATTTGAATGTATAAGCAAGCTTTAATTAACTGAAACCCATCAGAACAAGCACTTCAGGTCTGTTAGAGAAATGATTGAATACAGTATCTCACTCTATTTCTCTCTGATCTACTGCTTTCTCCTTCTACGTATTGTTCAGTGTCCTTGCGGGCTGGACTTACCTGCTGCATGATGTACCATTCCCTTTTTAACTCTGCACTTATGCCATAGACTAGGATTGTCACCATGGTTATATCCCCCGCTTTCGGTTGCACGGTACGAGGATTAAATTAAGCAACATCTAGCATGGCAGATCCCTTCGATCAGTCCTCAGGCATGCCCTAAGGACTAAAGCTAAACAAGTCCTCCAATCCATGTAATCTGTTCCTGAGCTAGTAACCAGAGTCTTTAGTGTGTATCCTCTTACAGTGCTCCCACTTCCCCATTATTCTCCACCCGCTCCCTAGCCCGCCACAGTTAGATCCCATTAGGGGTGGTGGGCTGCACCTGGGGAGCTTATGGTCATTGGTGAATACTTTGTGTAACACATAGATGACAAGGCATGACTATAAGCCCATATTTTATTTTATAAAATGTGCAGATGATGTTTGTATAGAGCAGGGATATGCAATTAGCGGACCTCCAGCTGTTGAAGAACTACAAGTTCCATAAGGCATAGCAAGACTCTGACAGCCACAAGCATGACACCCAGAGGCAGAGGCTTGATAGGACTTGTAGTTTTGCAACAGCTGGAGGTCCGCTAATTGCAGATCCCTGGTATAGAGGCTCGCTTCAACCCCTCAATGCTATGTTTTATGTGCATTATATATGTCTACTTGTTTCTCTTTTTACTTTTGTAAAATCAATAAACTTCTTTGACAAGAGAATACAGTATCTCACAAAAATGAGTACACCCCTCACATTTTTGTAAATATTTTATTCTATCTTATCATGTGACAACACTGAAAAAAATGGCACGTTGCTACAATGTAAAGTAGTGAGTGTGCAGCCTGTATAACTGTAAATTTGCTCTTGCCTCAAAATAACTCAACACACAGCCATTAATGTCTAAACTGCTGGCAACAAAAGTGAGTACACCCCTAAGTGAAAATGTCCACATTGGGCCCAGCAAGTCATTTTCCGTCCCCGGTGTCATGTTACTCGTTAGTGTCACAAGGTCTCAGGTGTGAATGGGGAGCAGGTGTGTTAAATTTGGTGTTATCGCTCTCACTCTCTCATACTGGTCACTGGAAGTTCAACATGGCACCTCATGGCAAAAAACTCTGAGTATCTGAAAAAAAAGAATTGTTGCTCTACATAAAAATGGCCTAGGTTATAAGAAGATTGTCAAGACCCTGAAACTGAGCTGTATCCAAGACCACACAGCGGTTTAACAGGACAGGTTCCACTCAGAACAGGCCTCACCATGGTCGACCAAACAAGTTGAGTGCATGTGCTCAGCATCATATCCAGAAGTTGTCTTTGGGAAATAGACATATGAGACATATGAGTGCTGCCAGCATTGCTGCAGAGGTTGAAGGGGTGGGGGTCAGCCTGTCAGTGCTCAGACCATATGCCACACACTGCATCAAATTGGTCTGCATGGCTGTCATCCCAGAAGGAAGCCTCTTCTAAAGATGATGCACAAGAAAGCCCGCAAACAGTTGGCTGAAGACAAGCAGACTAAGGATATGGATTACTGGAACCATGTCCTGTGGTCTGGTCTGATGAGACCAAGGTAAACTTAATTGGTTCAGATGGTGTCAAGCGTGTGAGGCGGCAACCAGGTGAGGAGAACAAAGACAAATATGTCTTGCCTACAGTCAAGCATGATGGTGGGAGTGTCATGGTCTGGGGAAGCATGAGTGCTGCCAGCACTGGGGAGCTACAGTTCATTGAGGGAACCATGAATGCCAACATGTACTGTGACATACTGAAGCAGAGAACGATCTCCTCCCTTTGGAGACTGGGCCACAGGGCAATATTCCAACATGATAATGACCCTAAACATACCTCCAAGATGACTGCTGCCTTTCTAAGGAAGTTGAGGGTAAAGGTGACGGACTGGCCAAGCATGTCTCCAGACCTCAACCCTATTGAGCATCTGTGGGGCATTCTGAAATGGAAGGTGGAGGAGCGCAAGGTCTCTAACATCCACCAGCTCCTTGATATTGTCATGGAGGAGTGGAAGAGGATTCCAGTAGCAACCTGTGAAGATCTGGTGAACTCCATGCCCAAGAGGGTTAAGGCAGTGCTGGAAAATAATGTTGGCCACAAAGAATATTGACACATTGTTCCCAATTTGGACATTTTCACTTAGGGGTGTACTCACTTTTGTTGCCAGCAGTTTAGACATTAATGGCAGCAAATTTACACTGTTATACAAGCTGTACACTCACTACTTTACATTGTGGAAAAGTGTAATTTCTTCAGTGTTGTCACATGAAAAAATAGAATAAAATATTTACAAAAATGTGAGGGTGTACTCACTTTTGTGAGATACTGTAAATGCACTGAAACTCACTGATCAAGTGAAGGCTGTGGCTGAGCCTGGAAGGGTGGATGGTTGTCTCCTTTGCTGATGTTCCCAGGAGTGGGTGGGCGGCTCAGACACAATGAGCTGTTGCCCCAAAGGTGGTGATGGGGGCTCTACTGGGCTCCGAGGTGCCGCAAGTATGTTTGGCCAATATAGAGGGCACGCAGAACCCAGGAGACTCCAGTGATGGTAGGCAGAGCAGGAGCCAAGATCAGTGGCAACAGGCTTGGATGAAATGTCGAGATGAGAGGGTATGGAAACAAATGCCGGAGCTCTCAGAGGACTGACTACATGTTTCAGCGATTAACCCCTTCTTCAGGTCATGACCTGGTGACCTATGGGGATTCTCAAGCCGGCGCTCAGGGCTAATAATAGATTTCAGCATGCCCGAGACCTGGGGCTTTTCGGGGGCCCACTCAGGGCTCCAGCTCCACCCCTTCCGACTCCACTGATCACGGCTGCTCTGTGCAAACCCGCTCCACAGAGCAGATAAGTATAACATGTTTGTTATTTTTAAACAAAAAAATACAAGGCTTTAATATCACTTTAAGGGGCATGTCAGGGGGTGTGTCCTATGCCTACACACTTTTGCTAATAGGTGTCCCTCATTCCTATCTCATGAAGTTGGGAGGTATGGATTCAGAGCTGCTTACTGATGTGATGCATTAGCTTATCAACATGAAGAGTTGTGCCATTCAGCATCAGGAGGTATTCTGTAAATTTCCACTTTCAATAAAAAGAGCCACTACCAAGTCTACAAAGTCTACAGTTGTATCTCTAAATACAACACTGATATATATATATATATATATATATATACTGTATATTATATCAGTCAGCATTGTTTTCTTCTATTTTTATATTCCAGTGTTTTTGTGGCTGTATGAAAAGATAGCCGAAGCAAAAGATAACAGAGACGACCCTGTATTCTTTCATCACTGCTGATACTGTATTTAGTTGTCAGAGTTGCTTTGCATTGCCTAATAAGCTCTAACACTGAGAGTGCTATATGTAATTGAGCCTTTTTTGTCCTGTTTATATGGCCAAATATTTTACCCACCAATTACTGTCAGACTGACAGCAGATTGTGAGAACTGGGTGTTAAATTCTAGTTTAAAAATAATGAGACCTGAATACATTGGCAAAGTGAGCTGCTCATATACAGTGTAAAGCAGGCTTCAATCTAAGGCTGCCTTCCATTAACCCCTTTATTCCAAAGCATGTCTTTCATTTTTCTGTGATATCAAAACATGCTTTTATTGAGCACTTTATCTCCCCCCTCAACCATTGCTATCATTGAGAGCCTTCTCGGTTTTCATGAAAAGATGTGTGTTGTT
This sequence comes from Glandirana rugosa, assembly GCA_018402905.1. Classification (NCBI taxonomy): domain Eukaryota; kingdom Metazoa; phylum Chordata; class Amphibia; order Anura; family Ranidae; genus Glandirana; species Glandirana rugosa. Next base: position 60,158 of record BLSH010496824.1, read on the forward strand.
TTCTAAATTGCTTACATTTACATAGTGTCCATTCTTAGGTTTTGCATTTTCCTTGCTGGTACAGTATGCCAATGGTCGAATAACACTTTGTAAACATTGGTTGTATGAATATTGCATATTGATTGGTGAATGCATATGTATTCATTTTGTGTCTGGCTAATTATATACTGGTGCTGGAGATACCCATGGTGTCTTGGGGCTGCCGGTAGGAGCAACATAAATATACAGTCACTACCGTATCATGGCAGAACCCACATTATGTTAAAATAGTGCAGCACAAAACAAAGAAAATACTGACCACATGTTGTCTGGGTTGAGCCAACTCTTGTGTACCAGGCATTCATTTCTAATCAGAAATGTACGCTGATTTTTCTTTGCATATTCATTGTTACAAGGTCCAAATTATCAAAAACATGAGCAATGCTAGATTGTGTTCTATCATTTTTATTACTTTTATTTTTTTATACTTAATAATGTACTTATTATGAATAAAAAACAGGAATAATTCTACTTAATTGGGACTGAATAAGTAAAACAGAAAACATGTTTCCAAGTGCTCCCCCTACCTCGAACACTCAACTCTGCTGTTGTTCCACTGTTGAGAAAGTAGGGAGGGGGAATAAATAGGTGTCCTATGTTCTACAGTAATATTAAATCAAGTGCTATAGAAACTTTTATATCTTAAAATAAATACTGAATATACTTAATTGTACATTCACAGTGTTTCATGAACAGTATATTATCTGCTGGAAAAAAAAGATCTATCCTAAAAACACAATTACAAAAAACACACTTGAAAACAGTTGGCCAGAGGCTCATTGATCTTGGAAGATTGCAATATTAATATGAATCACTCTTCTCCAATGTATGCTTAATGTGATTTTATAACCCCATATGGTTCAACATTCCCTCTCACTGCAGCTGCCAAATACTTAAAAAAAAATTTCTGCTGTACTCATTCTTCCCCTATCTCAGTTATTTTATCATGGGTTCTTCTACCATTTCCTTTTACAATGCTGCAATGTTTCTTTATTGATGGTGTATAGCTTTACTCACATTTTTCAACCTGGTTCCCTTTCCCATCTTTTTTATATAGTTTATTCATGAATTAATCCAAGTACTATTCGATAAGCACCTGCACTGGATTGCTTCTTCTTCTAATCTGATATCTCCGAACATGTCATAAAAGCTGTTTGATTTGAAATTCTTATACCAAAGTATGTATAGCTGAAAATTAAGTTGAATCCATATAAAGAGTTATCTGTGTGTTTATACAACAGAACCATAAAACAAATGTTCTGAAGCTTTAAGCTAGAAATTAAAGAGGCATCAATTCTACAGAAAAATAAAAAAACTTTTTTGTTAAAGCTGTACTTTGTAACCACAATAGAGCTCCTTATTATACAAACTCTGAAGTGGACCAGTAATGCGAGAATGCAAATTAACATTAAAGAAGATCTCTGCCTCAATGGAAATTATGATTTGTGTGCAAATCAAAATGCATTTTGTGTTTGTTTTTTTAAGGTTACAAATATGAAAAATGATTAATTCTTTGCATGAAGTCTTTATTTTACAGACAGATACTTGTTGCAGGGTGTATTTATGCCTCTGTTTGCAAAAAAAGTTCTACATGGGTTGAAAATGCAGCTCTGTTTTATGCCTCCTGGGAAACTGTGTTAATTGACACTGATTAAACATCCCCTTTCCCTATCAGCATATACTCACCATTGTCCCCTACATTTAGCCATTAGTAGCAAAGTAGGTGTGTGCAAGGGGTGTGCCTGGGCACACCCTAATCCTGGGGTTGGCAGCCCGTCAATCCCAATCTGCCCGTCAATCACAGGCAGGTGACAGGTAAACCTTCATCCTTCCTTGCCGACCCCCAGGACCTGGACAGGAGAGGTGGTGAGGGTGGAATTTAGTGGAACCAATCTGTATTTTCCTCCTGCAGCAGCCGGTCCATAAGGGGCACAGGGGTGCCTCCCCCCAATCTCCATGTGGGACACCAAATGCATGGATTTCTACTGGGTTTTTTTTAAGCACATGATTGGAGCCTTAGGCTCTAATTGGTTTCAAAAGGTAGGGCTTGGGGGACAGTGAGCCCACCCACTTATGACATTAGCGAATCAACATTCATTATTGTCTTCCTGCTTCTCCTCCTGGCCAATCAGGACAGGAAGCAGGTCCTAAGACCAAGTTGGCTGGGAGGATAAGCGACCAGATTGGTCGGTAGAAGAAGCCAGGGAAGCCGGGGGAAACTGCCCGCGACATAGCGGGCGGGGTTTGTTTTCTGCCCCCCCCCCCCAAAAATGGAGCACCAGCCGCCACTGAGCTGAAAGTAGGCTTTTCCTCCTCTCCCTCTTGCTGACATTCAGGTGCCACAGGAGGAAAATACAGGGAATTGGTACCAATATATGCCACCCCCTCTACCCCTCCTTTCCCTGTTCCTCTACTTTCTGTTGCCTGGGTAACCCTGTGTGCTCCATTGCTCCCCCTGCCCCACCCATTGTTTCAGGATGGAGAGAGGGGAAGGAGTCGGTAAATGTGTCATACACACATATGTGTTGGATCTTTGAGGTGCACACTCTAATGCAATAGTCTGTGCACACCTATGAGTAGCAAAGTAAAATATCTCTCACTTCTGAGTATACAATAGAAAGCGATATACTGCTCAAGTGTAGGTACTCACAAGGACCACAGACAGGTGCTGACCCCGGCTCACCACCGTGAAAAACCAGAGAGAAAGTGCAGTAGCCACACACAGCCGATACAAACTAATAAAAGTCCTTTATTCCTCCAAGATGGGACAAACAGCACAGGGACTTGATGTACTGTTGATGTGTTTCACACAATAAAGTGCTTAATCATAAAGGGCTTTTTTGATCACATCAGCAGTGTGCAGCTACCTTTTCACTTTCTCTACACTTCTTGGTATAGGAGAGCATGTGACTCATTTGCCTTTCTATTGGACAGCAATCATGTCTTATTAATGATCCAAAATTTTTACATGAGCCAAAAAAAGAGTCCTCAACCCTGGAACAAGTTTGAAGCTTCCGCAGGGCTTTCTTTACTGCTAGAAAATACATTGAGTGGTGGAGAATAAAGGAGGGGTGTGTATGTGCTGCTAGGTAGGGAAGAAGCAAATTGACCCTTTTACTTTGGCCTCTACTGACAAATTAAAGGGCCACTTTAGGACACTACTGCCTTTGGTAGAGGGTGGGATGGCAGATTCTACCTCCCCTGACTCATTTAGCTGCTCTATGAAATTTCAGCTGCTTTCTTGGACTTGCCCAAACCTCTGCATGCTGGTGGCAGCTGGTAAATATGAAATAATTATATGCAATATTTAAAGTATGAGCTCAGCCATACTGTTTTAAGTTTTGAATGGGGCAGGGAATGGTTGGAACATCGATCACGTTTTGCTGTTGTGTGTGACTCAAATGGATATCTCTCTCATTACTATGGGTTTTAATCATGCCCCAGTCACACCAAGACAAGACAAAAGGTGAACGAGTGTTGTTAGTACTGGATAAAGTAAACCAGGGAGTAAGCACTATTGGTCAAAGTTGTGCACGTGCTTGTCACACTACAAGATAGGATGCACTTGTAAGCGTTTGGTTTCTGATGGGACAGAGCCAGTACAGAATGTAAATGTAATTTATTTATGTACCTTTTTAAATCCTTTACAATACCAGTTGTGGTGAAGGGGTATTGCTGTTATGCTGCTGTGTCCTCATTTTGCCAAAATCTTCCTCCATCAATAACCACCCCCTGCCCAACCCCCACCACCACAGCCTTCTGGTGCGGCAGTCATTACTACAGCTTCTATGAATGAAACATGATCTATGAATGGAGGAGGGGCCGATGATTGATAGGTCTTCCCCCTTCATTCATAAAACCTATATTAATGGCTTTCAGTATATGAATGAAGAAGCTGGCATAGTCATGCTCTCTTGATGAATGCTAATGACAGCTCCTTCAGTCCTTGCCACATCAGAAGATTATAGCGATTATAGCAGCAAGGTGGGTGGGGGGCATTGTAGAAGGAAGATTTCGGCCAAAGGAGGATATGAGTAAGTAAGGTCCCTTGTGCTGATTTTTTTTGCTTTAGGTACATTTCTAGGCTTTAAACCTGCTACTTCACCATGGACTGATTCTGCCCTAATTCTGCCCTTCTGTCTGTATGTCTCTAACATGCAACATCTCTAACAATGTAACATCTTACATTATGGTTTGGTAAGTGCTTTGCAAGTTCTAGCCTAGCAGGCTGTCCCAATATTAAGAAAGACTTAAGGCTGCCCGGGTATTCGTAGTCCTGACCCCTTGTGGTGGGCTATAAATACAAGCGGTGACAACCTAGCAGGGGCCTTTGGCTTGGGATAGTTATGGAGGAATGCTTCAATATGTAATGCAGTTCTGAACATGTGGCCTCCCTTTTGTGGCTACCCAGTCGGGGTACCAGAAGTGGACTCACCTTTAAGGGACTTTTGGCTGTATGAACTCTGATGTTGTATTAAGGTATGAGCTTGACAGCCTGAGTTAGCACAAGTGGGACAATGTCAAGGCATTCTGAGACACTATAATACTGTAATGTGACTATAAACTGCATCAATTTTCAGTAAAGTTCTAGTTTTATTCAAAGAGAATGCCTGGTCTGAAGTTCCTGGGAAAAAGGGGTGCATGTAAGGCATACAAAAGAACAGGGTTTGCAAGAGGGGATGAAAAGGAGTTCAGGAGAGAACACTAACAGGATTGACAGTGGTGTAGTCCGAAGAGTAAACAGCTATAGTACCGTTGCCATGAGTAATCGGAGGATTGTCAGGTGCTATAGTTGCCAGTTAGCTTAACTTGGCAGGGGTGATGGTGAGCTGTTGTGGTAACGAGGGGGTTTTTAAGCTTAACCCCCTACCTAGCGATCGATGCCCCATACATGGGACTTTAATCGTGGCATGGATCCCCTATGTATGTAGCCTGTATGTCACTGGGAGAGAGGAAGAGAAGAGGATCCTCTGGGGTATAGAAGCTCAGATAAATGTAGAGAGTTTGTTGCATACTACTAGTGAGAAGTCTTATGTGGTCACTGGGAGTGAGGGGACTTGTTGACTGTGCTGGAGGAGCGGGATACAGGTTCTGCGGTATCCCCTCATAAGTGCAGCAGCAGGATGAAGAAGTCTATGTAAAGTTGGAAATCTCAATGAAGCGCATTTGTACATGAAGAGTTAACCGTACCAGATGCGTTGCTCGCTTCTAAGTAGGAGAACCACCTTAATGCTGTATTCACATGACTTCGGTCTCCACCTGCTTAGGTAGGCTGTCACAGATCGGGCCTGTTAAGCCCCTCCCACAAACATAAGACATTGAGGCTCATTAAACAACATTTGTTAAAGGAATGTTTGCTTTCTGAAATTACATATATGTATGTTATACAGTCAGCTGATATTTAAACAGTTCTTTTTTAATATTGCATATAGGCTGCATGCTAGATTGGCATACTGTATATGCAGCTTTTTCACATATTACTTTCCTGAAAAAGGTGTAAAATGCTCCTATAAATACTATGGCAGGAACTATTGAAATAAATTTGCATTTAAACACTCTGAGTGAATCTACGCCACATTCCTGCAATTTTTTTTAAGGGCCAGCATAACTCTCATAAGTATAGTGAGCATTTGCCTTGCTAGTAATTGGGCTGTTTACACTACCATGCACATTTATGAATATTTATATCTGCCTAGGAGATGCCAGTTGCATGCATATATGAGAAGGTGACTACAGTTGTACACTGTGTGCTAATTTGTAGCACAGTGTCAGTATAACACAGGGCCACCTATATGTTTTGCCTGTTTAGACACTGGTCCTTGACAGCAAGAAGCACAGGGATTCATTTGTAAGTCAAAGCAGTAATTTGACTCTGCTACTTTATAAAGTTATCACTGTTAACCAGGAGTCAATAATTATTAACATATATTAACATGTGAAACTTAGAACAAGTCCTACAATATATTATGCAGTAAATCAGTATAGACAAATGAGGAACCTTCAAGAAAAAACTAAGATGTTATAGCGCTACTCCCACAGGAGCCGCTTGAATATTGTTGGTTCCTTACTCTGCCTCCTCAACCCCAAGAACAGACTCAACCCCACTGGCACACCTGGCAGTAGTGTAGTTTAAATACCACAGCAAAAGACACAGGTTATGGTGAACTCAGAAAGTAACTTTTATTGTGAACTTGTTTAAAAGAGAATGGAACAAACAGCCACAGTAATATCAGGCAATAAACAAGATTGGTGAAATATAACAAAGGACAAAGAGTTACAGGGGAAATCAATAAAACCAAGTCTGTCTGCTCTCGGGGGAGTCCTTTAAGTGAAATGACCCCAAGAGCAGAGGTAAACACACGAGAATAGTAGATCAACGTAAAAGGTTACTTCTATGAATCATCTGTCAATATAACTTAAATTGGGCTATATGAGTCCAGGCAGGAGGAGAGCAATGGAGTGACCTTGTTTTATATGTCAATTCTCTCCCTTCTTCACCCCAGCACCACAGTTCCAGCAGGCCTGCTTAACCACAGTAACTGACCCAGTGCACTGAATCAACACCAAGTATGGATCCACTAGTAAGTGACTAAAGTCCTGAATACCGATGGGGCCCTTTAAGACTTTGGGTGACTAGAATAGTGTACTTGTTGTTCTCCTGTCATGAGGTGAACACAGTCATCTAGAAGGGTTTGGCATGCAACCAGAATTATAATCCTATACAGTAGTGGATAAGGGGTTTCACTGCCAGGCAGGGTGTAACAGCATCACAGTTTCGTGTAACTAAGAAAGGCAGAGCAACAAAGATAATTCAGAGTTCTGGCTTAGGAAGGTTTGGGCGTGAGCCCGCTCACCAGACTCTCCCGCCCCTTGTGGTAGTCCTCCTTTCTCCCAGGAAGCCCCTTTGATTAGATCTCTCCCTGAGCAGCAGTGCTTCTTGGGATGTGTTAATTTCAGTCCAGCGGCCCGAGCTGGGAACTCCAACCATCTCCCAGAGTTCCTTGCCGCTCCTCCAGTCCTCCCCTTGATTGGCTGACTTCTCTTTGCCAATGAATAATTAGGGGAAAGGGCAGAGTGGGCTGTCCTGCCTGTGAGAATAAAAAGGAAGGGTTTTAATCACTCCTGCAGAGCTGACAAGCTGTGTCTCTGTTCAATGAGAGTTCCAGTCAGCTTGGCAATTTAGTGCTGATGCAGAGCAGCTGCTCCAATGTAATAAAGAAATAAAAACTATGCAGTAGCATTGGGGCTGTTTTTTGCTGGGACTTCAGCTAACACCCAAGATACTATTTTCCAATTTACTAAACCTTACCACACACATTGCAGTCTGATTGTACCAACTCTGTGCAATCTCCTTTACCTTTGCCAACAATTATTATAGTCCAAGGTCCTTTTAATCAATCTGATTAATCCATAGTCAAGCAAACAGGAACTATTTCGTTTTTAGCCACTTCCATACCAAACCAATTCTGGAATTATTCTCCTATGTGTAAAAATCATATTTTTTTGCTGGAAAATTACTCAGAATCCCCAAATGTATATATATTTTCTAGCAGAGACAATAGCAAATAAAATGGCGATCATTGCAATTTGTTATGTAACACGGTATTTGTGAAACAATTTTTCAAGCACAATTTTTTTTTTTTTTAATTTCATGAGTTAAAAGAAACAAAAACACAATATTTACCCACATTTTTTGCATAATGTGAAAGATGATGTTATGCCAATAAATAGATACCTAACATGTCACGCTTTAATTTGTGGAATGCGGTCAAACTTCGGTACTTATAAATCTCCATAGGCTACAATTTAATTTATTTTACAGCTTTCCAGTTTAAAGTTACAGAGGAGTAGAGTTGAGCGAACCTGGACTGTAAAGTTCGGGTCCGTACCGAACTTTGGGGTGTCCGGGACCCGGACCCGAATCCGGACTTTTCCAAAAAAGTCTGGGTTCGGGTCCGGGGTTCTGGTAATTTTAATGAAAGTTCTGAAAATTGCTGTAAAAAAGTCCAGGAAGGTCCTAGAGGTCTGCAAAAGGAAGGGAAATGGGGTAAGGGTGGGACAAGTGCCCTACAAAGAAATGGGGACAGGAAAATGACTAAAAGCATTTAAAAAAAAATAAAACATAAAAAAAGCAAAAATGGAGGTGGATGTGGATCATCTTCAAACTGGGTCTGAAAAGTATTAATTAACGATAGAGGCCATATAACTGTTCTAAAATCATCTTCAAACTGTGTCAAAAAAGTATAAATAAGCCGGGAGAACCCATATCACTGTTCTGCAAACATCTGGAAACTGTGTGTGTCACTTTAAATATAGCCGGGAATAACTGAACATCTGTTCTGCACACATCTGTAAAGTCTGTGTGTCACTTTTATGTTTCAATGTTTTTATTTGGTATTTAAGTATTTTACAATACAGAAGAAAAAAGGAAAAACAGTCTTACATTGTTATGAGTAGATAACAGCAAAACATCGCATTACACTGTTATGTAGGTCAATAAATCTTGCTCGTAGTTACAACTCTTGCTTAAACTTCAGAAGCTATGAATTCTTAAGGTATAACGTGTAATCCAACAACTCTAAACTTAGAGGTTTAACCAGTTAATTATAGAGAGTTCACTTGGTACCCCATTATAACCATGTTACTGTTTGAATTCCATCAGTCTCTTTTTTTTCTATGGTGTAGTGTGTTAAGTACTTTCTGACTTTATCTGGCTTGTTGTCCATCCACCCCAGGGCACCCCATTGGGAACACTTTTGTGCCCTGGTGGGATGGTCCGCGTGAAAAGTAGAGTTGCGTATATCACTACTCTGATTGTTAATCTGTTATAAGAAGCGTTCCACTGATCTGGTTGTCAACCAGGTGGACCACCGGTGCCAAGATTTTTGTATTTCATCAAGTCTGCCTTGACTGGATGCGCGCATACTTTCGTAGCAACAATGTGTATTGGTTAGGTTTATTACATCTATCACTTTTGGAGGAGTTTGAGACTTCCAGAGTTTTGTGATGTTAGATCTGGCTGCTAACAGGATGTGTGTCACTACATTTCTGTGTTTGGGGTGAATTTGGTCTATTTTCAGATTAAGTAGGCCCAATGCTGGCGAGATTTCTGTGGGTGACTCAGTTATTTCTTGGATGATTCGGAATACGTCTTGCCAATATGCCTGGATTTTTGAGCAATTCCACATTATGTG
>BLSH010496824.1:96628-111926 GCA_018402905.1 Glandirana rugosa
AATCATGGTTTCTTGCATCGGGGCCCTGAGGGTTCTAGTTACGCCACTGCTTGGCTACACATAGTCTGGGCACAGGCTCACTTTAAGTTGACTACTGGCTTGAAGAAGAAGTATAGTATATCCCATAGCAGCTGTCATCCCTTATCAGTCGTGAATTCAGTTATTGTAACAGAAATGAAAAAAATGAGAGGAAGAAGCAAACAAAAGTAACAGAAAAAGCTAACAAAAAAATATATTAAACAGATATCTGTAAAATAATGATTGTCATAATTGCTACAAATAAAAAACATGCTATAAGAAAGTTTATAAACTCACAAACTTCCCAAAAAAAGGTTTACATTGACCAAAATATTTTTTGCCCCCCCTCCTTAAGTAAAAATGGACATAATGACATAATGCAAAAACCTTTAATCGTTCTAAAATGATTTAACGCAAAAAAAACAAAAAATGGACTTTAGAGTACATAGTTTTCTGTTAAGCTTTAATAGACATTGACATTTTAGTTGGAAAGCTGTGTCAGAAATCTTCCAAAAATACTGTCGTTAAAACGTCCCACCAGTGTTCTCCGTACGGGTGGTGAAAGATGGAATATTTATAGACCCTTTCTGGTGTGATCTCTGGGGGGCAAAGTCTGCGTCACGAAGAATTGCAGATGGTACGGTTCTTTTCAGGCTGTTTTCCTTCAACTTGCTTTTAGCTACCGGTTATTTTTCTTGAAAATTATTCAGCGTTTCGGGTTATTGGCAGGGGCAAAAAAAATCACCTGTGAATTTGTAGTAACATGTCTAGAACCTGGCAGTGTTATTGAAGAAGTGAGTCTATTCATAATTTATGAAGTCATTCATTATGCATGTTCTATTTTGCAAGGGTTGAAAATCAAGTCAAACTGATAATTTTTTTATGTTTTAGAACTTTTTTGTATTGCTATGCTCCCCAGTGCTGCTCATAATAGACTATTTGCTTGTAAAGAAATGTAGATAAGATCCTGTGTTTCTGTGTCCTCAGCATATGTGGAGTTTGGTAGGTTGATCAGTTGATCAGCATATTGAGATCACATGGAAAGTCTGTAGCTTTACTGATAATTTGTAGGGATGGGGTGAAACTAGGAAAAGTGACCATAAAGCAGGCAATCTGAACATTAAAGAGTATGCCCAGACATAACCCAAATGTAATCCAAAACCTCCCTCTTCTTCCCTACACCCTGTCCCAATTTTTTCTGTAACCATGTTCTTATAAAGCGAAACAGATTTTATTACCTTCCATAAGATCATCGCCAAACTTTTAAAATTCTTGCAAGGGCAACTGCTGGGAGAAAGGATTATCGGGGTCCTGTAGGTCATCTCATTTTGATGCAGGAAGGACTACATCTCCTTTCCTGCGTAGCACCCTCCTAGTTAGGTGTTAGAATTAGTTAAATTCACTTCTGGTTCGCTGTATCCAGTGGTGCTGCATTTTGTTGTTAGGCAAAGTTAGGTTTGGCTCACAGTAATCAGTGTGGCTGTGTTGATTGCTCTGGCCTGTTCTATGTTTAAGTGGCTGTAGGATTAACTGCTTTCTCCTGGCTGGTCCAGAAATGTTCTGGAAGTTAATGGGCAGGAAGCGTCTATTTGGCAGCTTAATATTGATACAGCCCTGGCCAATCCCTGGGAAGAGGTGCCCATATGGTGACTGGGAGTTTGTAAAAATACTCTGGAACAGAGAGCAGACGGGTCTTTTCCCTGAGCATGAGTTCACAGCTTGGGGGGGGGGCTGTTATCCCCCTAGGCCTTGTTGCCATGTGCCTGCAGAGTGTTGAGGCTTCAGTTGGGCTAACAGAGTTGCTGAAGTTGAATGGGGGACTGTCACCTGAGGATCTAGTCTCGTACCGTGGGGTGAAAGGGTTTAGAGCAGTGGTTCTCAACTCGGGACCCACTAACAGGCCAGATTTTAAGTATTACCTTGGGGAGATGCAGACTAGAATACTGCAATCACTGAGCAGCAAATGATATCACCTGTGATGTATTTCAGTTATCCTGCAAACCTGGCCTGTTAGTGGGTCCCGAGGACCGGAGTTGAGAACCACTGGTCTAGAGGATATTGGTAGGAGGCAACCTATATTTCCAAGGACATTTGTGAGTACAGACTGCTGAGAGAGATCCTAGAGATGGAGTGCAGTTGCCATCCCTCTTGTGCTAGAGTCAGCATGTTCAGAGGGGACAAAGAGTCCTGTGTCCTGAAGGGCTTAGTCTATTTAATCCTTATTGAAAGGACTTTGCTAGGATTGTCCAAAAAAGAAGCTAAATCTCCTCAAGTTGCTACAATAAAGCCCAGTCTACTCTTTATTTCTGCAAGGACTTGGCTCATAGTTCTACAAGAGAAAGTTCAGTTTCCTCAAAACGTTGCTAAGGGTTGCTGGAGTATCCTACAATTACCCACTACCTATCCAAGTTCTGATTAACACATCAGAAAAAGCATACCTTAGACTGGTTAAGGAGCCCGAAGAATGACTGGGACTCTGTATTTGGCAAGGAGACTACTGGTAAAAGGATCTTGACAATCTACTTAGCTGCTTCTACGAGGGTAGCACTACGAGTGCCCGTGTACTTTGAGTGTCTGTGTACGATGGGTGCGCTGGGAGTAGAGAGCCGGAAGTAGCTTACCAATAGTAAGTCCTTCTTAATATCCTGAATTAGGATAGCGGGTAAAATGTCCAACAGGATTGGTAATGCCACTCAGTGCACATCATGCACCATGTATGTGTTCCTTGATGAACCAATCAAGGGCAAATACTGCTGTGTGAGATGCGAGGGCGTTGTTTTTCTGGAAGCCCAGATCCGAATTCTAGAGAATCAAGTGGCAACACTGAGAAGCATAGGCAACCTGGAAAAGAGCTTGGACATCACCCAGCAGGTGCTGGCAGGGGCCAGCCTAGAGGAGGTGGGAGAGATGGCATCACAAGACCCAGAGGTATGTAGCTGGGTGACAGAATGGAGGAGGTTTAGAGGGAAGAGTGCTAGGGAGGCCAGTCCTGAGCTGGTACACCCTAGCAAATACGCTAAGTTGCATGATGCTGGGGATATTGGATCAGGGGTGGCAGTGCTGGAGCAGGTGCCCTCCCCTAGCTGCCAGAAGAAGTGATGGCTCCAGGAAGGAAGGGGGAGGAGATACAGGAAAGGCTAGACAAGTGCTGGTAGTAGGGGACTCAGTTATTAGGAGGACAAAGTGGGCAATCTGTCGAAAGGACCGGGGTTGCCGAACAGTATGTTGTTTACCGGGCACTAGGGTTTGGCACATCGCGGAACGCATAAACAGATTATTTTGGTGTGGCTGGGGCGGATGTTGGCACCAATGACAAAGTGAGAGGAAGGTGGAGAGTCCTAAAAAAAATCATTTCAGGGATTTAGGGAATAGACTGAGGAAAAAAATGATGTAAGGGAGCGATATTGCGAATGGGACTAGCAGGGGGGTAGAATCAGTGTTGGTAGAACTTCTAAAAGAAGAAGCAAGTGGGAAATGCCACCCAACCTGAAGGAGGAGGAAGAGCTGCAGCTACGATCATAGTCAGAAATAGCTGAGAAACAGGGAAATGTAATCATAATGGGGGACTTCAATTGTCCTGATGTTGACTAGGCTGAGTGTACAGCTCTGTCAGGGACCGGTGTGACCAGAAATGTGTGGTCTGCAATGAAGCAGACTGGAACAGATCGGCTGGTGTAGAAGCAGACTGGAACAGATTGGTTGATGTAGAGGCAGACTGGAGTGGATTGGCTGGTGTAGAGGTAGACTGGAACAAATCGGCCAGTGTGGAGGCAGACCGGAGAAAATTAGCTGGTGTGGAGGCAGGCTTGAGTAGGTTGGCTGGAATGAAGGCATACTGGAACAGATCAGTTGGTGTAGAAACAGACTGGAACAGATCAACTGTTGTGGAGGCAGACTGAAACAGATTGGCTGGTGTAGTGGCAGACTGGAACAGATTGGCTGGTGTAGAGGCAGACTGGAACAGATTGGCTGGTGTATAGGCAGACTGGAGTGGATTGGCTGGTGTAGAGGCAGACCGGAGCAAATCAGCTGGTTTGGAAGAGGGCTTGAGCAGGTTAGCTGGTGTGGAGGCAGACTGGAATGGATTTGTTGGTGTAGAGGCAGACTGGGACGGATTGGCTGGTGTAGAGGCAGGACTGGATATTGGCTGAATTGTGCGAATTGGGAAAAACTTCAGTTTCTTCTTAGGTTTAACCACTGAAGTTCTGTAAGTGACTGCAGGGCTGTAAGTAGGGGGTGCCACTGATGGAAGAGGCTGGCTGGAGTATGGAAATAAAGAGGGAGCAGTTGCTAAGGGCGATCTTTGTGGGTTTGTTGCAGGCAGCGGAGAAGAGGTAGGGTGGTTAAAGGCAGAGTAGGTGCAGCAGGTGGAAATGTGGTACTGATATTTGGTTGGTAGCAGAGTATATTGGGCTGTGACTGTGGTTGCTGTAGGTGAAGGAGAGAAAGACCTTTGAGCAGGTATGTCTCTGGCAGCAGGAACGGGTTGGTGCAAGCTGACTGGGGCTGAATACAACATATATGACCATGCCTGTAGTAAAGGTTTAACAAAATTCAGATTACATGCGGCCTGTCTGAAAAGAGTCTGCACTGCGTTAATACACTCCACTAGCGTCTGATGGGGACATGCAGAATAATATTCAAAGAAGTAAGCCAAGTCATCTTCTAATAACCACACCAGTGAAACTACCTGAGCCATACTGAAGAGAGGAGAAAAATCATCACCGCCTTTAGGAATACTTAAAAAAGCAAACTCTGCACAAACCTGAATCAAAGGCTGAACATCTCCAAATGACATACTGCCCTGATCAACTAGGGAATGAGTATACATTCTAATAGCTGGTCACTGGTCCACTCCTTCAATGTCTGACGGAAATAGTCATGATCCTCTGTCAGACAGAAAAACCAAGATGGCTTTTCTGTGCAGCCACTTCTGGTCAGGATTGGTCTTGATAATATGTCAGGGACTGGCGTGACCAGAAATGTGTGGGCTGCAACAGACCACACGAAACGCAGGTAATGTGAATAATAATGTTTATTTAAAAGATAAGTAAATAGCAAAGATAATGCACCTCCAATGCAGTGAATAGTGTAACCCAACCAGCGAACAACAACCAGTGAACACAAACCAAAGACAGACTAAATACAATATTTACAAAGCAAGGGATATACAAATCTTAATAGTACCAGAGCCAGGGTCATACACGGGAGATCAAGCAGAAGGGAGCTGGGAACAAGGCAGGACAGGAAAAGGGAAACAGGAGATGGATTGGGCAGGTAAGAAGGGATCAGGCTGCAGGATCAGGGTCAGAGTCCAGAAATGGGAGACAGGAGACGGGAGACAGAAGACAGGAACACAGGATTGTAGATCAGGGGCACAAGAGAATATCAAGGCAAATTACAACAGCATTCCCCAAGTTTAAATACTTCCTGCAATCAGTCTCAGGTGATGCCTGATTGTAGGGGATGATGTCAGGTCCTTACTGCCGAAAGACACCGGCTGGTGGACACCGGAACTGCAGCCTATAGGTCTGGGAGAAAACAGTGCCACCAGCAAGTGAGAACATTTCCTGGCAGTACCCCCCCCCCCCTTGAAAGAACGACCTCCGGACACTCCAACTGACCATAACTGAGGAAAAAAAAGTCCTCAAGAAAAAGTCTCAAAGCCCAAGGGGTACCGAGTTTCAAATCAGAGGCCCGGCTGCCAGGATCCAGAAAGAAGCCAGGTATTCCACCGCCTGGGTCCGGTAACTGGTTACTGCTGGGGTACCATGGGTCATTCGCAAACTTAGCCCTGGGGTCATGTGACAACACCAAACCACTGACACCGGAATGTCTGGTTACAATTATGTAGCTTGCCTGATCTCCAGGACTTGTTCCACACTTCAACGGCCATCTAGGTTTCCCCAAGGCACTGGTTACCCGACACGGGTCCCCTAGTGCACCTGGTGTCGTGGCAACCGCATCCGGGTCGTGGCAAGGATCCGGGTCGTGGAAAGAATACCCTATTAGATCTATTAATTACGAACGATCCAAGTCTGATCTCAGATGTGGCGATACGCAATAACTTGGGATCTAGCGATCATGGGATGGCTGTGTTTAACAAAAACCACAGGAAAAGGAGGCACAAGGGTAGCATAAAAACACTTTTTTTAAACGGGCCGATTTTGCTAAACTGCGATCATTGAAATATGACATAAATTGGGAACAAATCCTAGAAATATTGAACACAGAAGGGAAATTGGAATGTTTTAAGAGAATATTAAACAAAGGCATCATAGTGCATTCCAATGGGCAATAAATATAGAAGAGCTAAAAATAAGCCTGGGTTCCTAAACAGTAATGTAAAAAGCCTCATTAAGGAGAAAACTATGGCCTATAAAAAATTTAAAGGGAATGGGTCATCATTAGCATTCCAACACTACAAGGAATACAGCAAGAAGTGTAAAACCGCAATCAGGGTGGCTAAAAATGAGAGACACATAGCGGAAGAAACTAAAAAAAAAAAAACTTCTTTAGATACATTAACATTAAAAAGATAAAATTAGAGCATATTGCACACATAAAAGATGAGGATGGGAGGATGGTTACAGATGACAGGGAGAAGGCAACTGTACTAAATGCCTTCTTCTCCTCAGTTTTTATGCAAGAAAAACAAGGGTTTATTGACTACGACTGTACTGTTAGTGACACAACACCGGACATACCCTCGTGGCTAACAGAGGATGGAGTCAGGGAAAGACTTAACAAGCTTAACACAAATAAATCATGAGGACCAGATAGCTTACACCTGAGAGTCCTCAGAGAACTCAGTCATGTTATAGCCAGGCCATTGTTCCTAATCTTTGTGGACAGCATACTGACAGGATTGGTACAAGCTGATTGGAGAAAAGCCATTGTGATACTAATATTCAAAAAGGAGCAGAGACATATTCCTGGGAATTATAGGCCAGTCAGCCTAACATCAATAGTGAGTCAATTATTGGAGGGGATGATTAGGGACTATATACAAGGATTCACAGAGGAAAAGAATATCAGCGGAAATCAGCATGGGTTTACGAAAGATTGTTAAATAGGCAGGGGAGGGGGGGGGCTGTGGTTATGGTGTATCTGGATTTTGGAAAAGCATTTGATACAACCCCCCATAAGCACTTAATTTACAAGCTAAGATCTACAGGCATGGACCATAAGATTTGTGCTTGGGTAAAAAAACTGGTGGGGACGTGTCCAAAGGGTAGTGATAAATAACATGTACTCAAATTGTTCTGAAGTTGTGAGTGGAGTACCTCAGGGTTTGGTCTTGGGACCAATTCTATTCCATCTATTTATAAATGATATAGAGTATTCTCAGTTTTTGCAGATGACACAAAGATAAGCAGAGCAATAAACTCACACCAGGGCATTGACATTTTGCAGAATGACCCAAATAAAATAATGGAGTGGGCAGACAAATGGCAAATGAGGTTTAATGTGGAGAAATGTAAAGTAATGCACTTGGGGGAAAAAAGCCATAAATGCAAACTATTCACTAGGGGGAAAACCTCTGTGTGAGTCAAGGATGGAGAAGGTTCTAGGGGTACTAATAGATGACAGATTGAGCAATAGCATTCAATGTCAAGCTGCAGCTACAAAAGCAGGCAGATTATTGCCATGCATAAAAAAATGGATATACTCCAGGGATAAAACTATGATTCTGCTACTTTATAAAACCCTGGTTAGGCCACATCTGTAGTATTCTGTCCAGTTCTGGTCACCGGTCCTCAGAAGGGATGTGCTGGGACTGGAAAGAGTCCAAAGAAGGGCAACAAAGCTAATAAGGGGACTGGAAGACCTCAATTAGGAGGAATGAATGAAAACACTGAAACTATTCTCGCTAGATGCGTGGGGAGTATGAATAATTTTAAAGGACTCTTGGATGCATATCTTCAAGAACACAACATACAGGGATATGGGAAATAATTGTAGACACTGACACACATACACCTACACAGGCTGAACTGGATGGACTATTGTCTTTTTTCGGCCTTACCTACTATGTAACTATGTAACTATGTAAGTGTATAGGACGGCTCTTGGGAGTCAAGGCAGCAGCACAGGAAAAATATCAATGAAAGTATGTAGAGTGAAACAAGGATAGACCAAGTTCTGTAGTCCAGCATGCAGGACTGAATTCAGAGCAGAGTTGCCACAATCATGTAGGCTGTGCATGCTTGCTCTGCAGTGAAATGAGAGAATATTGCAAGGGCTATTAGCATTGTCACTGTGTTTTGTTGTATGCTGTAGCTGAGTCCTTGCAAGATCAGTTTGCTGTTTCACATGCTTGATTCATGTTCATCTGTGCAACCTCTTTTGAAGATGCATGCCCTAGGCCATTACGGCTGTTTAGACGTTCTTATACTTTCCCTTGCTGGTTCCTAGCAAGAACTGCTGCTGGGCATTTCCTCTGAGGTCATATCCAGGAAAGCTATTTAAACCTTCTCAGTGTACTTGTTAGTTGACTGACCAAAGAACTCTCTACCTAACTGTTCCCAGGCGTCTGTACCCAAAATCTTTGTTCCAGGACTGATAATCATCTACAACCTCTGCCTATTTCTTGACAACCCTGGCAAGAAATAGGCAGTATGGGCTTCTTTATAAAACCAAAAAATATACTCAAATAGATGGATGCAACACTGGTCCGATGCTGCATCTTTCCCCCGCCTCTTCTAGGGCTGAGAACTAACCAATCAAAGACTACTGATTGCTTGGTTCCCAGACTTCAGTGAGCAGAGAGCTGGTGCTGTCAGCGGGCTGTGAAGGGGGCAGGAGCGGCTGGCTCAGGCTGTCAGCGGCTTGCTGAGGCTAAGCCAGCTGCTAGTCCAGGCATCCCAAATTTAAAGTCTGGATCTTCCCAGAGCCTGGACCAGCTGAGTAATGTCAGTTGACAGCGGGCTTTAACCCACTGTCAGCCGAAAACCAAACACAGGAGTACAGAATGAATTGCACTCCCATGATGAATAGGAGAAGTAGGGCTAAAAAAAAGCTTTGAACATATTTGTGATTTAAGGTCATATGTACTCTTCTGACCCATTTACAAATGTGTGTAAACTTTAGCTTGAGCTATTGAGCTATGTAAGCTAGAGTGTCTTTTTAGAGACAGTCTTTCTAGAGACAGGTTTTTCTTAGTTACTAAGAGGAACCTGTAAATCAAGACCACATTACGACTAAAATTGCCAGCTATGGCTCAAGGTCCCTTACAGGTGGCCTACATGTTACCCATTACAACTTTTATTATTTGGCTTGTTCCTTTGATGGCGGTCTGACATGGCATTTAGCATCTTCATTCTTGCTCTGCAATTTGGAACTGTATTTTGTGTTTTGGTTCCTGCACAAAATTCTGTGCCTGCATAGTCAGCTGTCACAGTTTTGACAATTGTGCAATTCAATGCATTTGTTGCTTGGTTTAGTCCTTGTCTGAAGTTTCAATGCAGACTGCAGAGGGTTTGAATGTAAACAATGCAATGTTTACACTAGCCTAAGCCTGTATTAGCAGCTGTGAAAAACAGAGGTGGTAGGTCACATATACTAAGCAAAAATGTTTGGTATGCTTATAAATAAATATAAAATGGACAAAGATGTTTTAAACATACAGTTATTCTTCAAAGACATGTTAACAGAACATGCTGTGACTACTATTGCTGGTCACAAAGGGGTTAAACTCCTAGCTGTCACAGACATGGCAGACTGAGATCTGCTCCATACTGCAGCAACATAATAGCATTTTTCAAGCTGACAGTTCTCATCCCCATCTCCTTAAAAAAGGTCTCCCTCTGAGACCGCTAATGAGGATAAAGTCGAAAGTTAGGGATGAAAAGAAATTACTCGACAGATTGTAGGAAATGTCAAATAAATTCATTGCTGAAGGATATAACGGAACAGTGCGGCCTCAGCTACTGAAGAAGATAATTTATACAGCTTGATCCCACTAAGTTCACAGCCCAGGTATTCAGTCATTTTTCATTTGAGGTATTGCTGATATTCATTTAGGCTTACTATAATTATCATAATAATATTTTTTTAGGAACCTGGGAGAGAATGAAATGAGCGCATGTAACAGGCTTCTGTCGCCAGCACAAACCATCGCAATCAGATGCCAGATTGCAGATTGGGATGCTGAGAATCAAAACTCACTTCTCATTTTTCATATGCTGTAACTTTCATTCACCAGAGGCTAATGAAAACTTCCTGTGGTTCACAGCAATCCTTCTTTCATTTTCTGTCCGGGACTGAACAAATGACAGTTGGATGGCGATTGGTTGATATGGGCAAGAAACTATTTCACTAGTTCATTTTTCATATTGAATTAAAGGTGTATTACCAGGAAAACATTTTATTGCCTGATCGGATTCCAAATGCCATTTCTGCAGTAATGCTTGCAAAATGAAACAAGAATTCTGAATGGTTTACATGATTTTTCTTGTTCTTTCAGTACAATTTTACTCATAAAACCATTGTATATAAAGCTGGGCAAAGATTATCACAAACTGAAACAAGTATTTTCTTGAAAAACTTGATTTTTGTTGGATTAATTGGCAAATATATGTGATGCCACACATCTCCATAAAGTGAGATCAAAACTATCTTTATAAATTATGAACTGCTTCTGGCAGCCTTAGGGCTTTAGATTGGACCCCTTTACCCAGCCCCATTACTGGTGGTGGTATGGTAAGAGAGAGAGATCTGAGGACCATAGAGTGCCAGGAACAGCTGGCAGGGAGGTACAGAGGAGCCAGGTATCTCTATATTCAGAAAGGGGGAGGGCTGGTACTATTCAACAATAAGTTAAAGAGAGAAGCTATGGAGATCAGAGAAGAGGCCTTATGAACCCATAAAGCTATACAAAATAGGCAACCTGAGGTGGGGAGGCTGGATGTGTAAGCAAAGTGCTGATTGGTAGTGTGACCACCTGCTTGACTAGGTGGTTCAAGGGTATCTTCTTTCTTTTCCTCTTGTGCTTCCTTCACTGGTTTCAGGGGAAGGCCCTTGCCTACAGAATCATGCCCAAAAATTATACAGAGACTGGATCCTCCAGAGGCTAGACATACCCAGGTTCAGGAAGGTTCATGTTCCTCCTTAGGTGGTGCCGGTCAAGAGGCATCCAGTGGTCTCACTGGAACATTGATGGAGTTTGGAGCTAACGTGCCACAATTGGCCACCTGCGGTGTTGCTTCAGGTGACCCTCAAACTTTTTCTGTCTTTTAAGATGCAGGGTAGAGTCTTCTCTGTGCAGGTTATCACTCATAGGGTGAACTTGTTCAGACCAGGTCAGCACCAACTTGGAAGAGGATTGATAGTAGAGAAGTGGAAAAAAGCACTGGACTGGGGACATTGTGACTTATTTGTCAAGTCTACAAGCAATTTTAGTAGAGAGGGTGGTACCCAGTAAGTGTTTGGGCCAAGCAATAGACTACTAGGTCCTTCCACCATCACAGGAGAGCTGCTCACACACTCCTCCATAACTTGGACTGCCAAGTATTCTTTCCAGCTGCAGAAGAGCAAGTATGTATGATTAGGAGCTGGTAAGGTGAGTATATGTCAGTATATTTCCTATTTAGACACTTTATTTATTTTTGAGATTGGCCAATGTGAAAATGATAAGGATCACAGTAAGGATGAGGACAGGTGTAGATATAAACTGATTTCTCGTATGTTTTATTATTGGTTGCAGGATTACATGATATTGCTCAAAATGGATAACTTAGTAGAAGATGTATTTTGCTATTTGGACTCACTTTTTGAAGTAAACTGGATTTCCAGAAGCAATGCATGGTTATATGACAAGCACTTTTATCAGTGTATTGCAGTGTGTAAGTCATTAGGTTGGAATCGCAAGGTCTGTCTCCAATCCCAGTTGACGCATTATGAGGGGAAACACATCGGACGGAGCCAGCGGGGGGGATGTCAGGACTCTTGGACAGACCTGTGGGCAGCCGTGCTCACATGGCATTGTTTGCCTTCCACAAGAGATTACTCTGTATGTGTGATACATTTTGTATTAAACATTTGTAGCCATGCCCCCACAGGAGTTGCTGGAAGTTGTGGTTCAGCTGTCACACTACCCTCAATCACTCTTTTCCACACATCCGGAGTCAGGAAGAACAGGCCGGTACTTGTGTTTTTTTATTTTTTTATTAGGAGATTTAACTTGGGTGGGATAAAGGATGTTTATGGGATGCCCAGCAGATCAACAGTTCTTTCACGGGACCATCTATATACACTCCTGTATATACTCTTCTTTCCTCCTCCAGCATAATCTTGCTTGCAGTTACCTCTTCTTCCTCTCTCCTGCACAACACTTCTCAAGCCTAGCTAGCACATGGTGAGGCCTGTCTCTGGCTCTAGCCAGGCCTTGGTGAACTGCCCATTACAGGCAAGGGGTCACGGACACCTCAGGTGTAGCAAAAAAAAAGTACATGGTGTGCTAGCTAGCCTCAGTGGACTACTGCTCCCAGTCAGTCCCTTCTTCAGGCCCTGCCAACCCTCCTGGCTACAGCGACTCAACTTCACTGCCCAGTGACACCACAGTCCCAGCTGGCTCTTGCACCCTTCTTGGACTGTCTCTCTCTCTCCCTAATCTGCTCCGGTGTGCCTCTTCCAGCTTCCCTGGATACAGTGCCTTGCGAAAATATTCGCCCCCCTTTGAACTTTGCGACCTTTTGCCACATTTCAGGCTTCAAACGTAAAGATATAAAACTAATTTTTTGTGAAGAATCAACAACAAGTGGGACACAATCATGAAGTGGAATGAAATTTATTGGATATTTCAAACTTTTTTAACAAATAAAAAACTGAAAAATTGGGCGTGCAAAATTCTTCCACCCAAACTCTCCTCCCTGACTGGGCTGACCCCAGGTATTTAAGGAGGTCTGCCCCCTGCCAATCCAGATTGGGGACTTGTCAGAGCTCCCCAAACACCCCAGGCAGCTCCATCTCTCTTCCCCACCCTTTCTTCTACAACTCTCTAGAAGCAAAGAGGAGGTATCCAAGAGGTGTCACTGCCTATGTGTCACCAGACGCTCAATGAGCCACTCCCCTGCCCAGGATCAAAACTTTTAGTCAGGCCTGACTACATTTACCTCACCTAACAACATTCTACCACCTAGCACCTACCAAAAAGAGTGCTACACATTTATTTTAAACGATAATACACTATGAGTCCTCTCCATTGTTTTTAACACTCTGTAAGTGGATTCATCTCGAGCCTCAGAGACTGGACTGCAGCAATCTGCTGTTTGCTATTTGAGATTTTCTCTTTGCGCTTATGATCTCTTTTGTGGGATTTATAGGTTTAGCAAGCGGCCATTCTTCTCTCTAAAGGCTCGTACACACGGGACGACGATCGTGCGTACGACCGTGTTGAATCGTACGTTGACGGTCGTATGTAGCCTACTGACATGCACACGACGGTCGTACATACAACTTGCGGCCGGCCGAACGTGATGATGCGAACGAGTGTATAATGAGGAAGTAGCGTCACCTTTTGGGCTCCCTTCTAATTTCATGTTAGTTGAAGTGGACTTGGCGCATGCGTGTTTAGCACAATACAACTTTGTTGAACACAGCTGCTCTACACACGAGTCAACGGTCGTATGCGAGCTTGTTGACACGACTAAGTTTTCTAGTCTGCACATACAACTCCCACGAACGACCGTCGTACGTTCAACTGTTGAAAGCGCCGCCACAGACGATCGATTCTGCATGCAACGGTCGTGAGTACGACGTGTTGAACACGATCGTCGTCCCGTGTGTACGAGGCTTAAGAGCATGGTGGTGACACACAAGTGCTTTAACCACTTCAACCCCGGAAGGGTTTTACCCCTTTAATGACCAGGCCATGTTTTCCGATATGGCACTGCGTTACTTTAACTGACTATTGCGCAGTCATGCGACGTTGTACCCAAATTAAATGTATATTCCCACAAATAGAGCTTTCTTTTGGTGGTATTTGATCACCACTGCTTTTTTTTTTTGCGCTATAAACAAAAAAAATACAGACAATTTTGAAAATAAACAACATTTTTTACTTTCTGCTATAAAACACATCCAATACAAAAAAATTTAAAAATATAATTTCTTCATCAATTTAGGCCAATATGTATTCTGCTATATGTTTTTGGTAAAAAAAAATCCCAATAAGTGTATATTAATTGGTTTGCGCAAAAGTTATAGCGTCTACAAAATCGGATATTTTTATGGAAATTTTATTGATTTTTCTTTTTTACTAGTAATGGCAGCGATCAGCGACTTATAGCAGGACTGCGACATTGCTGTGGACAAATCAGACACTTTTGACACTTTTTTGGGGACCAGTGACACTAATACAGTGATCAGCTCTAAAAAATTTGCACTGTCACTGTACTAATAACACTGGCAGGGAAGTGGTTAACATCAGGGGCAATCAAAAGGTTAAATGTGTCCCTAGGGGGTGCTTTCTAACTGTGTGTGTGTGGGGGGGGGGGGGTGCTTGTACTGTAAGAAGACAGAGATCTGTGTTCCTGCTTAGCACAGAATGGCTTGTTTACATAGGTAGACCGCCGTTCTGTCTGCCTCTGGAATGATCAGCGGGTCCGGGCGGACATTGGGTCCACTGGACCTGCTGTGTCAAATCACAGCGATAACAGGTTTCCGGCAGCGCGTGCGCGCCCCAGTCCCAGAAGAAGAAATCACATACAGCTACGTGATTTCTCGCTTAAGGGCCACCCTGCTGCAGTATATGTATGTGGGGAGGGCGTTAAGCGATTAAGTATAAGACCCCTTTCACACTGAGGCAGTGATAGAAATAGCGCCTGTAAAACGCCTGAAAACTGCTTCCCATTCACTTCAATGAGTGCTTTCACACTCGGGCGGTGCGCTTGAGAGACCATAAAAAGGTCTTGCAAGCAGCATCTTTGGGGTGGGTTTATAAATAGTATGTAAATAGCGTTCCAAAAATGCCCCTGCCCATTGAAATGAATGGGCAGCGCTTTCAAAGCGCCTTAAAAGCAATTTAAAAGCGCCGCAAAACGGGTCTTTTTTACTTTTTTATAGTCATGTTGTCACGTGACCTTAAAAAAACTGGCCCGCTAGCACCTGAAAAGTGCAACAAAGGTGCCGCTAAAATGCAGCTAAAGCACCGCAAAAACGATTGGCGCTTGTTTAGCACAAGGACACTTTCTTTTTGCACATAGACGAGTCGGATGGGCACATTCAGCTTTATATATTAGCTGTGTATATGAACTTTTCAAGCACTGCTTTTTCCGAT
>BLSH010496824.1:122031-139827 GCA_018402905.1 Glandirana rugosa
CGTGCTGTCGTATATGCGTACCCCGACCGAGGCGGGGGTTCGGGTCAAGGTCCTAGGCCAATGTGATATTTCGGTAAGTGTAGGGTAGTACGTCGTAAGA
The DNA here is from genome assembly GCA_018402905.1 of Glandirana rugosa. Lineage (NCBI taxonomy): Eukaryota > Metazoa > Chordata > Amphibia > Anura > Ranidae > Glandirana > Glandirana rugosa. Next base: position 122,132 of record BLSH010496824.1, read on the forward strand.
GAAATCGATAGTAGTTACGCTTCGGGGAACCCTCCCTGGATATACGACAGCACGAAACGTAGTCCTTTCCTTTTAATGGCAGTCCATTCATATGTTAAAAGGCAAAAGGACTGTGTTCGTGCTGTCGTATATGCGTACCCTGAATCGTTAGTGGTGTTTTCCTGTTCCCACCCATTACGACATTAGAAATAAATCACTTACCCAGACAGGTTATGTCGCGCCGGCTTACCGGATCCTGGAACTGGGCTTGGGGGCGGAGCCAGCCCCATGCGTATATGCTGTCGTGCTTTGCATCAGGAAAGGAAAATTACCGTCAGGTAAGTATACAATTTTCCGTTATATTGAACTCCTAATGAGTGGCTGAAATACCACGAAACACGTTGAGTTCCAAATTAAGGGTGCCTAGACAAGTCTAGTGGAAATCAATATTAATATTTTAACCGATTATTTATTTGTATATAGGATGTACGAGTAACCCATGAATTTGTTTTGCCAATCACGTTTATATGTTGATCTGTGTATGTACATTATATGTATTTATCCTTCATGTTCTTTGATTACTGTACCATGTATCTTATATAAAATACATTTTCTGACCATTAATAAATTTAGAAATGATAAATGATAGTATATATGTTTCTTGTAATTATGATATGTGTGATATAATCATGGTAACCCTATATTAGAAATATAATTTCTATATGCAGTTCTTATATGATCAGTTGCATAGGCAGACCTCATCTAAAGCCCCAATACTCTTTATTTTTTTCTCTTTGTATCCATATTGAGGGGTGGAGGCCTGCCATTGCTGGGTGTGCCAGGTCACTGGTTTTTTGCTTATTGTTCCTGGGTGGACGTCATATGACGTCCTCGGTATTTTGCCACTACTGTAGGCCCCCCAGGGGCCCGCAGCGCGTTGATCGGGGATCAGGCGTGTCCTCAGGACATAGCCCATCCCTGATCGGGGTAAAGAGCCAATAAAATCTGGCTCTTTACCACGTGACCAGCTGTGTCCAATCATAGCCGGCCACTATAGAGATCCGCGCTTCCGCCGCTAGTGCGCGCCCCCGGGGGCGCGCAGTGCGGTGATCATTGTTGAGGTTTGTCCCTCAAACAAATCCCAGCCCTGATCATGGTAAAGAGCCAATGAAATTGGCTCTTTACCACGTGACTGGCTGTGTCCAATCACAGCTGGTCACATGATGTAAACAAACCGCGGTAACGAGCTGTTACCGGGTTCTCCCTCTCACACACCGATCGTGTGTGAGAAGGAGATTGCGGTAACAGCTCGTTACCGTTTAGTGTACACACCAAGCACACTGAGCCCCCCAGGTAATAAAGAGTATCTGTCACCACCCCATCAAAGTACCTGTCACAGCCCCTCAGAGTACCTGTCACAGCCCATCAAAGTACCCGAATACCTGTCATCAGCCCATCTGAGTACCTGAGTACCTGTCACCACCCCATCCGAGTACCCTATTACCTGTCACCTACCCATCAAAGTACCTGAGTACCTGTCACCAGCCCATCTTAGTACCCAAGTACCTGTCACCAGCCCATCTGAGTACCCGAGTACCTGTCACCAGCCCATCTGAGTACCCGAGTACCTGTCACCAACCCACCTGACTACTCAAGTACCTGTCACCAGTCCATCTGAGTACCCGAGTACCTGTCACCAACCTATCTGAGTACCCGAGTACTGGTCACCAGCCCATCTGAGTACCCAAGTGCCTGTCACCAGCCCATCAAATTACCCAAGTACATTCAGGTCCATAAATATTGGGCCATCGACACAATTCTAATCTTTTTGGCTATATACACCACCACAATGGATTTGAAATCAAACGAACAAGATGTGCTTTAACTGCAGACTTTCAGCTTTAATTTGAGGGTATTTACATCCAAATCAGGTGAACGGTGTAGCGATTACAACAGTTTGTAATGGGACAGATTAACAAGCATAAATCAAACTTTCACTTTTTAATACTTGGTTGCAAATCCTTTGCAGTCAATTACAGCCTGAAGTCTGGAACGCATAGACATCACCAGACGCTGGGTTTCATCCCTGGTGATGCTCTGCCAGGCCTCTACTGCAACTGTCTTCAGTTCCTGCTTGTTCTTGGGGCATTTTCCCTTCAGTTTTGTCTTCAGTAAGTGAAATGCATACTCAATCGGATTCAGGTCAGGTGATTGACTTGGCCATTGCATAACATTCCACTTCTTTCCCTTAAACAACTCTTTGGTTGCTTTCGCAGTATGCTTTGGGTCATTGTCCATCTGCACTGTGAAGCGCCGTCCAATGAGTTCTGAAGCATTTGGCTGAATATGAGCAGATAATATTGCCCGAAATACTTCAGAATTCATCCTGCTGCTTTTGTCAGCAGTCACATCATCAATAAATACAAGAGAACCAGTTCCATTGGCACCCATACATGCCCACGCCATGACACTACCACCACCATGCTTCACTGATGAGGTGGTATGCTTTGGATCATGAGCAGTCCCTTTCCTTCTCCATACTCTTCTCTTCCCATCGCTCTGATATAAGTTGATTTTGGTCTCATCTGTCCATAGGATGTTGTTACAGAACTGTGAAGGCTTTTTTAGATGTTGTTCGGCAAACTCTAATCTGGCCTTCCTGTTTTTGAGGCTCACCAATGGTTTACATCTTGTGGTGAACCCTCTGTATTCACTCTGGTGAAGTCTTCTCTTGATTGTTGACTGTGACACACATACACCTACCTCCTGGAGAGTGTTCTTGATCTGGCCAACTGTTGTGAAGGGTGTTTTCTTCACCAGGAAAAGAATTCTTCGGTCATCCACCACAGTTGTTTTCTGTGGTCTTCCAGGTCTTTTAGTGTTGCTGAGCTCACCGGTGCATTCTTTCTTTTTAAGGATGTTCCAAACAGTTGAGTTGACCACACCTAATGTTTTTGCTATCTCTCTGATGGGTTTGTTTTGTTTTTTCAGCCTAATGATGGCTTGCTTCACTGATAGTGACAGCTCTTTGGATCTCATATTGAGAGTTCACAACAACAGATTTTAAATGCAAATAGCACACTTGAAATTAACTCTGGACCTTTTATCTGCTCCTTGTAAATGGGATAATGATGGAATAGCACACACCTGGCCATGGGACAGCTGAGCAGCCAATTGTCCCATTACTTTTGGTCCCTTAAAAAGTGGGAGGCACATATACAAACTGTTGTAATTCCTACACCGTTCACCTGATTTGGATGTAAATACCCTCAAATTAAAGCTGAACGTCTGCCATTAAAGCACATCTTGTTTGTTTCATTTCAAATCCATTGTGGTGGTGTATAGAGCCAAAAAGATTAGAATTGTGTTGATGTCCCAATATTTATGGACCTGACTGTACATGTCACCAGCCCATCAGAGTACCCAAGTACCTGTCACCAGCCCATCTGAGTACCTGAATACCTGTCACTAGCCCATCAGAGTACCTGAGTACCTGTCACCAGCCCATCAGAGTACCTGAGTACCTGTCACCAGTCCATCTGATTACCCGAGTACCTGTCACCAGCCCATTAAAGTACCCGAGTACCTGTCACCAGCACATCAGAGTACCCGTGTACCTGTCACCAGCCCATCTGAGTACCTGAATACCTGTCACCAGCCCATCAGAGTACCCGATTACCTGTCACCAGACCATCAGCATACCCGAGTACCTTCACCAGCCCATCTGAGTACTTAAATACCTGTCACCAGCCCATCAGTGTACCCAAGTACCTGTCACCAGCCCATCAGAGTACCCGAGTACCTGTCACCAGCCCATCAAAGTACCCAAGTACCTGTCACCAGACCATCAGTGTACCCGAGCACCTGTCACCAGCCCATCTGAATACCCGAGCACCTGTCACCAGCCCATCTGAGTACCTGAGTACCTGTCACCAGCCCATCAGAGTACCTGAGTACCTGTCACCAACCCATCAGAGTACCCGAGTACCTGCTTCCACTTTGGAGTCTCTTACAAGTCAGAGATAGGACTACAGATCACAGGGTGCCTTGGCGGGGCCTGTAGCTTACGCATGCATTTGCAAATTTGTGCAACTAAACCCCTGTTCTTAAATGCATACTGTTAGACAGGTTATTTTGGTTAGTCGCAGCTTGGTATTTGCCTTGGATTTATCCCTGGCCCTTGTTTTTGCTGTTTGTTGCCCTCCAATGCTCCTTGCTGCAAAGGCCAGTTATAGGTGTAGGCAGTGGTCATTGTTTGGTATGTTTTGATTTTTGGTCAGGCAACGCATTGACATCTTTGCAGCCACTGTGCTATATGCTGGGTGTTCAATGTGCCCCTGCACCTTTAAGGAGGGGTGGGGCCCCCTCCAGACCATCTGCCTTCACCTATCTTATTAGAATGCATGCGCTTCCACTGTGGAGTCTCTTACAAGTCAGAGATAGGACTACAGATCACAGGGTGCCTTGGCGGGGCCTGTAGCTTACGCATGCATTTGCAAATTTGTGCAACTAAACCCCTGTTCTTAAACGCATACTGTTAGACAGGTTATTTTGGTTAGTCGCAGCTGGCCGGTAAGTAGAGCTTGGTATTTGCCTTGGATTTATCCCTGGCCCTTGTTTTTGCTGTTTGTTGCCCTCCAATGCTCCTTGCTGCAAAGGCCAGTTATAGGTGTAGGCAGTGGTCATTGTTTGGTATGTTTACCTGTCATCAATCCATCAGAGTACCCGAGCACATGTCGCCAACCCATCAGAGTACACAAGCACCTGTCACCATCTCATCAGATTACCCGAGTCCCTGTTACCAACCCATCAGAGAACCCAAATACCAACCCTTCTGAGTACATGAGTACCTGTTACCAGCCCATCTGAATATCCGAGTACCTGTCACCAGCCCATGAGAGTATCCGAGTACCTATCTGCAGCCCATCAGATTATCTGAGCACCTGTCTGCAGCCCATCAGAGTACCTGAGTACCTATCTGCAACCCATGCCTCATAGAATATATCTTGAGGTGTTTGCTTTCCAAAATGGGGTAGTTTTGTGGGTGATTCCACTGTCCTGGTGCTCCAGGACCTTCAAAAGTGTGATAGGTAGGAATGAAATTAGATGTGTAATTTATGCTGGTAGAATGCCTGAAGGTACTACTTCAATGTTGGACCTCTCTATGTGGCCAGGCTGTGTAAAAGACTCACACATATGGTATCGCCATACTCAGAAAGAGTAGCATTCTATGCGTTAGAAATATCTTATAAATTGGCCACTTTGTGTAAAAATAAAAGCGTTTTCATTTTCTTTCCACATTTTTCAAAGACTTGTGGAAAAAAATGAACCATTCAAAAGACTCATAATGCCTCATAGAATATACGTTGGGGCAGAGGCGTAACTAGAACCTTCAGGGCTCCGGTGCAAGAAGTCATGAAGGCCCCCCCACAAAAGCATGATTTTGATATGTTTTTTTTGTCACTGTATAAAAGAGTGAAACATTTCTGTTTCTGATTCCAACTTAGCGTAGGGACCCCTCACAGCAGCACACGGGCAGGCAGGCCCCTCACAATAGTGGAGGGGCCCCTTACAGCATCACACGGGTGGGGGGTCCCTCACAATAGTGGAAGGGCCCCTCACAATAGCCGAGGGGCCCTTCACACTAGCAGACAGGCGGGCGGGCTCCTCACAATAGTGGAAGGGCTCCTACCGATAGCTGAGGGGCCCCTCACACCAGCAGATAGGCCCCTCACAATAGGCGAGGGGTCCCTCATGGGCGGGCGGGTGGGTAGGCTAATGGGGGGTAGGTAGGGATGCGATCTGTGGTGGTGGTGAGGTGGCTTCAGCAAAAGGCAGCAGAGGTGCACAGAGGCTGGGCTGTGAATGGGATCAAATCAATTGTAATGCATTGCAAGATATGCATGTCACTTACATCCGATCACTGGCACTGAGACTGCCTCCATTCAGGTCCTTTCCTTTGCCTCGTTGTCGGGACTAACACAGGGGAGAGCTCTGCCTCCTCCCTCTTCCCTCATTGGTGTGGGCGGCTGTTAGCTTGGTCAGCTGACTCTAAGCTCTGCTCTGCCTCCCCTCAGCGGGCAGCGGCCAATGGGGAAAGGCTCTCCCTCCTCCCACAGCGTGCCGTGAACGAACAGCAACAACAACAAGTACTGAAATGAGTCAGACAGACTCACTCAGTACAGGATCACAATGGCGGGCGGGTGGCAATGCGGGCACCCCAATAATAGCGGATGGGCCCAGTCGCCAGTGCCACCCCTGCGACCCCTATATTTCCGCCCCTGCATTGGGGTGTTTCCTTTCCAAAATGGGGTCATGTTTTGGGTAATTCCACTGTCCTGGTACTCCAGGGCCTTCAAAAGTTTAATAGTTTGTTAGGACATTTTATGTGTAATTTATGCTCCTAGAATGCTTGATGGTGCTCCCTGCATGTTGAACCTCTCTATGTGGTAGGCTGTGTAAAAGTCTCACACATGTGGTATCACCATGCTCAGGATGAGTAGCAGAATGTATTTTGGGGGTCATTTTTGCTATGTACATTCTATGCATTAGAAATATCTTATAAATTGACCACTTTGTGTTAAAATTAAAGTGTTTTCATTTTCTTTCCATGTTTTTCGAAGACTTGTGGAAAAAAATGAACCATTCAAAAGACTCATAATGCCTCATAGAATATACATTGGGGTGTTTGCTTTCCAAAATGGGGTTATTTTGTGGGTAATTCCATTGTCCTGGGGCTCCAGGGCCTTCAAAAATGTAATAGGTCGTTATGAAATTAGATGTGAAATTTCTGCTACTAAAACAACTGACGGTGTTCCCTGCATGTTGGACCTCTGTATGTGGCCAGGCTGTGAAAAAGTCTCACACATGTGGTATCGCCATACCCGGGGCGAGTAGCACAATGTATTTTGGGGTGTAATTAGAAGTATGCATATACTGTGTGTGAGAAATAACTTGTTGCTATGACAATTTTGTGTAAAAAAAATAATAATAATTTCTTAATTTTCCCAAGAATTGTGGGAAAAAAATACAACTTCAAAAAACTCGCCATGCCTCTTACTAAATAACTTTGAATGTCTACTTTTCAAAAAGGGGTCATTTGGGGGGTATTTGTACTTTCCTGACATTTCAGGGCCTCAAGAAATTAGCCATCAGTACATCAGGTGTGATCAATTTTCAATGATTGGCACCATATCTTGTAGACTCTATAACTTTCACACAGACCGAATAATATACACTTATTTGGGTTATTTTACCAAAGATAGGTAGCAGTATAAGTGTTGGCCTAATTTATGAACAAAATTAACTTATTTGCAAAGTTTTATCATAGAAACTAAAAAAAAAGTTGTTTTTTTTTCAAAATTTTTGCTCTTTTTTTACTTATATCACAAAAAATAAAAAACCCAGAGGTGATTAAATACCACCAAAAGAAAGCTCTATTTGTGTGAAAAAAATGATAAAAATGTTGTTTGGGTGCAGTGTTGCATGACTAAGTAATTGGCATTCAAAGTGTGACAGCGCTGAATGCTGAAAATTGGTCTGGGCAGGAAGGAGATATAAGTGAAGTGGTTAATAATCAGAAAGTCTTTGAAACTCAGTATTCTGACTTTTTAATATGATCTATGAAGCTTCTAGAATGGCCCAGGAGCCCTTCCTTTAAAGCTGAACTATGTAGTCATTAAAAAAGTAATGTATGTTTCAATAGAACTGGTGCCTGAATTTGATGTAGTATCAGCCTCTTGTAATTCTCTTTACAGTAGAACTGGGAGAGGGAAGGGCAGGATTGGGAACGCGTGGCATGCAAATATGTTTAAAAAAAAACCATGCTGAGATAAAGACAGGGAGGAGACCTAGTTGGGTCGCTTGACGGCAACAAAGAAAAAAATCTAGTATCCAACCTGGCTCTGGGCTGCATGAACAGTATTCTGTCCAACTGTTATGTAATGTTGTACTGAATGGCATTTGGTTATCACTTTTCTGTAGTAATGCTGACATCCAATGGCCGTTTTGGGCCACTGCAACTTGTTTACTACTGTGACTTTAGTATCTTCCTCTTTCCTCTCCTCCTGGTTAATGCTCTTAGGTTTAGTCCTAGCTAGACCCTCTCCACATCTTCCATATTCCCTCAATCAGTGGTAGTTATTCACAAAAGCAGGGCCCAGTTATTTGAGGTTGATTTAATAAAGGCAAATAGACTGTGCGTAATGCAAGTTCAGTTGCATTCTGCAACTGCATTTGCTCCAGAGCTTAGTAAATGAGGGAAAGCATTACTGACTTCCATCATCCATTTATGCTCAAGCAAGAAAGTTTTTTTTTTTCTCATTGCTTGTGATTGGATATTCTTTGCAAAGTGAAGCATAACCTCATTTACTAAACTCTGGAGTAAATGTCCTTGCATAGTGCAACTGGACTTGCAAAGTGCACAGTCTATTTGCCTTTAGTAAATCAATCAACACCAAAAGGCTGGAAGAACGTCCTCTGCACTGCAATTAGCTGAAGTAAAATTCAGTTGGATTCAACTTCTGTGTCTTATTAAAGAGTTAAGCTGCCTGTGGATGGTGCCAAATCAGCAAGTGATCATACTGGCTGGGAACACTGGGTTTAAGGAGTATGGCAATGCCTAAAGAAACGTTTGTAACAGAACAGACAGGAATACAATTCATGTGGCAGGTAAAACAGCTCCATTCGAGGTATTTTTCACTGTTTGTCTTGGGGTCAGCTTTAAGACTCTAATACACACTGATAAGATTATATACATCATGCACAGATCCTTTTGTGTGTATCTGTAGAAACCTTGATTTCCTCATGTCTTTCCAATCGCAGAAGGGGGAGAGCAGCGGTGCATTTTTATCATGTGTAGACATGAACCGACCACATATGTGAACACAGATGCTGACTTAAGGCAACATTGAACTTCTCTTGATTAAAACCAGGTAGCATGACTAATGCATTTAATATCCGATTACTCAGCCTGGGTAAAAAGAGAGAATTTTCAGGCACAGGATATCAGGGCTGCTTAAATAAAAATTACTTTTAGAAATTGCAAAGGAGAGAAAGAGAAAAGGTTGCAGTTCAGAAAATGTAAAATTCATTTGGGCTCGGGGACTGGAGGAAGGGGAGACTCAGACTCTGTAATTCTACCTTCAAGAATAGATCAATGTGTGTAAATGTACGATCCTTGAAGTTAATTGAATGTGGATGGATTTATGAGTGGTCGGTGGCTTGGCCTAAATGTTGAAGCAAAATGGTGAGCAAATCGAGGTGTTCGAGTGGAAATGAATAATTACCATCTTGGATCTAAAAGGAATACTGTATACCAATGCTTGAAAGTTTCCTAGGAACCTTTCTGGGTGAAAATATGAAGGGTCTCTATTGATGGCTTGTTTTTAAAGTTGCAGGCTGTGACACCGTCATCCTTGTCCCTGCTCCACTATTCAACTGAGGAACAGAAATGCAGCCCGTGAAGGCAGAAAACCAACCTGCATACTGATTACAGATTAGCAGCTCACTGAATAGTGGAGAAAAGAGGATGATAGTCTAGAACAGGGGTCTTGAAAGGAGTGGAGAAAGTAAGAGGATGACAGTCTAGAACAGGGGTCTTGAAAGAAGTGGAGAAAGAAGGAGGATGACAGTCTAGAACAGGGGTCTCCAAAGTAGTGGAGAAAGGAGGAGGATGACAACTGCAATCAACAGGTGGCCTGGAGCATGACCAATAATGAAGAACCTTCTTTTTTGGTCATGCTCCAGGCCACCTGTTAATTGCAGCCCTGAGGGGTACAAAGCCTTATTGCAGAACATGAGTGTGTGGTAAATACTGTTGGTGAGTGTACATCCTATGGGGAAGTGGTGACACACTTTACACATGGTGTGGTGTGGAGATTATCCAATTAACTACGTTTGACTGATATTCATGCAGCCATGGACATGTTCGCTGTGGACTTTGATTACATGAACTTTATTTATCACTGGGTGCTATTCATTTTCTTTACTCATTATTTTTCATTTATTTAGCGCCACTATTTGCCTTGATTGTTTATTTGTGGGTAGATTTGCATTTTATACATTATAATTTAAAGTGGCAGCTATATTTGGTTTCACCTTTAATATTATTTTGTTACTCACTTTGGCGCAGTGGTAGGATCAATTGTAGAGCGAGGTTTGTCCTGATCCTTAGGAGGTTTTTTATATCATATATGTTAGCTGATCACTAAGAGTGCAGTTGGCTATACCACACATCCCCTGTCAGTGCGCCAGTAATCCGGTTCTCACCCGGCTCTTGAACATCTTAATCATGGCAACACCTCCGGGATAGTGTGTTGAGTCAATTCGGATTGTCGTGCAGCTGCGCCCTGATGCAGCGTCTAGTCCACCGACTTTTTCAAAGTGCTCAAAATTACTGAAGCCTATAGATATTGTGGAAAAAATCCCTGAATACATCGAGGGATCAGGAGATCAAAGTTCCAGGAAATATCAGTGTAGCACTGGTTGCTGAAGGCCCCTTTAAACCACCCAGCAGGTTACTCTCAGCAACAGAATATTCCCCTCTGTCTACAGACAGAGTAAAGTGAGAGTGTCACGTACTTGGTGGTGGAGTCTGATTGTGCAGTGGGCAACCTCTCTTATAGCCCTGGTTCAGGAACCCCTGATAGAGTTGACAGGAGATTCTGGAGCACAGGGGGGCACAAGGGCTGGTACGGATGCAGATGATGTTGTGAGGATCCTCCAGGAGCTTGTGCAAGGCAGAAGATTGGTGATGCAGGCCGGGTCGATAAAAAGCGGGCAAGTGCAGGCAAGCGGGTAGTCGGGTACAGGCAGAGTCGTGAACGGGCAGGCAGCTGAAGTACAAGAGGGTCAGGCAGAAATGTGGTCAGAGACAGGCTGAGGTTCGGTGCAGGCAGAATTCAAACAGGGTCAGGCAAGCTGGGTCACAGATACAGGAAGTCTTTAGGAAACAAGCCACAGGAGAACACTAGGAAATGCTGTAGAACAGACAGCATCCACTGCAGGGTGCTGTCTGTTTAAATAGAGTGCTTTGGCGCCATTAGCGCACGCACACGCGCACAGGCGGTTGCGAACGTGTACGAGCGCGCACGACCGTGCACAGGCGCGCGCAAATGTGCACAGGAGGCTGGAAGACCATTTCTCCTAACATTGCCCCCCCTCCCCCAAGGGGCAGCCTCCGGATGCCCGAACGGGCTCTCTTGGTCCGGGTTTCTTCTCCAGAAGGTCCTGATCAAAGCTTCCGCATGTAAATTCTCTTCCGGCTCCCAAGAGCTCTCTTCGGGCCCATAGCTCTTCCATTTGACCAGGTACTGGACGATGCCACCTCTCCTCCTGCAATCCAGAATGGATTCCACCTCAATTTCCTCCATTCCGTCAACCAGTACTGGTGCCGGTGGCCTGTCTTCCGATCAGGGAAGGGGTCAGAGATCTTAGGCTTTAACATAGACACATGGAAGACAGGATGGATGCTGAATGATTCCAGCTCATAGGCTACCTCGTTGATCTTCCTTTTGATAGGGAAGGGTCCCACGAACCTTGGACCAAGCTTCTTGGACGGGCATGCCAGTCTTAAGTTGACTTGACAGCTCAGTTCCAAGTTTAGTTCGCCACGCCTCTATTTGTCAGAGGTTTCTTACTATTAGCCTTCTGTGTTCGTGCCATTGTCTCCTGCAGGAGGTTGTTATTGGAGGTGAAGAAGTCCAATAGGTCAGCCACAGCTGGCACCAAACTCTCCGGGCAGGCGTTGGACAAGAAGGCGGGGTGGAAGCCATAACTGGCGAAAAACGGTGATTGAAGAGTGGCCAAGTGGACAGAGTTATTATATGCGAACTACCAGTGGTAGGAGCGTAACCCAGTCATCCTAGGAGAATGAAGAGAAGCAACGTAGGTACTGCTCCGGTGTTTGGTTAGTACATTCCGTCTGGTCGTTCGTCTGGGGATGATAGGCGAAAGACAGGGACAGACCAATCTTCAGGGACTTGCACAGGGACCTCCAGAACTTGGATGTGAATTGTACTCCACGTTCGGACACCACATCAGTCGGTATCCCGTGTAGCCTGACAATCGCCTTAATAAATATCTTGGCAGTCTCTGCAGCAGAGGGTGTGCCTTTCATAGGCAGAAAGTGGGCCATCTTGGAGAACCTGTCCACTACCACGAAGATGGTGGAGCAGCCTTCAGAAGGGGGTAACTCTACAATAAAGTCCATGGATACGTGGCTCCAGGGCCTCTCCGAACAGGTAATGGTTTAAGGAGGCCCCACGCCTGAGTCTTACTCCCCTTGCACCAGCTGCAGGTAGTGCATGATTCCACGTAATGTTTACAGTCTTTACCAACTCTGGGCCACCAGAACGTGCGCTGTAATAACTCCGAAGTCTTGCGTACCCCGAAGTGCCCAGCGAGGAGGTGGTCATGGCAGAGGTCCAAGACTGAAATTCATAGGCTCTCTGGCACGAAGATCTTGTGACCATGCCAGAGCAACCCGTCTTTGAGCTGCTGAGAGGTTCCCGGAAGGGGGTTTGGCCCCAGGGAAGCTTGTCGGATCCGTGACAGCACATCTTCCTGTAACAACAGAAAACTTCCAGGAGACAGTATGGTATTGAGAGATACTGAGGTTTCAGGTATATTGAACATGCGTGAAAGGGAGTCCGGTTTGGTGTTCTTTGATTTAATAGCTAGAAGTTCGCGGTCTCCTACGTCATAGTTTTTCTCAAGGGATGATAGCTTGCGAGAGAAAAAGCTACCGGGTGTAGCATCGCTCTAGTACCCTGCCTTTGAGAGAGAATCGCCCCGACCACCACTTAAGATGCATCAACTTCCAGAACATAGGGAAGAGCAGGATCCGGGTGCTTAACCACTTCCCGCCCGGCGCATTGACAAATGACGTCCGGGCGGGTGGCTTATTATCCTGACTGGACGTCTTTTGATGTCCTCAGGATAATCCGCGATCATGCTCCCCTGGGGGCGCGCATCGCGGTGATCAGTGGTGCCATGAGTCAATCTGACCCACCGCATTACCGACCAAGGTAAAAGGCTTCGATACGAAGCCTTTTACCATGTGATCAGCCGTGAAGCTCTATTTGTGGGAACAAAATGATAAAAATTTTGTTTGGGTACAACGTCGCACGACCGCGCAATTCTCATTTGAATCGCAACAGCACTGAAAACTGAAAATTGGTCTGGGCAGGAAGTGTTCTAAGTGGCCGGTATTGAAGTGGTTAAGGATGGGTGCAGACTTGAATAGCTCCTTGAGCTTTTCAAAGGCTGTTTGTGCCTCAGGAGTCCAGCGGAACGGGATACCCTGTTTGGTTAAGTGCGTGATAGGGGAGATGATGGAGGAGAACCCCCGGATAAACTTCCTGTAAAAGTTTGCGAATGCTACGAAGCGCTGGATTCCTTTTTTGTCAACTGGAGCTGGCCAGTCCAAGATAGCAGAGAACTTTTGAGGGTCCATTTTGATGCCTCTGACAAAAATGATAAGTCCTAGAAACTGTATGCTTGACTGCTCAAACTCGCACTTCTCTGGTTTCGCATAAAGACCATGTTGGCAGAGGCGACCCAGTACCCGTTTGACATGAGAACGATGTAGCTCCAGGGAAGATGAAAAGATCAAAATATCATCTAGATAGGCAATGACAAAGAGGTCGAGGAAGTCCCTTAAGATATCATTTATGAAGTGCTGGAATGTGGCCGGAGCGTTACACAGACCGAACGGCATTACTAAGTACTCGTAATGACCAAAGCGGGTACGAAAGGCCGTCTTCCACTCATCGCCTTCTCTGATCAGTACCAGATTGTAAGCTCCCCGGAGGTCCAATTTAGTAAAAATGGTGGCAGTCCCCAGACGCTGGAACAACTTCGGAACTAGTGGAAGCGGATAAAGGTTCTTCACCATAACTTTATTGAGTTCCCAGTAATCTATGCATGGGCGCAGGGAATGGTCTTTCTTTTCCATGAAAAAGATACCTGCCCCAGCTGGTCAAGTGGATAAACGGATGAAGCCCTTACTGAGGTTCTCATCGATATAGGATTTGAGGGTGCTGAGTTCCAGTTCTGTAAGTGGGTAAATCCTTCCGAAGGGGATCTCTGCACCGGGAAGAAGCTGTCATAAGGTCTATGAGGAGAAAGGACCTCAGCCCCCTTCTTACTAAAAACGTCCAAGAAAGCATGGTAGATGCTGGGGACGGCCTGATGGACCTCAGGCTCCAGGTCAAGGTCCATGGATAGTAGGGTAGGATCCATTCCAGAGGTTCGGAACAGATAGTGCTCGTGGCAGTACTGGGACTGAAACTGGACGTTCCCTGAGGACCAGACAATGGTGAGATTATGGGCCTGGAGCCAAGGCAGTCCAAGGATGACAGGGAAGATGGGAGAGGCAATAGCATCAAGCATAAGGAGCTCTCGATGCCCTCCCAGCATCATGGTGGTCAGGGGAGCAGTCTCCTGTGTGACTAGACCGGACGTTAAGGTTGTACCCTCAGCCATGTGCACCGCCATCCTGCGGGTCTTAAGTCACAGAGGGATCCCATGTTGTGCAGCAAAGGTTAAGTCCATGAGGCAGCTGCAAGCACCAGAGTCTATAATGGCATGGACAGTAACGGCTCCACCAGGGAACTGTAGAAATAGAGAGAGGGTGAGGTGAGCCGCGTTGCCAGGTACTGGTTGAGGAGAGACAACAAGGCATTTCTCCAACTTGGACAGGCAGGACTTGGACAGGCAGGAGCGCACAAAGTGCCCCGGCTCTCCACAGTAGAGGCAGAGGCCTAGGTTTCTTCGGCACTGTTTCTCTTCAGAGGTCAGTGCCGGATGTGCCACACCCCACTGCTAGGGTTCCGACTGCCTCGGAGGAGGAGAGGTGGGTATGGCGGAGCTGGCTAGTGTGCCACTTGGAAGTCCAGAAGCCGGAGGTAGCATCCAAGAGGGCCGGAGGTTCACCTTGGTACTCGCCGCTCTGTGTTCTCTAAGGCGCCGATCGATCTGGATGGCCAGATCGATGAGCCTCTCCAGGGAGGACAGCAGCCCCACACGGGTCAACTCATCCTTCAGAGGGTCGGCTAAGCCCAGCCTAAACTGGTGACACAGAGCAGCCTTATTCCAGGCCGTGTCGATGCTCCAGAGCCTGAACTCCGATGCATAATCATCCATCGGGCGGCGGCCTTGTCGGAGGGCGTGGAGTGCGGCTTCAGCAATGGCCGCCTGGTACGGATCTTCATAAAGCCGAGCCATTGCCTGGAAGAACCAGGATAGGTCAGATACTTCTGGTGCCCCTTGTTCCAGTAGAAGGGAAATCACCAGCCCCACCTTTGTGGTTTCCAGGTAGAAGGTGCGAGGCTGCAAGCTGAAATAAAGTTCGCAGGTGCAGCGGAACGCCCGGAATTTCTTATGGTCCCCCGAGAACCATCCTGGCATGGGCACTGTGGGTTCCGGAGGAAAAGAGACAATAGAGTCCATTGTGAGCTGACAGACCCCCGATGGGGCATGAGAAGCTGACTCCAGGACACGGGTCTCCAGCTGGGTGTATCCTGCTTGCAGGTGCTGAACAGCTTGAGAGACCGTCCAAATGCTGACAGAGTTCATGCAGCGGAGAGGGCCCCTGCTCAGACTCAGACATGGCTGGGCTGTCCGTTTCTGTCATGCACCTGGTGGTGGAGTCTGATTATGCAGTGGGCAACCTCTCTTACGGCCCTGGTTCAGGAACCCCTTATAAAGTAGGCAGGAGATTCCGGAGCACAGGGGGGGCACGAGGGCTGGTACGGATGCAAATGATGTTGTGAGGATCCTCCAGGAGCTTGTGCAAGGAAGAAGATTGGTGATGCATGCCGGGTCGGTAACAAGTGGGCAAGTGCAGTACAAAAGGAGCAGGCAAGCGGGTAGTCGGGTACAAGCAGGGTCGTTAACAGACAGGCAGCTGAAGTACAAGAGGGTCAAGCAGAAGTGTGGTCATAGACAGGCTGAGGGTCGGTGAAGGCAGAGTTCAAACAGGGTCAGGCAAGCAGGGTCACAGATACAGGAAGTCTTTAGGAAACAAGCCACAGGAGCACACTAGGAAATGCTGTAGAATGGACAGCATCCGCTGCAGGGTGCTGCCTGGTTAAATAGAGTGTTTTGGCGCCATTGGCATGCACAGGCGCAAGCGGATGGTCCGCACGAGCGCGCGCGGACGCGCACAAGCGTTCGCAATGCGCACAGGAGGTTGGAAGACCATTTCTCCTAACAGAAGCTGAACTGAAGACTTCCATTGGCTGCTGTTGCAGCCTGGACATGCCCATCCTTGAAGTACTCATTTTGATATTATTCCCACTGTCACTGTTTGAGAAGGCGTTATGCAAGAAGTGTACCATGCAATGGATTACAATCTTCCCATTTGGAGAGGGACCACTCAAACATAAATAAAGGCCCCAAAGCCGGAAAGTATGTAAATAGTATTTCCCTGGCCACTCAGTGGATTACACATTTCCCCAACCACTCCCTGGGGCCTCTTTGTACAGTTCCTCAGGCCTGGTTGCCGACGGCCCCTTTAAACCACCCAGCAGGATGTTGCTCCCAGCAACAGAACATTCCACTCTGCCTATAGACAGGGAACAGGGACAGTGAGGCTGGACTGAGGACTTCTATTGGCTTCTATTGCAGGCTGGGCAGGCCCACCCCTAACAACGGTGCATTTGGAGAAATATCATTGGCTGCAGTGGCATGAGAACTTGCATTTGGCCACTGCTGTGACTGTGTGAGTGAAGCCTGCCCATGGCTCTCAGAGCTAAAGAAGGGCAGGACCCACGGGTGGCCTGGCAGTAGGAAAGCTGCAAGGGACTTTGCTGTTGAGATAGCGTGGCTACTGTTGTTCCAAAATTGCTGCTGCTATTGCAGAGCTGTTGTTGCAGAGTTGCTGCTCCAGGGTTGCTGTTCCAGAACTGTTGTTCCAGGGTTGTGATCCCAGACCAACTGTTTCAGAGTCAATACTGTTTCAAAGGGTCCTACAGGATCTTCTCAGCTGCTTCAAGGCCTGTTGGACACCTTGAAGTGTTCATTTTGATATTATTCCCATTGTCACTGTTTGAGAAGGAGCTATGCCAGAAGGGGAATGTGCAATGGATTACAGTCTTCCCATTTTGGAGAGAGACCACACGACCATAAATAACGGCCCCAAAGCCTGTAGGTATGTAACTAGCATTACCTTGGCCACTCAGTGGATTAGAAATTTCCCCAAACATTCTCTGGGGAATCTTTGTATAGTACCCCAGGCCTGAACAGAAACAGTTTTCTTCCAAGGCTGTATTGTGCTCCCTACAGCACACACTTTAGGTAGCAGCCCAAATCAAGGTAAAACTTAGCATTGACAGATCATTCATTTTTTTTAAACCTGGCTCAGCTTGTTTGCATTGTGCAACCCAATTTCATTTTTAGTGCTTTTGCCTTTATTAAAGCCCATTTAAACAGTTCCAGGTGTGTCGGTGGCCACTCAAATCCAAGTACAGGGCGGGTCATTGCCGAAGCAAGGCTGGAGGACCCAAACAAGCCAGCAGCTCCTCCAGGGGTGATTGCTACATTGGTTTCTTTAACCACATCAGTACCTGGCACGAAAACCCCCTTCCTGTCCAGGCCATTTTTCAGCTTTCAGCGCTATCACACTTTGAATGACAATTACTCAGTCATGCAACACGGTACCCATATGAAATTTGCGTCCTTTTTTTCACACAAATAGAGCTTTCTTTTGGTGG
>BLSH010496824.1:142183-163605 GCA_018402905.1 Glandirana rugosa
TCGGCCCTAACGCTCGCTAGCCCACGCTGTGGTAGGGTCGAGACAGCCACAGCCGCACAGGGGTCCTGTGCGGCGAAGTGGCTGTCCCCACTTGTCGGTAACCAATACCGACAAGTGGTGAACTAGTCGGCACTGCTTCAGTGTCGACTAGTGTTTACCGTGCGGGCGGCAAGCGTGTCCCGCGTACGCGCGCTAGCCCTCGCGCGACGCGCACGCGTAGCCACCGCCGCACAAGGACCCCTTGTGACGGACAGTGGCTGTGATCATAGTCGGCGGCCGGCCGCCGACTATGGAACAAGTAGATCACAGCCGATCACAAGGTATCAGCCGCCGGCCGGCGGCTGATACTAGTGTCGGTGACAGGCAGTGTTCCCCAGGAACACGCCGCCACCGATGCGCACGCGCAGCGCGCTCCCGATCGCGCGCATGCGCCCTGTGCGAACGGCGGGCGTGCCATTTGTGATCAGCTGTGACTTCGTCACGGCTGATCAAGTGGTGAACAGCCATAACCAATGGCTGTTCACCCCTGTCGGTGAAGCGGCGTGTCCTGGGGACACGCCGACACCGACAGAGCTGGGATGGTGTCGCACCCGATCGCTCGCAATCCCGGCTTAAAGGGAGGACGTCATATGACGTCCACCCGCAGTAATAGCAGGTCCGCCCCGCCGTCATTTGATGGTGGGCGGTCCTGAGGTGGTTAAAAAAATTGCAGGTTTGGACATGTTATACATTAGTTACGTTGGTCCAGCTTGGACCAATGTATCTCTGCATATACCATACCTGGCCGATGCTCCTGAAAGCTGTAAATCATTGGGTAGACACCACTACTCCAGTAATTTCCACTTGCTTCTGGCCTGCTGCATTCTGAACACAGGAGGTTGGCCACTCGGCATGGATGCCATTCAGAGAATGCTTTGCAAGCTGAACCAATATAACTAAGTGTGTTCAGGCAGTAAGTTCTCTTTGCGCCATTCCACAGAGTGAACAGTGGGAGAGGAAGTCTTTTTCTGGTTCAGAGTCTTAAGCCCTTGAAACAAGAGGGTCAGGGTTAAGGCTATGCAACTTGTATTTGTAGAATCAAAAGTTCCCAGAAGTCATGGTCTCAATGATCTAACTCCAATACAAAAAAGTTGGATTGGTTGCCATGGACTACAACTTCATGTACACAGTGATACCTCTTGGCACTGTTTTATTAAACAGCCCATATGCTTTCTTTATTGAATATACACTATTTTTTTCCATTCTCCTTCCATTATACTACAGACTGACTAATTGGTAATTAAATGCCATTTGTGTTGATGAATAGTAAAAGTGACATTTTATGTGTGGAATTAGCTAATTGCAAGTTCTCATCTCCCAGACATAATGGCAGAAGTCTTGTTGCAGCCAAAAGCTGTCTTGCTGGCGTGATTTCAGCTGATAAGGTAATCCTCGGTGGCAGGATGAGATGCTCAGGCCATACCTGGAGGCTTGCGTCTAATATATCTGGTGTGTGTCCTCTTGTAACAGCTGTTCTCATGATTATATTAATGAGTTGATTTGTAGCTGGTGTAAAGGAAAATCACGGTGTGCAGTCACTCCTAACGATTTGCAGTTACCCCGGCACAGCTCTGATGTCTTGGAGGCCCTTAGCTTTTTTTGCTTAGACAGTTATAAAAGTAAAGTCACAGTTTTTCCAGTGAAACCGTTTTCCTGGCTTCCTCTCATGCTGTCCATTCTCTTATGCAACTTCCATCCCACACGTCATTAGCTATTCACCATCATTTAAGGCCGGAGGCAAAAGCAGGATTTATTAGGCGAAAGTAGGGTCACGTGCTATGTGATGTGCATTAATATATTCCTCAACTCCATAAGCATTTGCTTTCTTTCCTCTCTCAAACTGATATTTGCGCTGAATAGACACAATGTTTCACAATGAAATTTGTGGATCAATTGGCCATTCCACCTGGCAACTTGACAAGTATGTCAGGGCCAAGAAAAAAATTGACAATGATATACACTATATTACCAAAACTATTGGGACAACTACCTTTACAAGCACATGAACTTTAATGGCACCCCAGTCTTAGTCCGTAGGGTTCAATATTGAGTTGGCCCACCCTTTGCAGCTATAACAGCTTCAACTCTTCTGGGAAGGCTCTCCACAAGGTTTAGGGGTGTCTATGGGAATGTTTGACCATTCTTCCAGAAGCGCATTTGTGAGGTCAGGTACTGATGTTGGAAGAGAAGGCCTGGCTCGCAGTCTCTGATTTAATTCATCTCAAAGGTGTTCTATCGGGTTGAGGTCAGGACTCTGTGCAGGCCAGTCAAGTTCTTCCACCCCAAATTCCCCCATCCATGTATTTATGGACCTTGCTTTGTGCACTGGTGCGCAGTTATGTTGGAACAGGTAGGGGCCATGCCCAAACTGTTCCCACAACGTTGGGAGCATGAAATTGTCCAAAATGTCTCGGCATGCTGATGCCTTAAGTGTTCCCTTCACTGGAACTAAGGGGCCAAGCCCAACCCCTGAAAAACAAAGACACACCATAATCCCCCTCAACCAAATGACTTGGACCAGTGCACAAAGCAAGGTCCATAAAGACATGGATGAGGGAGTTTGGGGTGGAGGAACTTGACTGGCCTGCACAGAGTCCTGACCTCAACCCGATAGAACACCTTTGAGATCAATTAGAGCGGAGACTGCGAGCCAGGCCTTCTTGTCCAACATCAGTGCCTGACCTCACAAATACGCTTCTGGAAGAATGGTCAAACATTCCCATAGACACTCCTAAACCTGGTGGACAGCCTTCCCAGTAGAGTTGAAGCTGTTATAGCTGCAAAGGGTGGGCCAACTCAATATTGAACCCATTAAAGTTCATCTGCGTGTAAAGGAGGACGTCCCAATACTTTTATTAATATAGTGTATATAACTGCTGTACTGAAAGTAATTCAAAGGTGGGCACAACTTTTTACTAGTTTATATAGGTCATTCAGTTTGAATATGTTGGTAGAGTAACTCTTCCTCTATAGTAACTTTTCTTCTTATTTTTCAGTGCAGGTAAATAATAGATTCCAAGCTGAAGCAACACTCCATCATTGAGTAAATTGTTTTGAATGTACCCTTGGTCAGTTTTCGGCATATGGCCTAAATAGTTTATGGCACCTCATCCCAATTATAGATAGAGTAGGAAGAGCTTAGTTCCCCTTAGGGGATTATGCGGTGCTGTAGAATTGATCAAGACCAATGGAATTTTAAATAAAACATTAAATCTTTATTTTAACAAAATAGTCATAACATTGTTGTACATAAGCATTAAAATTAATATGTTCCAAATATTACATGGAAGGAGCACAGCCATACAATTTGTTGGCTTCAGTCAGCTGTTATCCCAACCAGTTTCACCCCCATGGGCTTCTTCAGGGGATTATACTGACCTCCAAGCTCTAGTTGGAAACAATGAAATACATTTTAGTCAAAAAATCATTAATTAATACTGTCAATGCTTGGTACACCTGTATGGTACATTTTTCCCAAAACCTTCATATACCAGCTTCCATACATCCCAAAACACTCCCCACACATGTCCATGGAACCAAGGTCAGAACTCACCCAAAACAATGGGGTCCAGCACAAGCAAACGCCAAGGCACAAATGGCCTCGTCCCAGCTATGAAATGGCAACTGCAGGTGATGTAAATGGTCCTGGCTATATTTATAGCACAATAGCTTACAAAGGGAAAAAGAAAGAAAAAAGAAACTTCAATTGTTGCTTTAAATAGTACAGCTTGAGCTTACTGTCCACAATTGGCCGCAAAAAGCCCCTACATTGTATTATGTAGTCTAGTAGACTGCATGTAACTTATACAAACTGTGTGAACATTTATGATAATCAAGAGTGAAATACGTATTAAGTAAATTAGGGGCCAAAGTCAGTGACAAAACTTACTTGTAATCGCAAGTATCGATACAAAAATTATTTTTGGGGACGCCAAACAGGTGAGACAATCAAGAAAAAGTCTTCAGAAAGTTAATATAGTGCCGGAGCAATCCTGGGAATTTATTGTTACTCATAGGCTTTCTCTGTAACAGAGAGCGGGAGAGTATAATTGTAGTAATGGGATAGATGCATAAGTAACATATATATATATCCTGTTATATATTTACCCTGTGTGTAACAAAGTACATCAGACCCAGGATATCGCCTCAGAACCGAGGTCAAAATGGAAGGGAAGCGTGTCTAAGAAGATAAGTCTCCACTTCGTTAATTCTATAGGAGCCAAAAGAGCGGATGCTTGATTATTGAACTGATCTCAAGTAGAGAAGCGTTCATCAATAAAAAGGCCATATGTGGATCAAACAATAATACCTGATAGTAACGTGTAGTCCAACAGGGCGTCCCCAATCGCCTGCTCGATGGATGCTAGGCAGCGCCGGCCTTTTATACATCACCCACTCGGCGGGCGTGTGGCGTCACCCGCCGAGTGCGGACATAGAGCGTGACGCGCATGCGTCATTGCTAGATCCGCTAAAAACTACAATACCCACGCTGCACCACGGTACAGCATAGGTAAAGGGCCAAAACACCACCGCCCTCTGGTGGAAGGTGACGGACAGTGAATGACTCGAAGTAGTTCAGCAACGGTAGCAAGAGCATCACGGAAAGAAGGGGGGAGAGAAGGAAAGGACTTAGGGTCCATCCTACCTCCTCCCTTTATCGTCCGTACAGTTCCCGAAGCGCCGGGATACGAGTGACAATGCCCCAGGGCAGAGTGCATTGCATGTCCCCCGCAAGGGCTCGATCATGACCCAAGTCACATAGTCACGACGGGGAGGGAAAGGAGGAATGGCAACCTGCAGTTGCCATTTCATAGCTGGGACGAGGCCATTTGTGCCTTGGCGTTTGCTTGTGCTGGACCCCATTGTTTTGGGTGAGTTCTGACCTTGGTTCCATGGACATGTGTGGGGAGTGTTTTGGGATGTATGGAAGCTGGTATATGAAGGTTTTGGGAAAAATGTACCATACAGGTGTACCAAGCATTGACAGTATTAATTAATGATTTTTTGACTAAAATGTATTTCATTGTTTCCAACTAGAGCTTGGAGGTCAGTATAATCCCCTGAAGAAGCCCATGGGGGTGAAACCGGTTGGGATAACAGCTGACTGAAGCCAACAAATTGTATGGCTGTGCTCCTTCCATGTAATATTTGGAACATATTAATTTTAATGCTTATGTACAACAATTTTATGACTATTTTGTTAAAATAAAGATTTAATGTTTTATTTAAAATTCCATTGGTCTTGATCAATTCTACAGCACCGCATAATCCCCTAAGGGGAACTAAGCTCTTCCTACTCCATCATTGAGTTCTTGATGAAGGAGAGGTGCAGGCTGCCAGACATCAACAGAAGGCTACAGAATGTTTGCAGAGATGACACCATTGACAAGAGCAATATCTTGCCATTGGTGACTCTTGTCAATGTGTCATCTCTGTAAACATTATGTGGCAATATGAGGTTCTGTCACTGTGGAATTGGTCAGCTAAAGGACACAGAGTTTGCACTTTTGCTGAGTGCAGGACCAAGGAGCATTGGTTTTGAGAGGAGGAAACTGCTTTTGCAGCCTTCTCCAGGTTTTGGTATTCCTGGATGGGGCTCCGTAGTTTGGAGATTCCATAGTGTCTTGGGTGGGATGGAATCTCCAACCCAGTGTCCAGATTTTGTGAAGCACCAGCAGAGTGTGTGCCCAGGTGCACACAGCTCTTATAATGGAGGTTTAGGAATACCTTAGGGCTCCACCCAAGAGAGAAAGGAGGTCTCCTACAGGAGTCAGAGAGGCTGCATGTGCCAGCCAGAGCACGGCAGATAACCGCCTGAGGACTAAGGTCAGAGAGGAGCTGTGGGCGTTAGAATGAAGCCATCTGCATTAAAGAACCTGTGGTCTGGGTGACCAGCGTAAAAAGCAGAGGTACTGCAATTAAAGCTGAGTGAGAACTTAACCACTTCAGCCCCGAAAGGATTTCCCAGTTTAGGACCAGAGCACTTTTTGCGATTGACAATTGCACGGTCGTGCTATGTTGTACCCAAACGAAATTTGCGTCCTTTTTTTCCCCACAAATAGAGCTTTCTTTTGGTGGTGTTTGATCACCTCTGCGTCATTTCTGGTCACCGCTATAAACAAAAAAAAGCGACAATTTTGCAAAAAAAAATTTCTTACTTTTCGCTAAAATACAAATCCAAAAAAAAATTAAAAAAAACATTTTTTTCATCGGTTTTGGCCGATTTATATTCTTCCTCATATTTATGTTAAAAAAAATCACAATCAGCATATATTGATTGGTTTACGCGAAAGTTGCCGTGTTTACGGATGATGAGAATTAATTTCTGGGGTTTTTATTTATTTTTTTATTTCTTACTAGTAATGGCGGCGATCTGCTATTTTTATATTGGGGCAGACATGTTGGACCATTTTGACACTTTTTTGGGACCATTGGCATTTATACAGCGATCAGTGCTATAAAAATGCACTGTTAACTGTATAAATATCATTGGCAGTGAAGGGGTTAACCTGCAGGGGGAGATCTAGGGGTTAACTGTGTTCCCTAGGCGTGTTATAACTGTGAGGGGGCTGGGCTGCCAGGGGCATAAGACATCTAACTGATCCCAGTGACAGGGATCTCTTATGTCCCCACTGACAGAGCGGGGAACCGCCGTGTTTACATCGTCGGTTCCCTGTTCTTTGGCTCTGGCAGCTCATCGGGTCCGCCCGAGCCGCGGGCACACTCCTCCGGAGTGCGGCGGGCACCCCCTAGCGCCCCCTAGCGACCGCTCCGCAAATCACCGTTTATTTACGGTGAATCGCGGTACATGTCCAAACTGCCGCAGTAAATATACTGTGCGCAGTGTGGAAGCGTTTAAGAGCCAGGTGGTCCAGCATTTTTCATTTGTGCATATTGCTGGAGAAGAACCCTTGTGTGGGAATCCTTTTGAAAATTTTAGTATATTTGTTCCTGAAAAGTATTGTGTGATATCAAAAATTGTATCAGCCACCATTCCGATTGAAAATAAATAATGTCTGGGGGTTCTAAGTAATTTTCTAGCAAAAAATGCATACGCGTGTAAACAAATAAAATTGCCTCGAACAGCAGTGGATTAATCCGCGTCCTTATTTCTTGATCGCAAAATACCAGACAGTTTTGCCAGTTGTTTGGTCTGACGCTCTAGCTGTTGCTCAAAGGACGATAGGAATTATGGACCACTACAGGCAGTGACATATTAAACTTAAAAAAGAAAAATGTATAGACCAAACCCTTATAACCACAGCATGACATAACCCAAGGTAAGATCTGTGATCTTCAGGGTTGTGTGCGTTGCATCATATGCAGCATGCTTTCAAGTGCTTTCAGTTATAAAGGCTGTGCACTGGAGATGCTTTTGAGTTGCTTTTCTTTGGACTCCCATTGAGCCACATAAAGATATAACAGTTCTAATACAGCAGAATAGGACATGCTGTGTTTACAAAAAAAATAATTTAACAAAACGTACAGCAAAAGTATAACCACCAAGTCAACATTGCTTTATACAGTTCAATTCTAAATTCAAACACTGCCTTCTAGATCCTTAAAAAAATGGCAGAGGCTAAAGCACAAATGTTCATGTCTTCAAATTCTTGATTAACCTGTGACTTCTAGTAGAAACTCTTCTCCACCTCTGGCCCTTTCATGTATTGTAAGACAGCCATCATCATTCAACCCACTTCAGTGGGTCCAAGCTGTCACGGACACACCCCCTGGGGGTATGTCACCATGTTGGATTGGGCATGAAGTACAATACTACAGATCGGAAAGGGCATTAGAGCCACTCCCCGCACCATCAGGCTCTATATTCTGTTTTATACATTTATTTGGAAAGTGGATAGGTTCTGTCTCATGTAACCTTTCTATGTACTTTGCTAGTTCCATTAAACACGCCTTGGTGTATAAAATTGATGATTCGCAAAGTATTTTAATTTCTATGTATGAAGTGCTCGAGGCCCCTCAAAGTCTAATTACGCCCTGCCTATCCCTGCTTCCTTCTCCCTCACCAACCATCAAATCAGACAGGTGATATGCAGTGCTCAGCATAAATGAGTACACCTCTTTTGAAAAGTAAGATTTTAATCAATATCTCAATGAACACATTAACAATTTCCAAAATGTTGACAAAGCTGAGAGCATTTGTTTAGTTCATTACATAAAATTATATACAATATAACCTAGATTACAAAATCTTCAGTTTTACTCAAATTAGTTGCATCCCAAAAACAAAGCTGAGAATGCCTTCATACCTATTGGCAGCCCCCTTTCTACATCAAGATTGACGCCTCTTTATAGAAAGGAGAAACTCGCTCTCATCCTGTCTTGGGTTCCTAGGCTAGCAGGCTGCAGCTAAGCTGTCATAGTAAGAGCAGCAGCTTGGGTGTATGGAGCAAGCAAGTCTGACTTATGCAGTAGGCAACCTCCCTTACTAACCTGACTCGGGAACCCCTGGTAGAGTAGACAGGTGGCTCGGGAGTGCAGGAGAGCACGAGGGTCGGACTGGGTCACTGGTGGTGGTAGAGAGTCCGTTGGAGCGCTCATGCTGCTGGAGCGTGGTCGTACAGGCCAGTTCGGAAACTGCCTGGCGGTGCGGTACAAGGGTTCAGGCAAAAGAGTGGTCGGGTTCAAGCAGAGTTCATTAACAGACTGGCAGCAGAACCCACGGCCGGTGCAGGCAGAGTTCAGACAAGGTCGGGTCAAGCCGGGTCACAGGGACAGATAACAGGTTACAGGTCGCTCAGGAAGACAGGTCGCACACTGTAGATCAGACAGCACTTGCAGCAGGGTGTGCTGTGTTGAAATAGAGCCGCTTTGCGCCATTTCCGGCGTGGGCGCGCGCACAGAACGCGCGTGAACGCGCAAATAGCGAAAAAAGTCCTCAAGCAGGGTTTTCTCTAACATTGCCCCCTCCCCCCAAGGGGCAGCCTCCGGATGCCCAGCCGGGCCTTCAGATCCGGATGGGACCTCCAAAAAGGCTGGATAAGTTCCTTGGCATGGATGTGCCTTTCAGGTTTCCAGGAGCTTTCCTCTGGACCGTACCCCTTCCACTTTACCAGGTACTTGATCAAACCCCCTCTTCTTCTGCAGTCAAGGATGGCCTCGACTTCGTACTCCTTCTCCTCCATCCACGAGAATCGATTCAGGTGGAGCTGTGTTTCTTCCAGGAAACGAATCCTTTGTTACAGGCTTAAGCAAGGCAACGTGGAAAACCGAGGGAAGAGGGGAGTTCAGCTCGTATGCCACCCTATTGACTTTCCTCTTAACTGAGAAGGGCCCCATGAATCTAGGTCCTAACTTTCTGGAGGGGCAAGCAAGCTTTAAGTTCTTGGTAGAAAGTCAGACTTGATCGCCTGGCCGGAGATCCAGTTCCCCCCGTCTTCTTCTATCAAACACTTATTTGTTATGCGCCTGTGTCTGGGCCAGAGTCTCCTGGAGCAGCTTGTTATTCTCTTCCAGAAAGTTGGTAATATCCTGTGCGGCAGGCACTGTGGCTTCAGGTACCATATCGGGAAGAAGGGAAGGATGGTAGCCGAGGTTCGCCCAGAAAGGTGACTGGTTGGTGGCGGAATGAACCGAGTTGTTATATGCGAATTCGGCTTCCGGCAGCAGGGAGGCCCAATCGTCCTGAGCAAACGATAAGCAACAGCGTAGATACTGCTCCAGGGTCTGCTTTGTCCTCTCCGTCTGACCATTGGTTTTAGCATGGTAGGTGGAGGAAAAAGCCAGTTAAATTTCTAATGTTGAGC
Source organism: Glandirana rugosa (assembly GCA_018402905.1). Taxonomy (NCBI): domain Eukaryota; kingdom Metazoa; phylum Chordata; class Amphibia; order Anura; family Ranidae; genus Glandirana; species Glandirana rugosa. Next base: position 151,987 of record BLSH010496824.1, read on the forward strand.
ACAACGCCTTCCAGACCCTGGAGGTGAATTGTACCCCTCGGTCTGACACAATGTTGGTAGGTAGGCCGTGGAGGTGGAATATCTCTTTAATGAAAGCCTCCGCTGTCTGGATTGCTGATGGTGTACCCTTCATGGGAATGAAATTTTGGTGAGTCGGTCGACTACCAAAAGGATGGTCATGAACACCTCAGAAGGGGGCAACTCCACTAGTCCATGGAAAGTTGCGACCATGGGCTTTCAGGAACAGGAAGTGGATTCAGAAGCCCTCATGCCTTAACTCTGTCAACTTTGTTACAAATAGGGCAGGCTCTCACATATTCCTTGCAGTCCATGTCGGAAGATGGCCACCAGAATGATCTAGAGAGCAGATCTGCGGTCTTGCGACCCCCAAAGTATCCTGCCAATTTGTGGTCATGACACAGTTCCAGGACTGCCAGAAGTTCTTGTGGTCGGTAAAAATTAGGACTGGGTACAGGGCTCCCTACAGCTGGTACCTCCATTCCTGTAGGGCAGACTTTATGGCGAGGAGCTCCCTGTCCCCCAGATCATAATTTCTTTCCAGAGGTGTCAGTTTCCGGGAATAGAAGGCAATTGGGTGCAGAGCGGCCTTGGGACCTTGTCTTTGAGAGAGAACCGCTCCTACGGCCGTTTCAGAGGCGTCTACCTCCAGTATGTAGGGTAGAGCAGGGTCCGGGTGCTCCAGGATCGGAACGGAGGTGAACAGCTCCTTGAGTCGCTGGAAGGCAGCTTGTGCCTCAGGTGTCCAATGGAAACGGGATTTCTGTTTTGTCAGCTGAGTGATGGGGGTGATCACAGCTGAGAACCCCTTAACAAATTTCCTGTAAAAATTTGCGAACCCGACTAAACGTTGCACCGCTTTCTTGTCAGCTGGTGCTGGCCAGTTCACTATGGTGGAGACCTTCTAGGGGTCCATGGTGATGCCTGAGACAGAGAACGAACCCCAGAAAAGAGATACTCGAGCATTTGAATGTGCACTTCTCTGCCTTTGGCGTAGAGGCCGTGCTGACGAAGGCAGCCTAGTATGCTATTGAAGTGGTTTCAGTGTTCCTCCAGGGAAGGGGAGAAGATGAGGATGACGTCTAAGTACACCACCACAAACAGATCAAGGAAGTCCTGGAAGATGTCATTGACAAGGTGCTGAAAGGTGCTGGTGCATTGCAGAGTCCGAACGGCATGACCAGGTACTTATAGTGGCCGAACCGGGTCCGGAAGGCCGTTTTCCATTCATCCCCTTCCCTGATCCAAATGAGGTTATAAGCCCCGCGGAGGTCTAACTTGGAGAAAACGGTGGCAGAACCGAGCCTCTGAAACAACTCCGGGACTAATGGGAGAGGGTACCGGTTCTTGACCTTGATCTTGTTTAGGTCCCTGTAGTCAACACAGGGCCTCAGGGATTTATCCTTTTTTTCAATGAAGAAGATCCCGGCCCCGGCAGGAGATGTAGAGGGACGGATGAACCCCTTCTCCAGGGTCTCGTCCAGATAGGATTTGAGGGCTGCCAATGCCTTCTCAGAGAGCGGGAAAATTCTGCCTAAAGGTACTTCCGTGCCAGGAAGCAAATCGATGGGGCAGTCATAGTGACGGCGCGGCTGAATACAGCAAAATAATCATGATATACAGAGGGCACGGCAAGGCGGGCTTCCAAGTCCGGGTCAGAGTCCAGGCAAGATACAGCTAAGACGGGTACAGCAGGTGGTGGAAAGCAGTGGTGCTGGCAATAGGTCAAGTTGAACTGAACGTGGCCAGTAACCCAGTTGATGTGGGGGCAGTGTGCCCAAAGCCAGTGAAGTCCGAAGATGACCGGGGCTAGTGGTGACGCTATGGCGTCAAACAACAAAAGTAATGAATGACCATCAGATGTCCGGGTTAAGAGGGGGATGGTCTCAAGGGTCACGGACTCTGATTTGATAGGGGACCCGTTGGCCAGGCGAAGAGTCATCGGGTGTGCCTTGGGCCTGAGGGGTACTTGGTGTAGGGTTGCGAAGTTCAAGTCCATGAAGCAGCCGCAGGCCCCGGAGTCGATAATGGCCAAGACTGGGATGTCCCCACTGGGCAGCTGCAGCTCTACGGTGAGCACCGCATGTGTCTTGCATCAGGTTAGGCCAGTATCTCCCCTTGGTTGCGTGGGGAGGCTTTGCCTGACTTGATGGGGCAGGTCCACACTGAATGCCCAACACCCCCACAATACAGGCATAAGCCACTGGACAGACGTCTCTGCCTCTCTTCGGGGGGAAGAGCTGAGCATTGTGGCCTGCTCGGTGGGGTACTGGTGAGTGCTCGGAGCAGGAGGAGTATGTGGGGGTGCCGGATTTCTCAGCGAGTCGTTCCCACAGGCGGCGATCGACCTGGATGGCCAGATTGACCAGGACGTCCAAGGTTGGAGGTACGCCCACACGAGCCAACTCATCCTTGAGGGGCTTGGACAGCCCAAGCCGGAACTGGAATCAGAGGGCTGCATCATTCCATGCGGTGTCGGCACTCCAGTGCCGAAACTCCGACACATAGTCCTCCACGGGACGGTGGCCTTGCTGGAGTGCGGCTTTTGCAGAGGAGGCTAGGTGTGGGTCCTCGTACAAACGGGCCATCGTCTGGAAGAACCATACAAGGTTTGTGGTCTCAGGAGCCTTCCACTCTAGTAGCCGGTGGGCCCAGGTCTGTGGCCCCTCTCGGAGCAGGGAGATGACCAGTCCCACTTTAGTGTCCTCCTGAGAGAAGATGCGGGGTTGCAAGGCAAAGAAAAGTTCACAGGATGTACGGAAAGGCATGATGGTGAGCTGGGGGAGCTCCCAGATCTGGTCCTCCAGCCGAAGGTAGCCAGCTTGCAGGTCCTTCACCACTTAAGTAAAGCTGGACAAGTGCTCCCACAGTTCATTTGCAAGGGAGGGCCTCTGCGCAGACTCAGACTGACTGACGTATGCAGTAGGCAACCTCCCTTACTAACCTGACTCGGGAACCCCTGGTAGAGTAGACAGGTGGCTCGGGAGTGCAGAAGAGCACGAGGGTCGGACTGGGTCACTGGTGGTGGTAGAGAGTCCGTTGGAGCGCTTGTGCTGCTGGAGCGTGGTCGTACAGGCCAGTTCGGAAACTGGCTGGTGGTGCGGTACAAGGGTTCAGGCAAGAGAGTGGTCGGTTTCAAGCAGAGTTCGTTAACAGACTGGCGGCAGAAGTACAGAAGGATCAGGCAATCGGAGGGTTGTAGGCAAGCCAGGGGTCAGTGCAGGCAGAGTTCAGACAAGGTCGGGTCAAGCCGGGTCACAGGGACAGATAACAGGTTACAGGTTGTTCAGGAAGACAGGTCACATGCTGTAGATCAGACAGCACTTGCTGCAGGGTGTGCTGTGTTGAAATAGAGCTGTTTGGCACCGTTTCTGGGCGCGCGGGAACACGCGCGAACGCGCAAATAGCGCAAAAAAGTCCTCTAGCAGGGTTTTCTCTAACACAAGGCAACACAGTGCAGCCCAAGAACTTCTTCCTGCTCAGCAGACTCCAGAGCTCTCCCCATGGCAGACTGAACATGTTAGAGGATGGATGTCAGGCTGTGTGTGCTTCAACTGTAAGTCCTGGCTGCTCTACCTTCCACACTTTATCTTCCTTCTCAACCTGTGAGTTCCGACTGCTGTGCTTTCCTCACTGTTCAGTGCTGTGCTGTAATCCTGCTCTGCACCTTGCACTGCACATTTATTGAAAGTGAAAGTAACATTCTTAAATAGGTGTGCATTACAGTCGACGCCCGCAAAGTCACGGTTCAGAGTTCACGGCTCCAGTCGTTCCCAGATTTTTTCCCAGCCTAGCATTCCCGCATCATAACAGTTTACCGCATGTAGCTATCGAGTGTTTCGCTGAGTATTCTTCATTTTGTTCTTCTTAAAGTGGTAGTAAACCCTCCTATCATTTTTAGCCAAGGAAGCTGCCATCTTGGCCTCTGTTTAATCTACAACTGCCACGATGCTGCACATGTGATCAGCTATGACACCAGCCATTGGATGGTTTGACAGTTTGGTTTAGAGCACAACCAATGGGAGTGTTACATTTCCGGCACGTGCCGGAAATGTGACTGGTTTTTAACCTGTTAAATGCATGGGTTTACTACCGCTTTAAAGCCCTAAGATGCCACCCAAACACCCCCCTCCTGAAACGCCTGATGATGTGGCGCCACCCAAGCCATTTAATAGGCATTTATAGGCATTTTTTTACCACATCCAAAATTTGCGGATTTCCACAATTCGCAGGTGCTCAAATAACATAACCCCCGCAAATTTCAGGGGTCGACTGTATACTGGGACTTTTCAGTCAGCTACATAGATGTATTCCACATACACACTATACCTTATTAGAAAGCATTCTTTTAATAAGTGATAATGTGGAATACATCTACATTCATGTCCATAAATATTGGGACATCGACACAATTCTAATCTTTTTGGCTCTATACTCTTCTAAGGCCACAGCCAGTCACACCTTTCATAGAAGTTATTATATTGCAGCTCACCAATTCCCTGCAACCCATAAGTCTTATCTCCAGTTTGAGAACTGCAATAAATTGTAAAAAGAGCCAAGTGACTGTAGCCTGACCACTGTCAGAGGTTTGTTGGTGTGCAGCTGGATCCAGGTACAGGGCAATTAGGAGAACCCAAGGGAAGTCATCATTACACATAAAATACACTAGTACTGCACATAACCTTATGGTAAGATTGGCGTTGAAATGAATGATCTAGTCTTTTATAATCACCAAAAAGAAGCAGAACCCAATCTAGTTTAATCTAGCTCTTAGACCTACCGGGATGCTTTTTTATATTTGTTACTGGTATAAGAACCATTCAACCTGCTTCATATTGCATTTCAATGCTCATCATGGTATTTTTACATGTGTTATGAAGCATGAATGTGCATTATGACACACATTGACACGTGTCTTAATGCATGCACTCAGATGAAATTCAATGTGTTTTCATTGATTTCAAAAGGCATGTACCCAATTTCCCAATTTTAAAAACAGCCATCTAAGATTAATTATTACCAGGGGCGTAACGATAGGGGTTGCAGGGGTTGCAATTGCAACCGGGCCCCATTGTCCAGGGGGCCCATGTGCCTCCCTTGTACACCTGAATAGGAGGGATGGCGGGGGCGGCATTTAGAGGACCCAATCTCCTCCATTTTCCTCTATCCAGTTTACTTGTCTTCTGCTGTTCCCAGGGCCCCTGTGTGCTTCCCTGGTCCCCCTGGGGCCTGCTGCAGAACTTGTGAAATGGCCCCACTGCAGTACCGTAATAAATGGACCCACAATAGGAGTAAAGGGCCCCAGCATCAGTGGGAAGAGGGAAGGGCCCTGGCCAGGGGTCAGGGGGCCCTTCATAATTTCTTGCACCGGGGCCCTGAAGGTTCTAGTTACGCCTCTGATTATTACCAATGTGATAATGTAACCTCATTAGGCAATTATGCTACTATATTCAGATGACGGAAATTTGGAAGTTAGATAAACATGTTAGTGCACCGATCGGGGTATAGTGGGAGAGTTTTTGTATGGAGATCATTGCCCATTTAAATCTGTGTAGGACTTGCTGTATGGACATACTATTGTAAGTTCCTTTTGCTGTACTGTAATAAACACATTTCTTCCTACTTAGATTGACGTTTAGGTCAGTTTTGACTTCATGTTGCACTACAACAGTGCATACTGAGCTGGTCACCTATGAGAATCCAAAATCTCCTTTTGAGACTACCTACCAGTAACCACATGTAAGTGGGTCCTAGAGCTGGGGTATCCGAAAGAGATTATATGCACAGTCCTTGCAGTTGTATAATAGCTTGTACTGTATATTTTATTGAGGTTAACAAAGCTAAATGCAGACATTTCTAAAGGCACTGATACTCAGGCAACAGAGTAGTAATAATTAGCACAGTTTCAAGGTAGACACAGGGGCGTAACGATAGGGGTTGCAATCGCAACCAGGCCCCATGCTCCAGGGGGCCCATGTGCCTCCCCTGTACACCTGGATAGGAGGGATGGAGGTGGCGGCATTTAGAGGAACCAATCTCCTCCATTTTCCTCCTAATGGAGGAGATTGGTACCCCTATATGATGCCTCCACTGCCCCTCCTGTCAAGGCCACTTGTCTTCTGCTGTTCCTGAGTCCATGTGCTCCCTTGGTCTCCCCTAAAGCGATGCCGCCCCCCCCCCCCCCCCCTGCCAGCTGCTGTAGAAGATGTGTCATAATGGAGGGCCGGCACGGGTCAGTTAATTTGTCATTTACCCGCTCCTTCCTTTTCTGAAGGAACAGAGTCAGTGATTTGTTCTAATCACTGACTCTGTTCATTCAAACTGAAGCATAGTAAACGTTTTTTACTATACTTCCATTTCTGAATTAATGGGAGGCTCGGCACACAGCTATTCCTGTCCATTCATTCTGTGAAGCTGAGGTTACACAGATGGAGATTGAGGGCTGAGGTTTGTTTAGACCCCTGATATCTCATTAAAGCTTCCCAACAGGACTCCTAAAAAAAAAATTGTAAAAAATAAAATGAAATTGTAAAAAATGAATAACATTAAAATAACAAAAATTAAAAACTACTGACACCAGTGAGGGAGCTATCAGGATTGCAAAGGTCACACTTGCGACCGGGCCCTGACATTTCACCACTGCGGGGAGGCCTGAGGATGGCAAAAGGGTCCAGCTGTGGGACCGTAATAAAAGGCCCCCACAACGGGAGTAAAGGGCCCCAGGATCAGTGGGAAGAGGGAAGGACCCTGGTCAGTGGGCCCTTCATAAAGCCTTGTACACACGGGACGATGATCATACGTACGATCGTCTCAAATCGCATCTTGGCTGTTGTATCTAGCATACTGACTGCACTACACGATCACACGACCAAAGAAAGAACGTTCAGGTGCATGTAATTAGCATCCGGCCGTTCCTGACTTCTGAGCATGCGGGTTTTGCACAATACAACTTGTTGTACCAACTTCTCTGTACACACGATACAACGGTCGTATGACCGCTTGTTGGTACGACCAAGTTTTCTAGTTTGCTCCTACAGCTCCCGTTGTACAACCGTCGTATGTTGGCTGTTCTAATCGCGCGTACGATCGATTTTGCATACAACGGTCATTCGTATGACTTGTTGTATACGATCGTCGTCCCGTATGTACGAGGCTTGAGTTATATAGGGCAATATTTCAAATAAAACATGTGTCCTTAATCAAGCAATCACAGGTAATGTCAGGTGTTTAGACAAACAGAATCCCCCTGTGGTAATGAAAAATATAAAAATCCTAGATCACATATACAGAAAAAATAAATAAACATAACCTGGGGTGAATCCAAAAACAAAAACAAATGACAAAAAAGCCTACAAAAAAAACCTTGAAATGGTGTATAGTAAAACGTCCATTCCAGTATACATTATATGGCCAACAATCAAGAAGTTCCATTTATATATGTGCATGGGTAGACATACAAAAATATTTTTTTAATTTTTAATAGTAGAATAGATGTATGTACTAATGAACCCAAGAGATTAAAAAAAAATCAAAAAATCATCAAAAAGATTTGGTGTTATCGCTCTCACTCTCTCATACTGGTCACTAGAAGTTCAGCATGGCACCTCATGGCAAAGAACTCTCTGAGGATCTGAAAACAAAATTATTGCTCTACATAAAGATGGCCTAGGTTATAAGAAGATTGTCAGGACCCTGAAACTGAGCTGCAGCACAGTGGCCAAGACCATACAGCAGTTTAACAGGACAGGTTCCACTCAGAACAGGCCTCGCCATGGTCGACCAAAGAAGTTGAGTGCACGTGCTCAGCGACATATCTAGAGGTTGTCTTTGGGAAATAGATGTATGAGTGCTGCCAGCATTGCTGCAGAGGTTGAAGGGGTGAGGGGTCAGCCTGTCAGTGCTCAGACCATACGCCTCACACTGCATCAAATTGGTCTACATGGCTGTTGTCCCAGAAGGAAGCCTCTCCTAAAGATGATGCACAAGACATCCCACAGTTTGCTGAAGACAAGCAGACTAAGGACATGGATTACTGGAACCATGTCCTGTGGTTTGGTGAGACCAAGATAAACTTATTTGGTTCAGATGGTGTCAAGTGTATGTGGGGGCAACCAGGTGAGGAGTACAAAGACAAGTGTGTCTTGCCTTCAGTCAAGCATGGTGGTGGGAGTGTCATGGTTTGAGGCTACAGGAGTGCTGCCGGCACTGGGGAGCTACAGTTAATTGAGGGAACCATGAATGCCAACATGTACTGTGACATACTGAAGCAGAGCATGATCCCCTTCCTTCGGAGACTCGGCCGCAGGGCAGTATTCCAACATGATAACGACCCCAAACAGGCTTCCAAGACAAACACTACCTTGCTAAAGAAGCTGATGGTAAGGGTGGTGGACTGGCCAAGCATGTCTCCAGACCTAAACCCTATTGAGTATCTGTGGGGCATCCTTGAATGGAAGGTGGAGGAGTGCAAGGTCTCTAACATCCACCAGCTCTGTGATGTCGTCATGGAGGAGTGGAAGAGGACTCCAGTGGCAACCTGTGAAGCTCTGGTGAACTCCATGCCCAAGAGGGTTAAGGCAGTGCTGGAAAATCATGGTGGCCACACAAAATATTGACACTTTGGGCCCCATTTGGACATTTTCACTTAGGGGTGTACTCACTTTTGTTGCCAGCGGTTTAGACATTAATGGCTGTGTGTTGAGTTATTTTGAGGGGACAGCAAATTTACACTGTTATACAAGCTGTACACTCACTACTTTACATTGTAGCAAAGTGTCATTTCTTCAGTGTTGTCACATGAAAAGATATAATAAAATATTTTCAAAAATGTAAGGGGTGTACTCTCTTTTGTGAGATACTGTGGTGTGTGTATGTGTATGTATATATATATATATATATATATATATATATATAATCTTCTACTCACCTTCAATTTATTAGGTACACCTTGCTGTTACCCGGCTGGGCCCCCTTTTTCCTTTAGAACTGCCTTAATTCTTTGTGGCATAGATTCAACAAGGTTTTGGAAACATCCCTCCAGAGATGTTGGTCCATATTGACATAATGGCATCAAATATCGCTCATAACCTTACACCACCAGCCTGAACTGTTGATAAAAGGTAAGATGGATCCATGCTTTCATGTTGTTTACACCAAATTCTATCATCTCAAACCAGTCTGCCCATTCTCCTCTGACCTCTGACATCAACAGGGCATATTCCTCCACACAACAGCCTCTCACTGGATATTTTCTCTTTTTCAGACCATTCTCTATAAACCCTAGAGATGGTTATGCCTGAAAATCCCACATCAAGATGGTCACCTGAGACCATGAGAAGTTGCAACATCCAATCAGACAGCTTCAACCTTTGTGACAACTACATAGTCTGTGAAGGAACAATTTTCCTAAGACAATGCTTCATCTGCAGTGTGGCACAGTGCCACTTACTGGATAGAGGCCAATTGCACCTGCCTTCATATGGGGAGATTCCCACCTAAAGCTGGCCATACAGTAGAATATTATTTAATATAATTTATATATGTGCATGGGTAGACATACAAAAACATTTTTTTAATAGTAGAATAGATGTATGCACTAATGAACCCAAGAGATTCAAAAAAATTCAAAAAAATCATCAAAAATATTTCGGAATGGATCGCAACACACTGTGCTATTGAAAAACAGTGAGATCGGTACATAAACGATACAAAAAAATTCAAAATTGAGTATACAAACAAAAACCATATACCAAAATATGCAAAATAAATAAATAATAATAAAACTCATAATCAAGCCCCATAGGAATTCTGGTACTAAGAGAAATTATCCAGTATACTGAACGTTTGCATAAGAGTCTAAATCGGTCCCCCCCTCTCCTGGGTGTAACCAATTTTTCTATGCCCTGAAAAGACAAAAGAGAGGTGTCACCCCATGATGATCATTAAAGTGGCAGGCCACATTAGTCCCATGTTCCTTGTGAATGTTAGATGATCTCTAAGCCTTCTGGTGGTGCGACCCACATACTGGATATTGCATGCCTTGCATGTGATTAAATAGATAATGTTCTTAGTGTTGCAATTAATTAAACTTTTTATTTTGAACGATCTATTATTGGAAGTGGATCGAAAATGAATACCCTTTACAATGCAAGGGCAGTTATTAATCCCGCACCTAAAACTCCTACAAAATCAAACCAAGTCCTACTCTGGGCATCGGACCTGAAATCACTGTGAGATACAATGTTACTAAGAGTCGGAGGAGCTCTGCGAGACACTGTTTTGAAGCCCTTACTGAGAATTTAAATGGTGGTTAGCGGTGTAAAATCAATGTGCTCTTCATTTTCTGACCGCTCTATAGCAGTTTTACTGCTACAAGATGGCAGCTGTGCACCCGGTCACATGTATATACGTGATCCTGCACTTCTGCCTGCAGGGGGCAGGCGTGTGCCGCAGGCAGGCCACTTCTGCTGGGACTTTTCACAGTCTCTGGAACATAGGTGTGGAGCAACTGCAAAAAGCAGCATGAATATTTAGTCAGCCCTGGCCACTCCCACGGAGGGTGGCCCTGAATGCTGCTGGGAGTGTGTATAAATACTCACACAGCTTCTGGGTCTTTTCCTTCAGGAGAGGAACACAGCCTGAAGGGCTTGCTGCCCTCTCCAGGGCAACGCTACCATGTGCTTGCTGTTCATGAGGCCTTGGGTGGATGACCTGCGGGCCTGGATGCTGAAACTACAGAGAGCTGACTGAGGAGCTGTCATCTGAAGATCTAGTCTTTTATCACAGAAGAAAGGTGTCGCATGGATGTTGGAAGGAGACAACCAACTTTTCCTGGACATTTCTGAGTACAGACAGTGAGAGATCTTAGAGACTTTTGGACTGCTGCCACCCCTCTTGTACTTGAGAGTCAGCTGTGTGTTTGACCAAAGTGGACATCGGCTGGAGTCCTGAAGAACTTAATGTATCTAGTTCTTTGTGATGGGACTCTGCTCTCTGGTTGCTCTAACAAAATTTGCCTGCTTTTATCTGCTTCTACTTACAGCCAAGTCCACAGTTTGCTATATGCAAGGACCTCTGCTTTAGCTTTTCAGAAAGGAGTTTACTATCCTTAACTTGTACATAGTCAGTGGTACCTGGTGAAGTTTTAGGATGGGGTGGCGCCAGGCCCCGCCCTTCCTTTTTGACCCCTCCTGCTTCTAATAAGCCCCACCCCTTATAGAATCCACCCACTCCGTCCCCTGTATTCCACATATTGTGTCAGGAGTAGAGTTGAGCGAACACCTGGAAGTTCGGGTTCTGCTGGTCCGTCCGAACTTCGGGACAAAGTCCGGGTCCGGGTCCGGACGGAACCCGAACGATCGCACGGACAACGAACCCCATTGAAATCAATGGGGACCCGAACTTTTAGGCACAAAAATGGCTGTAGGAAAGTCCTGGAAAGCCCCAGAGGGCTGCAAAAGGAAGTAAAATGGGGGTAAGGGTAGGGCAAGTGCCCTACAAAAAAATGGGGACAGGGAAATAACTGTAAATATTTTTAAAAAAATAAAAACATAAAAAAAGCAAAAATGGAGGTGAATGTGGATCATCTTCAAACTGTGTCTG
>BLSH010496824.1:220304-237045 GCA_018402905.1 Glandirana rugosa
CTGACCAAGGGAGTAAGTATATAAAGTCAGCACGTTCTCGAATTGTTCGATGACCTTGTACCACAAGGTCGAATAGAGCGTTGAGTGGTCCTATGAACAATTTGGACTAGGTCGAGAACGTAATGACATGGATACTTAACTCGTCGAGGTGTACCTCAAAACGTGTTAAAAACATTAATATAAAAGCCAACGTTTTAGAGAGGACTCATCACAACTCGCTTGGGCCTGACATTGTAAGCACAGGCATGGCTTGAAAGCCCACAGGCACCGTGCCTGGGCCTGGGCCTGTAAAGTTTTTAGCAAGCCCAAGCCAGGCCCCAAGACGATAAAATGAGCTCAACACGTGGAGTAAAATAGCAGAACCCCGGACCGAACCCGAACGATTTTTGAAATGTCCGGGTCCGGGTCCGTGCCACGGACACCCGAAAGTTCGGTACGGACACGAATGTTACAGTCCGGGTTCGCTCAACACTACTCAGGAGAGATTTTGCAACCGAAAATATAATTACAAAAATTGTGCAAAACTCCATGTGGAGCTGCTCAATTCATAGGTACAGTAATGCAAGAGCTGGATCAGGTTTAACAAGTATCCTGGTGAGTTGCGAGATAAGCTGGAACACCATGTTCCAGTAGCTTGTTAAGCTCTTGCACGACTGAAATATATGAATGAGGGAACCAGTCTGCCCGCAACCTCTCCAGAAGAGTTCGGGGTTAGGTACCAATGTGATACTATCTTTTGGGAGAACCCCCAATGGTTGGTACAATGTGTGATGCTATAAGAATGCCGTATAGCTGTTAACCACTACTTATCCATATAGACTTTGTGTAAATTAGATTCCCATTGTGTCATAGAATGAGTTTTAGTAAATGTACTTTTGTTTTGAAGAAGAGAGTAAAAAAAAAAGATACTTTTGGGGGTGGGTTGGAGATTCATGAAAAATTGCCAAGCTATAGGGTGTACATGCATAAAAGGTTTCGGAAGAATTTTCAGCAAAGCTGATATACAGTATCTCACAAAAGTGAGTACACCCCTCACATTTTTGAAAATATTTTATTACATCTTTTTATGTGACAACACTGAAGAAATGACACTTTGCTACAATGTAAAGTAGTGAGTGTACAGCTTGTATAACAGTGTACATTTGCTGTCCCCTCAAAATAACTCAACACACAGCCATTAATGTCTAAACCGCTGGCAACAAAAAAAAAGTGAAAATGTCCAAATTGGGCCCAAAGTGTCAATATTTTGTGTGGCCACCATTATTTTCCAGCACTGCCTTAACCCTCTTGGTCATGGAGTTCATCAGAGCTTCACAGGTTGCCACTGGAGTCCTCTTCCACTCCTCCATGACAACATCACGGAGCTGGTGGATGTTAGAGACCTTGCGCTCCTCCACCTTCCATTTGAGGATTCCCCACAGATGCTCAATAGGGTTTAGGTCTGGAGACATGCTTGGCCAGTCCATCACCTTTACCCTTGGCTTCTTTAGCAAGGCAGTGGTAGCTTTGGAGGTGTGTTTGGGGTCGTTATCATGTTGGAATACTGCCCTGCGGCCCAGTCTCCGAAGGGAGGGGATCATGCTCTGCTTCAGTATGTCACAGTATATGTTGGTATTCATGGTTCCCTCAATGAACTGTAACTCCCCAGTGCCGGCAGCACTCATGCAGCCCCAGACCATGACACTGCCATCACCATGCTTGACTGTAGGCAAGACACACTTGACTTTGTACTCCTCACCTGGTTGCCGCCACACACGCTTGACACCATCTGAACCAAATCCGAAACCAAACGCTTTGCGGGTTTTCTTGTGCATCATCTTTAGAAGAGGCTTCCTTCTGGGATGACAGCCATGCAGACCAATTTGATGCAGTGTGCGGAATATGGTCTAAGCACTGACAGGCTGAACCCCCACCTCTTCAACCTCTGCAGCAATGCTGGCAGCACTCATACGTCTATTTCCCAAAGACAACCTCTGGATATGATGCTGAGCTCGTGCACTAAACTTCTTTGGCCAACCATGGCGAGGCGCTGTTCTGAGTGGAACCTGTCCTGTTAAACCGCTGTATGGTCTTGGCTACCGTGCTGCAGCTCAGTTTCAGGGTCTTGGCAATCTTCCTATAGCCTAGGCCATCTTTATGTAGAGCAACAATTCTTTTTTCAGATCCTCAGAGAGTTCTTTGCCATGAGGTGCCATGTTGAACTTCCAGTGACCAGTATGAGAGAGTGAGAGCGATAACACCAATTTTAACACACCTGCTCCCCATTCACACCTGAGACCTTGTAACACTAACGAGTCACATGACACTGGGGAGGGAAAATTGCTAATTGTGCCCAATTTGGACATTTTCACTTAGGGGTGTACTCAATTTTGTTGCCAGCAGTTTAGACATTAATGACTGTGTGTTGAGTTATTTTGAGGGGACAGCAAATTTACACTGTTATACAAGCTGTACACTCAGTGTCATTTCTTCAGTGTTGTCACATGAAAAGATATAATAAAATATTTACAAAAATGTGAGGGGTGTATTCACTTTTGTGAGATACTGTACATGTGTAGGTAAAGAAGCACTTAGATTGGATGTCGTAAGAACTTTGTAAGTCTGTCAGGGATTTGAGTTATGACTTGGAGAATAAATCATCTATCTGACTTGTAGCGCTGTTTTTTAAACATGACAGTGTCTATGGGGGAGAGGAACCGCTGTCACAGGGGAAAGGGTGAGCACTGCAGGAGCAGGAACATGTTACACCCTAAATATGAGTACAGCATGTAACATTTTCCAAAGATGGTCTTATCCTTTAAGGTTTAAGACACATTTTCTTTATTTTTGGATAGAGCGGGTTGATTTTGCTTTAATGGCATCCATGTGACTACGCATGAAGAAGATCAAATCCACTCAAATAGTGAAAAACAAAAATCTTACAGAAATGTTAAAGCCTAATTGACCTACATTGCTGAAGCATAAAAATGTGTGTAACATCCTACAGCATCAGCCCAAGTAGAAAAGACTGCATCCTGCCAGTGTACTGCAGAGTGGGACCTTTGCTCTTTGTGTGGAAGCAGCAAGGTCTTTGCAGAGGATGACACGCCCAGTCAGAGCCAGAGTTCTCCAATCAGCAGGGAGCATGAGCAATCCTGATTACAGAGCTATAGGTCTGACTCACTATGGGGGTGTGTCAGACCTCTTCAGAGAGATCACTGCTTTCCCACTCTGCAACTGCTGGCAGGGGACAGGCTTTTCTACTCAGGTTTTGGCTGCTTTTTAACAAACTTTAAGAAGTTAAATACCTAAAAAAATGTGTTTTGTTCCCATTAGAGATATACCACTGTTTTCCGGTCCTGCTCACAAAGCAGGAAGTAGATGGAAATATCATCAATAGGAACACAACTATAAAACCTTTTATGCAACCTTAGACTAAGCTTAGAGCACCGTTCAAAGCTGGGAACTCTGTTTCCATGATCCACAGGAATAAGGGTTGACGGCATGTTAGTGTGCCCATCCAAAGCAGTGTTTGTAGTAGATAGAGGAGACAACACTCTCCTGACCAGCCACCATGACATACATGTGAAGATCAGCTTTAGCCTACATGTCTCCACCCACTAGCCACTCCTGCTGATGCGTTTCACCCTGCCCACCGGCCCTGGGAAGGTGGGGTGAAATGCATCAGAGGGTGTGGTTAGTTGGCAGAGAAACATAGGCTGAAGCCAATCCTCACATGTTTGTCATGGTGGCTGGTCAGCAGTGCATTGTCTCTACTATAAAACCTTTTATGTTCCAACCCAATCAAAAATGAAAAAAAATCAAAAATGTAACTTTTTTGCATTGGTGCACGAAGCAATGGACATAACTATACAAAAAAAACAGACAGAAGAGTTTGTTTTGTATCAAAACTTTATTCAATAAACAAAAGAATGCAACATTGGGTACCATCTCTATAAAAAAAAACTAATATGGACCGTCCTACAGTGCTTTAAAAAAAGAACCTTTTTTTTTTTGTTTTTTTTCTCCTTGGAATCGTATACAAGATTTCATGTAGAAACAGTCAGATTTAAACTAGAAGTTACGTTTCCTTTTTGAGAAACAGAAATGACATTTAAATATTGCAATCACTAATCTAATTTGATTTACAGTTTAAGAAATTCTACTCAATCTCAGTTCCATGTGGAGGCTTTTTGTACTGGAGATAGCTGACGCCGTTGCCTGGTGCTGATGTATATCCAGTTACATTAGGGGTAAAAAGAACACACATTGCAGTTTTAAGCATAGACGAACAATGCTTCTTAGTTGTAAAGGGTAAAGAAGCTTAAATATCGTAATCCACAAGCATGAGTTTGGAAATTGTTTTGTGCCAGGTTGTAGTAGGACATGAAGCAAAGTCTAAAACATGCACTCTCTTACTTTTGGAAATGGAAATGCCTCATCAGCTTCTGGCTTATGGCTAGTATATGCTCCTAATAGAAAGACAGAATAAATATTGTAACCCTGGACCCCTCATAATAGGGCAATGACCACCAGAAAAATAAATGGGTTGACGTTGGCCCAAAAACATGTTCACATTTTGTCTAGTAGTATTCCAAGCCAAAAAACCCTTAAAGCTGAACTTCACATAAAAGGGGAAGTTCTGCTTTTCTTCGCCCCCCCCCCAACGCTTTTAGATACTTTTATTTGGGGGGGGGCGGTTACCTGGTTTTGCATAAGTGATCTAAACAGAAGTTCAGCCCCCCCTTTGCCCGCAGTCTTCTGGAACATGTCACAGGTCCCAGAAGGACAAAGCGCAGCACGGGAAGCCGGCTGTGAAGTTCCAAGGAGTCTCAGCTGGCTTCCCTTAGTAAACATGCCGGTATAGGGGACCCGGTGAAGAACTGGCCCGAGGACAATGCTGGATCCTTGGACAGGTGAGTGTCCTTTTATTAAAAGTCAGCAGGTACAGTATTTATAGCTGTTGCCTTTTAATTTTTTTCATATAGACTGAAGATTCTATTTAATCTATTTTTCAGTATGCTTGGCATTATGACTCACTGTATACAGTTTTTCTTAAGCATGTTATATTTTGTGAATCTGTTGCAAAGCTTCTCAGAGCTCATGAAGATGGGGGTATTGGGGCATATAATGGTCATAATCCAGCTCCTGGGAGCCAAGAACGTTGTGTGCATTTGCCTGCACAAATGAATTACAGGATATGGCTGTACGTGGGTATACACAGCTTCTAGCCTAACCCCTTCCCACGCAGCCCCAGGGGGCAGGATGGACTTCCTGATCATGTAACCATTGTGATTGGCTGTCACAGTGGTGACATGATCGGGAGGACCTCCTGCTGGCTCCTGATCATGACTAGAGACCAAGAGCTGTCTATGACATTGAATTCATTTGTATAGCTGGCTATATGAAAACCTGTGGCTCCTGGTCACCGAACAATGCCCTTATTTTTTGTTAAATGCCCCAATACACATTAGCCCTCACCTGTAGAGCCTGTAAAAGCACTTCCTGTTGCGGGCTGACAATGAAAAGCTTCTTATTTTAAGTTAGTTCTCAGCTTGCAATGTGAGCTCCTGCAGTTGACCTTTGGGCTGCCAATCTGATAGACCTGATAAACAACGCAATGGTCAACTGGAGGAGAGCACATGTTAGCAGAATGGATCAAATTGGCTGTAATAGGACTTAAACATTTGGTTAATTATTTAAGGAGAATGATGAATGACCCGACAGTGCAGGTTTTTAATTCCCTATCCTCTGCAGAGGAGGTTTGGACAGGGGGTTGTAGTTGGTTCTTGACAACCATTTTCTATAGGGCTGATTTAGGACTAAAGTAGCCCCCAGCAATCATTAAATGAGCCCACATTTATATCCAAGTGTGTTTATATCTAAAAAAAGATGGACATCAAGTGTTCCAGAAAAGCTGACCGAATTATATGTATTCCCAGTAAAATGTCCCTGCTTGGGGATGCAAGATTAGGCAGGGTTCACACTGCTGCCGGATGCGGCTCTCAGTCGGGGGGGGGGGGTCTGGAGCGTCCCTGTTCTTCGTTTCAGCACCAAATTTTTGTCTGAAGTTGGCCCTGAAACTGAGCCAAAGACGCACAGGACTCCACAGGACAAGCCGCTCCAGAGCCGCCATGGAGATGTTGGTCACAATGTCCTGTCATGCGACTTGGATGCAGAGAAATCCGCATCCAATTCGCATAGGTGTGAACCCAGCCTTAGCTGACCATTACAGGACTAAAACAATGTTTACAAGCTCTATTTGGAATGTTAACTTGGTTTTAAATTAACTAATAATCTCTTCAAACTACCAACATGATAAAACAGTGATTCTCAAACTGTGTGCCATGGCACATAAGTGTGCAACGTGAGATTTGCAGGTGTGCCCTGGGAGTTTTGAAAACTATTTAGAATTGCTAGTGTTTTGAAACCTTGAACATATCGAAAAATTAAATGGTAAATCAATGTTGTAAAAGTTAAAAAAGTAGCATATATAAAAACGCAATCTCTGTCAGTCTGTCATTTATTGGTTCCTTTTGTAACGTGAGGATTGTGTGAGATCTCTGGAGCACTCAATCGCTCTAATTATATTATAATAATAATAACCGTTCCATTTGTTTGTTCCATTTGTCGACTTTGGAGCCTCGCTTCAAACTGATTAGCTTTCAAAGCAGGCACATCTTTCCCATTCAAATTAAAATCAAGTATATATGTAAAAATAAGTAAGTTCTTCGCCACAAAAATTGTTAGTGTGCCGTGAACTTTTTTAGATCTTTTTTGGTGCGCCACAAGGCAAAAAAGTTTGAGAAACACTTTGATAAAGCATTGCTTATTTAGTCTTATTTATGTGCAAACATACAATATTAGTTTTTTCCAAAATGTTTGTTGGTTGGTCCCTCTCTACTGGTCGGCGGAACGCCTTCTGTATTTTTATGTTAATGGTGCTCTTAAAGTGGAGTTCCACTCTTTTTTTTTAAAAGGTCCTCTCTTCTTAATGCCCCTCTGGTGTACATTCCTAAATGGATATGTTATTTTTGGGGAGGGGGGTCTAAATACCTTATTTTAAGAGATCAGGATGGCACTTCTGGTCCCGGCCGCCTAGGCGATGACTTTGTTTGGCGGTTCTTATGGACTCCTGGGATATCGGCTTCACGTATCCCAGGAGTCCACGGGAAGCGGGGCTTGCTACTTATTACGACTGCACTTGCCTATCCATGTTCTTGTTTGATTTACAGGTTTCCATAGCAACAGGGGAGGGAATTTGCACCGCCACAATGCTATAGCAACCTGTGATCAAACTGCGCCGCACAGTGTCATTACTGCACAGGCGCGAGATCCGGAGGTGCATGCTGGGTAGCCAGCTGCACCCAGTCCCAGAAATACACATGAATGGGCTTCAGATGTCCACATCTGAGATGGCCCCTGCCTGCTTCCGAGATCATGTGAGATAGTACTATTTTGAAAGTAAATAACATTAAGACAGTTAAGACAGTTTGCAAATAATAATGTAACGAGAAACACGGGGGAGCTTTAAAAAAAAAAAATTTGATTAGATGGACTGGAGCTCCACTTTAACAGCATTGCATTTTCTTTCCTATATTTTTTTTTAATTAAGCCAATCCTAAAAAAGTAAAGTGGGTAAGCGTTTTCAATTAGCCATTAAAAAAGAAGTTCAGATTTAGGGTGATAGAATTTTTTGGCTAACTAAGTAGATTGTAGTGCAAGGTCTCTAGGCACACTGGCCAGTATTGCCTGAAGAAGAGGTCAGCCTAGAAAGCTTGAACTAAAATTTATTTAGTTAGCCAATGAATGATATCAACCTAAATCCAAACTTCAATTCTGTCATGAAAGAGCTGTTGAGAGGCACCTTCTGTTTGTTTCAAGAAACAACTTTCCTGGAAGCAAGAGAGACCTTAACGGTATGAAGAAAGCATTGAGGGACACATTGTACATTTACAGTCAAATGCATAGTCTTAGTAAATAATTTTCAATTAACAGCTACTAGGAACAAAGTTTTCTACAACATGACGCACGACAACCACTGCAAATAAAAACGATTCCATAAATCAGCAGCCAATCAAGTTCAGGAAAGCTTGGCAATTGTGTGATGAGAAGAACTATGTTTCTACAGGACACGAGGGATGCACATCAGTTCTCAAACCCAGCGTCAACTATTCCATTTCAGTTACCAAATTTACCATAATTTACCTAAAAGGAAACATTCTAAATAATAAATTAAATAATACTTATAAAAAAGCACACCCCTCTGCCCCCCAACCCCTCCCCCACGCTGCCGCCAGCTCGCAAAGTCCTGAACTGGCGGAATTATTTTACAGTTATAAAAAAATGTTTTGTTTTGTTTTGTTTTTTACCACCTCACTCCTGTTGAGCTGTAAGATGTTCAGCATACTGTGACAAATGGCCCACACTAGCCATGAATGGGGCATTTACATCCTTCCTTTAATAAATGGGATGAAAAGGGCCTGTATACACCTCTGAAGGATGCAATGAAGGGTTGTTATGAGGACAACCTAAAAACACTTCAAGGGCAAGTCCGCTAAGATGGAGTGGAAGGGTGGAGTCTAATGTGAGAATAACATAGACCTTTATGTGCTCATTTCACCAATCGGTGTACTTCCAGTAACCCTCCTACCGCATCCTTCTCTGGCTGGTTGTTATAGATTCACCCAATACGTCTCTCTAACACTTTAGGGAACCAGAGGGGAGAGCCTGAGGTCAATACATGGACTTTAAAGTGGCCCGTAGACAGAACAGTGGCACGGATGTGAGTGTTCCTATTCCCGTTACCTACCCCTGCTCCACAAACTGCAACATAATGGTGTCCCACTTTAAAGTAAATGTGTGGATATGGCAATAGGAATGGCTGCCATTGCTGACAAATTTAATTACTAGCAAACGTAGATATTCAGACATTACTAGCTGCATACTTATTCCAAGCTAGTAACTTACTAGATCAGCCTTTCTCAAAACTCCTTTGCCAAAGGAACCCTTGATATAATTTTTTAGGTCTTGAGAAACCCTTGCTAAAACCAGTTCATTGGTAGTCAGTACAAAATACGCCCCTTATATTGATGGCTACTGGGAACAATGCTCTCCCTTACAATGGTGGTCAAAATGCCACCACTAAGACAGCCAAACAGTTCACTGAGTTCATTCAAGCTGGCTTTCCCAAGGGGCACTAACCCTAGAACTAAGCAGGCACCATCAGATGGAAGGTCAATGAGCTCAAAGAATCTAGCAAACTTTGGGGGAGCCAAAGGTTCCACGGAACCATGGTTAAGAATGACTGTACTAAAATGTGTAGCCAGGATCTAGACGCTAATACTGGAGTCTACAATGGTGGCTGCTATATTGCTACCCACACAGGTTCACTATAAATGTATTTGGCCCATGAATCTGCTCTTACATGTAGCAACCAATTATATTTTTATCTTCATCTTCTGTACTGCCCCGAATGGCCTCTAGATAGGTTGCATCTAATGTGACTCTCACTAAAATTAGTTTTGTGTGATTATTTTACTAATGAAGAATGAATAAAACCTTTAGAGTTTGTGAATTTTTGTGATATTTGCCTTCTGTTAAGAACACTATTGTATCTTGTGTTATAAGGTTGAAAGTAGAAAAATATAAAAAAACCTCTGTGTAACGGAACGTCTTACAGAAACAGTCAAGTACTCTTAAAGATCGGTAACACCATTAACAGCCTTTGAAATATATACATTTTTTAAAGTTCCCTTTTTGCATATGGAATGTTTCAAACATGCTGTGATTTGTTTCATAACACAGTGCATAAAACAACGGCATGACGTTACCGATACCAACCAATCTTAAATTTGTATAGCCGCTTTAATGACAGCTGCTCTCTGTTTTGGTTGATTGGGCTAACTATACATTGTTTCCACCATGCCACTTAGTAAAATGCTAGATTACAGATTTTAATGGAAAAATACTAGGAGTCTCTTACAAATGTTTACTTGTAAGGAAACTGAAAATACCCTATGTGTCAAGGTCTTCCTAAGGCTGTGATGGAGGTAAAGGTGTTTATGCCTGGAAAGGATGGAAAAGATGGGTTCTATAAGATTGGTAGATATCCTCAGAATGGTGGAACCTGTTATGGACTGCCATGAGTTCAAATAAAAAAAAAATAACATGTCGATCCAGCAAAATGATTCAACTGCTGGGACGCAGAGTCATTCACTAGATTCTGACACTTCTCCAAAACATGGTTATGGGGTCAAAATCCTAGGAACTACAATGGAGAGATCCCATCACCAAATGTCCTAGGAAATTAAAAGAAAAGTGATTCAACTCCCTAACCTTTAGCAAAGACCAAAATATAATTTTTATGCAGACGAATCCTTTAAACAGTCTAGACTGCGAACAGGTAATCTTGATCTAGACTTCATTACTTCGTAAGTCAATGACCTAGTACAAGTATGCATCTAGTAATGCTAAATTTCCTTGATCTCTATACAAGGGAGGACTAGGAACCTTTGGCCTGGGAGGCAAACACAACCATCTGGCCCTATCAAGGTAGAGGTACTTTGCTGTGGGCTAAAATATACAAAAAAAAATCAACAAACTCCCAAAGATGTTGCTAGGACACTGCTAAAACACTCCCAGCTGATTCAAACCCCATTGCAGGTACTCTCTCTTCCCTGTTGCAGTAGCTCTGAGCTCAGCGATGCTGCAATGGAGGAGATAGTGGATCACACATGTGCTGTTTGAGAGCTCGCTCCTGTGATGGTGGGGGTGAGCAGTAATGACTGGGAGTTTCTTAGCAACATCGTAACAACAAAGCGGGATGAGAGTTTTGGGAGTTTTTCTTTTGGGTACAGTACATTAACAGCCTACCCTACAGCAAGGACATTATCTGACTTTAGTCAAACCTTCAAAGTTTGTCTTTATTTACAGGCCACCCTTACCTGCATAGGCAGTTCCTTGGTAAAGGTGAACTAACCCTTTAACACAGAGCACCTTAAAGCATGGTAACGCATAGCATGTATAGGTTCAAAATGTTTTGCCTTCTCCCAGCAATAAGCTGGTTTGCAGCTCTTTGCATTCGGTTCTGCCTGATGCTGTGATCCTAGGTCTGAACAGATAACAGATACCTCTGTAAGGCGCAGGGGGTGTCAGTGACCACCAGTCCCACTCTGTTTTAGGTCCAGTGGAGAGAGTATCTCTACTAAGAGCACCCAACACAACTTATATTATTTCTAAGGGCCCAGGGGGCAAAGGACCCCCCTGCTCAGTCTTTCCCTGTCTCCATATTGAACAGGTCAGTGACTCAGTAAGTAATGGGTGAACACCCTGACTTTTGAACCTATAAAGATGACTTTCGCATTTCTGTCCAGGCATGTTCCCTTTAAGATCTTTGATGGCTGAGTTAGAGAAATAGCCTGAGGGGTTTTATATTACAGTGTAATCGTCATCATGGTTGCGTATATTGTTATTTATAATCTGCAAAAAAAAAG
Source organism: Glandirana rugosa (assembly GCA_018402905.1). NCBI lineage: Eukaryota > Metazoa > Chordata > Amphibia > Anura > Ranidae > Glandirana > Glandirana rugosa. The sequence continues at coordinate 231,779 of BLSH010496824.1, forward strand.
TACTATATATATTGGAAAGCTCACATATTCTGCATGAGCACCATGGTGCCCCTGGAACTCATTTTGAATTCATCGGCAACTATGCCTAACTTTTCCAAAGAAAATAAACTGAGTTTATCTATTGACACAGTCACCCAGCTGTATACAAACTTCAGAAATGTAACTGGAGCTTCAATAAAACGAGACAGGATGACTATGTGACACTATGATATATAGTATCAATTTTATAGCGACGATAACAGACAATGTCCTCTACCCGCTCATCTGTGCTCTATTTCTAGTGACTAGTGGCAGACATAAATCATAAGTATAGGTACGTTTCAGGTCAGAGATCTGTTTTCTAGAATCCACGCTACATAGGCAGTCTTGGTTTAAAATGGTGACAAAAAAAAATAATAATCTAAAAAATAGACAGAGAATGATCAAATAATGTGATACAAAAGGGCAACGATGATGTATAAAGTCACGGAGCAACCAATCAGATTAGAGATGTCTTCTATGGGCTAATGCACCTAGCGCTCCTTGCAGTCTTCGGTCTCTTCACGCAGTACTTCAGTAAATGTAGTGTAAATCCAGTGAGATTTGGGGATTTTTGTAGGCTACTGGATGTGTCATAAATATTTACTGAAGTCCAGAGAGATGAGGGCGGCTCTGTCTTGCCAAAGATTGAAGTTTTATTGGTTGTAAAAAGACCATGTTTTCACCTAAGGCCTTGTTCGTGCACGGCGTTCTACAGTAAACCTCCGTGCAAAGAGCAGTATTTACCCGCACGGGGATACACAGGTGTTCTGTGCATCCCCAAGCAGGCAATCCCATTCATGTCAATTGGGCTGCAGTGGCTGCTTCCAATTAGACGCCCTTGAATGCAGAGAGCGTGGGGGTAAACACGGCCTTAATACGGGTGTATGCAGTAATGAACAAGGCCTAACCTCTGCAACAGTGTTCCTGTATCCTTTGTAGGTTATAAATTAACTAATGCCCTTCATACCTCATCATTGGTTTTCACCCCATAGTTTGCACTGTGCTGTATAATTCATTCTAAGATTCAAAAAAAAAATCACAGTGGGCACAATAACCAATCAAAAGCTTTCCGAGGTCTACTCTGAGCTGTTAAAAGCTGGATTTAAAATGGTTACTGTGGGATCAGTTTTCAGTACACAAAAATTCAGCACTACTAAATTTTAACTGATGGGGCTTGCACACTAGATCCATTGTAAAATGTGTCTATATTGATTTGCTTTAGAGAAATGGGCATATCACACGTTCACTTTAAGCTGTCATAAGGCAAAAACACTGCCATTACCAAACCACTTATAGAAATACAAGTTTTTCTTTCCGTCAAGTTAACATCTTGGCTTTGCAACTGCATTTTCTTGTACTGAATACAAGCTTTGTATATGCTTTTGGGCTCTACCTGCTTAAGTTCCCAACTCTATCCCCCCAACCACGGGGGTCTTGCATTCTGCAGTCTTCCTGCTGCAATTTTCAAACATTATTGAAAAACCCAACAGGGGAAGTAAGACTCTTCTATAAAGGCCACAGTAGGTAGCTAGAGCTGGGAACTCAGGCATGATGATTTTTTTTTTGTGAAGCCCTGGTCATCAACCTAGAACCACAATAGCAGTTTGGAATGAACAGATCCTTTATCCTATCATCAATATTTTTTCCCTTTTATAGCTAGGAAAGCAGTGAGTATGGCATATCGGCATTCCTGAATCTTGTCTTTCAGAAAATGTGGCTCTTGCACCAAACTCCCTCCAGACGTTTCCAGAGAAAATAAAAATGATTCGATGAAAGAGTTCTCGGAGTAACAAATTATTCCTGGATGTCATGAGGATTCTTGATGTAATAAATCCCCGGTTATTTCCTGTGTGGTCTGTGCGGATGTTTTCACTGGTGAGATTTAATACACAGGTATGCTGCAATGCTCCTAGGTGTCCAATTAACCCCTTTGCTGCCATTGAGGAGGAGCTAAAAGTGCATTGCTCTGCAATGTTTTTCCAGGCTCCGGTGGCAGCGAAAAGAGCCAATTCCAAGCTCAGAAAGCGGAGCCTGTGATAGCGTTGAGCTGCTTCATCAAACCTTCCAGACTGGCCATTTGTTCACTTAAATCGTCCTGTTCATATACCTGTAGGGTGACCAAAGACTCAGTTAATAGTAGAATAGAAGGTAATATGGAAAAAAATAGTCATTATAGCATTTTAGTTAATAATACAGTCACTGCACATTTTCCACCATGTACCCTGGTGTACTTAGAGCTGCCAAACCCAGGAGTGCAGAAGAGTATTATTAAATATAATGGTATAGCCTTCTAATCTTATGTCACACTGCCCACATGCCTCATAGCTTAACTATCAAGAGTGCACTGGACTGGTGGCACTGAAGGCTGTCTAGCAGCAGATTACTGTGTGGAGGGTATAGAGGGAATTGTTCTTAATAGGTTATATTGCAATTGTAGGTGCTAGGTTATTGACTCCGTTGGGGTCTAGGGCTACTACCTTTCTGATAATGAAAAATGTCACTCTTGATGATTTTTATAGTTGTTTATTAAAGATAAAGGTATACAAGTACAGATTTCTGGAGAATTACCTTCCCCTTGGTAAGGGCTGTATTTCTTGGAGAATGGTTAGACTCTGTATACCTTTATCTTCAATAAACAACTATAAAAACCATCAAGTGACACATTTTTTTGGACATCGGGCACTCCTTTCCGACCACCCAATTGTTAACAGGCAAGCAATTTCCCATGGGGCTTTTAAAGGCAGAAGTAATAGTATATATCAGATTTTTTCAACCTTTCAAACACAGAGGAACCCTTGAAATACATTTCCAGTCTCAAGGAACCCCTGCAAAAATGACTATATCTACAACTCATGATACATTAGTGTGATAGTCAACGGGAAGAATGCTCCTTACACTTGTACTTGGAAAGAATTGCCTCCTTACAGATTTCAAAAAAAGATCAATGATCTCAGTGGGAACTTATCTCAGAGGCAGAAATTGATCTTTGCTCAAGGAACCCCTAGCACCCTCTAGAGGAGCCCTGGTTGGGAAACCCTGGAATATATATAGTAAAAAAATTACAAAAAATGTATTTACAAATAAGTATTGCAAGGCATAACATACAGTATATCAGCTGGTGTTTAGTAATTAAGCAATATACAGCATGTCACAGAGATACCCAAAGTGATACCCAAAGGGGCATACGCATTTCAAGATAATGCCTCTTTCCTCTTCCTCAGAGCTGTATAAGTGATGATGGGCCTGAAAGTGTCTCATCAACCATCACCATCCGCCAGGAGTGGAACCAAGCCCGCCCGGGACAAAATGAATTATGGTTACTAAGCTAAGTGAAAATTCACTTTGAAACATGATCACGCTCTACTCTCTTAATGAATGAACCCAAGTGTGTGGATCTTTATATACTGTAAGTAACTAGAGCAACTCTAACACTAAAATAAAAATAGGAAAAAGAAAGGTGCCCATTGCCAAAGGATATTTAATACCTTTCCTGCTCCCTGGACTGCCAGTTGTTGATCTACTGCAGAGGAGCCACTGTTGGAAGAATCTACTGAATTTGAGACTTACATGTGTGTCTGGTCCTCTGACAATCACAATGGTTCCTTCTGCAGGGCCCTATGTCACTACAGCATGCAATAGTGACGTAACGGCATATCCTATATGATCTCCATAATAAATTAAAAATCTAACTTTAAATACAAGCGCACTTTAAATATGTCATAAGTATGTGCAAAAAAAAAGAATAGGAAACAGAGGAAGAAAAGGAAACAGAAAACACTGCTTGAGAATTGGGGAATGCGCTCTTACACTGGATGGGTCATCTGTATGTTTGTGGCTTTCCTCTGACACTTCTGGGGCTGTTGGGACTGAAACTGGGAGAAGTGGGGATCTTGCCTTTCCTGCCAGCCCTAACGATGCAGTCTTTACTTGTGGCTTGGGTAGGGTGGACCCTAAAAACAGAAGAGAATAGAATAAAATTCAGCATCAACAGAAACTTTACATATAGGACTGTTCCTGGTAAAATAACCTTCAGCATGACTGGATCTAGCAATAGAAGAACCTTTTAATTTGTGTCATAAATCATAGTCATAGCCGGCCTCATTTGTCAAGGTGCTTGAAGATGGCCTGTCTGTGTTGCCTGTAACAACCATAAAGTCATTCTTTTTAATACACCTATGTAGTAAAGAAATATCACAGCTGTGAATTAAAGTTTGGGATGTTATTTAGAATTAGGGCTCTTTAATCCTCCTTATGGATTTTAGGTGACGGGTTAAGGTTAAGTTGAGTGTTAAGGGTTATGTAGACCATAAAGTAAAAGTAAGGTGCTACTACCCTGGAATGTGATAAAATCCTCTAGAGCTGCCTGGTACAGGATGAGCAGTGGCACAGCTACAAGCATAATTAGTAGACGAAGACAATCCGCAACTCCATAAATGCTGTACTACAAGCTTTTATGGAGTAGAACTAAATTTGAATAGATTTAAGAGCATGTATGGAGTTGCAGATTGTCTTCTATTAAGCCTTATGCAGTGGGGTATGATTAAATGTTAAGGATGAATTTATTGAATTAGGACAGTGTTTCTCAACCTTTTAAGGCAGTCAAGGCACCCTTTAAAATTATAGACAATCTCAAGCCACCCTTTAAAATTATGGACAGTCTCGAGGCACCTCATTCTAAAATGTAAAAAAATATTCTAATAGTTTTACACAATACAGCAACATCCACACGTAGGACACCCAACGTTTTTTATTATTATACAGGATTTATATATCGCCAACAGTTTGCGCAGCGCTTTACAAAATGAAGGCAGACAGTACAGTTACATCAATTACAATTTCTCTCTATCAGTCAGCTAATGTGACCCTGGTGCTGATGGAGGGAGGCAGGGAGGGTCAAGCAAGGATGCTGTGGAGGAGACGGACATCCTCCTTATCAATTGATGACACTATTGGTTGTTAGGATGCCAGTGTCTAGAAAGTCTTAATGGTGCATAATGAAAACCCATAGTTTTGTGTAACTAAAAGTCAGGCTTGATCCAACTGCTGGCTTGTATACAATATTTGATCAATTTTTAGACATTTTTCCAAGGCACCCCTGAAGAAGCCTCAAGGCTCCCCTGAGCACCCTCGTTGAAAAAAGGCAGCATTAGGATAAGGGTTAAGGTGAGGGTGGGGTTAAGGGCTCAAATTGAGTGTTAAGGGTTGGTTTCAAGGATAAATGTGTGTGTGTGTGTGGGGGGGGGGGG
>BLSH010496824.1:245265-256813 GCA_018402905.1 Glandirana rugosa
TACCCCGAGGTATGTCGGTTGGACTGTCCCAGGGGGGTTTCTTAGGGGGTCAAATGATACGAAGTAACCATTCACTAGTTATGGCTAGTGACTAACACAAGCAAGTCCTTTCCTTCCCCGACCTTTTACACTATATAAATGGCTTGGGAAGGGGGTGAGAGGTAAGACTTCCTAATATAATATATGAACGTCGACGGTCACCATTCCTCTCCTCCTTTAGACCGTCCCCCCAACCCCCCAGTGTGTCACCCCGGACCCATCGTCTCCCTTTTTAAGCCATGTGTCCTTCCCATTACCCACGAAACTCCCCGTTAATGACCAGAAGGCCAAACAGGGGATCGGTTCCAGTAATTGCCCCTCAAAGCACCCATTACCCTTCCTGTGTACCGAATTTTTCCCTCTGCTACCCAGGCCCCACTGTGTGACCCCCCAACCCCCCTGCCAGATTTCCTCCTCTCCTTACCACTGGCAGCTGCAAGTATATAATATAATCCTTCAGAATGGAGAGTGGGGGAAGGGTTCGGTAAATATATCACATTTTCCAGCCCCTTCCTTTCCTGAACGAACACAATCAGTGATCGGTATTGATCACTTACCAATGAAGCATAGTAAACTGGGGGATTCTTTGGGGGGACCCTGTCAGGTTGGCTGTATGGAGCCCCATGGTTTCTAACTGTAAACAGTTGCCGTGTTTTTTTTTTCCAAAAAATCTCTTTTCACTGTCTTTTTATCCTTTTTTTATCCTTTTTTTAATCTTCCAACTGCTGATCCCCTCCAGCCTCTTCCAGCCATTCCTTGTCTACATCAGCTGTATACCATTGCTCAGGACTGGTTTCCTGGTAGTGAGAACAGTGAACTATGCCTGTGCAATGTGCATTGGCATGTTACTTGTAGTTACTACCAGGGCTGCGTGTGACAGCACAGGAACACAATTGAGAGACTGTTGTCACCCCATAACAGGAAGCGCCTGAACAAAAATCCTCATTGCAGGATCTCCCACTCTTCTTTAAACAAAGGCATCTGATTTATATCTACCTCAACGTAAGTACAACCCTGCCTCTATACTGCAGTAAAAAATGGTGACACCACGTTATTTTGTTATATAAACTGCTACCCCCCATCCTGCAAAGTTTCCTGCAAATATGGAATAAACTCCATGCCGCATGATTCATAATTACCATATTTTCCTTCCTGCCAAATGACAAGAGATAACCTTGTGGTTTGTCACTAACACCTTACAATTTCCTCAGCTTTTGTGATGAGACGTTATCAGTACTGATGAAGGCTCAGCCTATTAAATATTGATATTCCAAATTGATTTCTGTGGAAGGAATAAGACGGGTCTGAAAAAAGGTGACATCTGCTGAGGATTTAACGTATATTTGCCCTGACAAAATGTATCGGTTTCCCCTCTGCTTCCGCATTTAGATGGAGACAGCTTTAGAAATGAAAACCAACCAATTTCTGTTTTTTCAAAACCTTCCTTTCGAAGACTGGGAGATCTAATTAACTTCTTTTCATTTGTATGCTTCAGCGCCCACTGATCTTATACATACTCGGCACTCTAAAGCAGAGATGCATAAAGCGCCTTCGCAGATAAACCATTCTGGAATCTAAACTAACGATTTGGAAAAATGGGGCTGCTCTTAACTGTTATCATCAGATTCCCACAGGTTTACAAAAATGCTATTTTACTTTTCATATAAAGAAAAAAACTAAAAGATAGTTGTTATGCCTTATCAGTTATGCGGCATTCAATGGATAGTACAGTATCAAGGGCAGTCATGGAAGGAGAGAGGGGAGGGTTTCCTTGGTGTGCAATAATCCTGTGACTGTAATAGTCCAGGTGGCCCATATGGATGGGTACTAGGGGTTGTTGATGCGTGTTACTACACAGGCTGTGCAGAATGCACCTTAAGGTACTATATTGGGTCCATGTAAGCAAACAGCTGTGACTGTAGAGAATGCAGCTGGATAAGACAGTGTTACAAAGGCTGGAAGTGTCCATATAAGCCTCAGGGGTCCTATTGATTGGGACTAGGGGTTGATAGTACATGGTTTTGCATAGGTTGTGTAGAGAGCACCTGGAGAAACTATATAGAGTTGGGCGGCACAGTGATGTAGTGGATAGCACTTTCGTCTAGCAGTAAAAAGGGTCGCTGGTTCGAATCCCAACCACAACACTACCTGCCTGGAATTTGCATGTTCTCCTTGTGCTTGCGTGGGTTTCTTCCGGGTACTCTGGTTTCCTCCCACGCTCCAAAGACATGCTGGTAGGTTAATTGGTTCCTGACTAAATTGGCCCTAGTATATGTATGAATGTGAGTTAGGGACCTTAGATTGTAAACAGCTTGAGGGTAGGGACTGATGTGAATGTACAATGTATATGTAAAGTGCTGTGTAAATTAACAGTGCTATATAAGTACCTGAAATAAATAAATAAAAATACATGTAGCCTACTGTGGCTGTAAAGGCTCTAGCTAAAAGAGGCAGGTTTAGCAAGGCTGGAGGTGTCTATATAGGCCTTAGTGGTCCTATGAATGGAAAACCTAGTGGTACAGACATGAAAAAGGAAACAGGAAGGTTTAATTAGTATACAAAAGGCCTGACACCAACCCTGGTGGCCTTATTGATGGGGACTGGAGCGTATTGCAGTCTACAAGGCTGTACAGAGTGTGGTTGTAGGACCTATTTAAGGGAATATGTGAGTAACCTGCTCTGACTGTAAAGACTGCAGCTGGAAGATGAAAAGTTGCCAAGGCTGGAAGGTTCTATATAAGCTCCAGTGCCCCTACACGCAAGGACTAGGAGCTAATGGTATGTGTGATTGCACAGACTGTGAACAGTGCACCTGGAGAACCTTCACTGGGTCTATGTCAGCTATCTACTCTGACAGTAAGGACTGCAGAGTTCCCAGGCCTGAAGGTAGTGAAAGAAGTAGACTATAATCCTTAACAAGCTTTAAACTGAGCCTGTACTTTACCCATGGAGGCAAAGCAACAGGTTCCTTTTAATCCCACTGCTTTGGACCAAATATACAGTAGGCGTTTTAAGCACTCACCTGCTCCCAGGTGCACACTACTCCATCCATTCTGCAGCACAAACATGTAAAGGCATTTTGTTGGCAGTCCTATTCTTATGGGAGAGTTAAACACCGACTCACTCTCTCATCTGTCTGTAAGTTTTACCTCTGCATAACAGCTTTTAACCAAACATGATATATACATCAGCCTTGGCTCCCCCGAGGACACAGCGGTACACGTGCATTTAATTTTACTTTCATGTTCTTAGGGAGGAACGAAGACACACAAGTAAGTGCATTTCCAGTAGAAGCAGCCCCGGGCATTGATATGTAATGTTGAATTTGTGTATGTTCAAAACATGATAAGCCCATACCTTGTGCAATAGGCATGACATTATAAAACTACTGTCTATTGCTAAAAGAAGAAATTGTATGGCGTTAATTATGAGTTATTCTACATTTTACCAATTGATATAGCATTGGTAGGTCTGTAAAGGTTCTCAGTCATTCAGGTCATGAGATATCTAGTAAATCTAGTGGTAGTTAGTCACATTCAACTGGACTTGCTCTGTAACATAGAAGACGCTGTGTAGCTTGTCCAAGCCACTTCATTCAGTTCTGAATATGTAGCTTGGAGAAGCTACAAAACCTTTACCATTAACTATAGCACTGGTATTTTATGACTTTTTTAAAGGAAGCCTGAACTGTTTGCATCAGTCCCTTCCCACAAAGGACTTGACAATCTAATGTCTCTATCGTGGTCATACAGTTTTACATTCTAAGCCCAGTTTTGGTGTGAGCCAAGATAGACTACTGTCTTTAGCCAATTAGAGGATTATAGGATTCAGGTCGAATATCCAGATGGTGACCATGCCTGTGCCTGTGTGTTGGCATGACCTCTTGAAGCCTCCAACAGGGGCACATGAGACAGGCTGAATACAATTAGGATGCCCCTGATGGCTGATGCCCTTGGAAGCCGGAAATCATTGACGTAGACACTGCTACTCCAGTGATTTTCACTTGAGTCCTCTGATTGGATGAGTTGGAGGGTGTGACATCACCTTTTGCAATCAAAGAACACTTTACATTCATTGAGAAAATGCTAATTTTCCTTCTGTAAATGATGCTCATGCCGAAAGGCTGACCTTCTGTGTTTAGAAAGTAGTAGGGCAGCCAATAAGCATGGGACCCAGAAGCAAATGGAGTTCACTGTAGTAACAGTGTCTACTTCAGTGATTTCCAGTTCCAGGAGCTTGACAAATCTTGTGCCCCAGTTATTAGGCAGGAGAAGAGATTGTTAACAAAATTCACTTGTCACCCTAAGAAAGATAGGGGCTGACATACTAAAACTGGAGAGTGCAAAAATCTGGTGAAGCTGTGCATGGTAACCAATCAGTTTCTAACTTCAGCTTGTTCAATTAAGCTTTCATATTAAAACTTGGAAGCTGTTTGGTTTCTATGCAGAGCTGCACCAGATTTTGCACTTACTAGTTTTAGTAAATAATCCCCATAGTGTGTTATTGAAGGATCCCGTCCCAACAGTGGCGGCTGGTGCTCCATCCGAACCACCCCCACCGCCCTGGTGGGTGGTACTCCTGCGGTCAGACAGCAATGCAAAACAGAGAGATTGCACTGATGTTCTGATGAGGGCTGCCATCTTCCCTTCCGCCCCAAGCCGGCCCTTTTTTGAAGCCAATTAGAGCCTCATGCTCTAATCACGTGCTTCAAAATCCATGCGTCCAGTGCCTTTCATGCAGATTAGGGGCTGGGTGCATGGATTAGGGGGGCAGCGCCCCTGCGCCCTGCATGGAGCAGCCGCTGCCATGTCCCAATAACATATTTTGATCTTTGGTGCACTTCAAACCTTGAAACCTTACTTTTTCTGCTGCTTCATGTTTAAAATGAATACCAGAGCTGCACCAGCCAACCAATAGAGTGCTACCAGAGTCTGCCTAGTTGGTGGCAGTTGGGATTTTTAGACCTGCATATACGTACCAGGGCAATTTACATGGGAGCCAATTAACATACCAGCTTGTCTTTGGATTGTGGAAGGAAACCGGAGAAAAACCATGCAAGCACCAAGAAATCACGCAAAATAAATAAAAAAAAAGCTAGATAAAAATAAAATTAGAGCAGCCATCGCATCTAAGAACTGGTAAACTACAATTGTTTTTGGGTCTGGATTCAGTTTAAAACATGCACACACCTGCCTATTTAATTGACAAGTAATCCTTACATATAGGTAAAAAGAAAAGAATATTTTCAAGATAATTGCAATTTAAGTAAAGTATAACTGATCAATAATAATAGGAGTCCTATCAAAAACTGATTGCTGCTATAGTATGATTTTCTCAAGCTTTCCCGGGGACATTCAGGAACGTCACTTGAGCAGAAATAATTCTACAGAAAGCATTAACAGAAGAGCAATGAAAATGCAATGAAAAATGATATGCAATCTGAGAAAAAGATCAAATTCTTCCATAGGCTTATAAACTTCTTTTAAACCTGTTTTTTTCCTGAAATGCAGATGATTATTTTAGTAGCTTAAGGGGATTTTTCACTTATAAAAGGGGAAAGTAAAGAATTTATGTTGGATCCATAATGCAGCGGGCTTAACACTCCATCAAACAGTTTTCAATTTACTTGAAAGCGGACTAAACCAAATCACTTATATAGCCGTGTTTATGATTATTATTGAAGAACGACAGAACAGAGCGTTAAGGAGCGAGAAGGAGGAAGGATCGGGCATCTTATCTCCGGATTAAGCAGAAGGAGGACACCGAGTTTTTACATATAAGAAAAACCAGGCTTTGAAAACGTTCATAAAATATTTATGACACCAAAGGGAACAAAATGATTTCTGGGGCGTCTCTGACAATGTCAAGAAGAAAAGGTAAAACTGACTGAAATCATTTCGGCAAAATTGGCAAAAAGTTACAGCAGAACTTCAGGCAAATTAACAAAAAAAACCCTTTTGTCTATTACAGTATGCAGTCATTGCTAAACCATGTAATATGTTCTATAATACTGCCAAGACTTAACCATTCCATTGCCCTGCATTAATGAACAGGTTAACCTGAGTTGCATTAAGGCAGTCCATTTATTAGAGCTACCAACACACTACGACTGATGAAAAAAAAAACGTGCATGACCCATTTCTAACAATGAATCACACCACAACACACTGTATGCGGTGCATTGTGCTCTACTGTACAATGCATTGGGGTGCCATTCACAAAGAATGGCATCGCAATGCACCACATATAGAGCAGGTGTGGTGCCATGCATTGTGGCAACGCGTTTTAACTTGATTTGTGATAAGTGTGAATGGACCACGACTTATTTCCAACAGCTGCTGCATTACAGAATCAGACAAGGCTAGGCAAGACAAGTTTTCTTTAGACTTAGTTGTACATGTGAGTTTGAAAAGCTTGCAAAGAGATTTCCCATCACTACCCATACTTCCAGCATTCCAGCCCTTTTTAGTTAAAAGAGAAGTATGGGTGTTTTTTTAAGAATCATACTTACCTAGGTGTATGTAGCATCGGTCCTCCGCCAGCTCTAACACTGAGAACCGAGCAATCAAACACCACCGATCACCTGGTTCTCAGGGTTCCCTGAGCAGAGAGCCGGTGACTATCAGTCACCGACTCTCTACTTTGCCCCTCCCTTGTCCACTGGAGCGCTGGGCTGTGGAGGAGGTAGGAGCGGCTGGCTCAGGCTCTCAGTGACTCATTGAGAGGCTGAGCAGGGTGCCGGTCCAGATACCTGGGTGGATCCCAAGCTTCAGCCCGCTGTCTACTGAAAATGCGTCACAGGAGTACAGAACGAACTGCACTCCTGTGATCCACAGTAGAAGTACAGCCAAACGAGCTTTGGCTGTACTTCTCCTTTAATAACTATATATATATATCTTTTTTTTTAATCAGTTTGGTGTTTCTGGATGCACCTGGTTACTTGCATAGATTGATAGGCTCTGATTCATCTATCTTAACCTGCTGGTGCTGTCCACCCTCTTACAATATATATTTATTTATTATTTTTTTCTATATGCATATATGTATATTTATATTTAGCTATATTTTTATTATTGCCTGTGCCCCTGCTCTTTATATATACTGTATATATATATATATATATTGTGGGAGATTAGCTTGTGTGGATCACCTTTCCTGGGAAGAAGGCAGCTTGTAGGCACATTTTCTTAAAATCTGTCAGTTTTCCAGTTTTGTTTGTAAAAGGTTGCAGGTCATAAAGCAAACAGAAATAGCAAAAACAAAACCTTGCCGTCCGGCGCTAAACTAATACAGAGCAGGATCTCTCTCTATACGATGTTGGGCTTGTCCCTGACACCTTCAAACAAACAAGCGCAAAGCTTTTCCTTTTGTAGTCCTTAGAGCAACCAAGAACTCAAGGTCTTAGCTCTCTCAGTGTAAGCATAATGAGTCCTAGGGTGAGCCTCACTGAGATCTCTTCCCGTTTTTTTTTAATCAGCTGGAGAGGGATTTGGGTGGACCAGGAACTCTGGGCCAGAACCAGCTCTGCCACGGTAGCTGGCAAAACCCGGGTCGGACTCTCACCAGTACACTCCAAGTGAACATATGCGAAGCGACACATATCGCCTGTCCACTATCGCACCTCGCATAATGTCACAATATATATATATGTATTTTCAACTTTGCATTTATCTATCTCTTTGACAGGATTTTCACTTTAATGGTGATGCAGCCACTTTGATTTTATTATCTGATCGATGTACAATCTGATCAAAATCTGCAAACACTCAAATAACCATAACTCCCGATCGATTTAGGCCCAAATTAGATTGAATTTGATCAAACTGAGTCGATCAGACAGAGCCAAAATTTGACGATCGGCAGCACTGAGATACCGAGTTCATAAATTTGATCACATCAGACTATGAGATCACATGGTGGAAACAGCTTAGCAATCCATAGGTTACAACTGCATACCAACCGAATAAAAAGGAGAAAAGGAAGTGCCACCTAAGTGCAGTATTATAATAAATAATTTATTAACAAATGGTTAAAAACAATCAGGCCTGTGAGCAGTGAGCTCCGAGCGTGTAGTCTGTTGTCTTCCCAGGCCCCTCCCTCTGGTGATGTCACATCCACCGGCGTGATACATGCTGGTTGAGGAGGACTTTGGGGTGTACAGAGGGCATCCATGCCCTAACACTTCCATCCATAGTCTTTGGATTGCGGTGGCAGTTCCCAATGGACAGGTATGAGTGGATGGCTTGTACATATGATGAGTGATACTTTACTCTGCAATTTGTGTTTTTTAACCATCTGTTAATAAATTATTTATTATAATATTGCACTTAGGTGGCACATCCTTTTCTCCTTTTTATCTCAGCACACAGAGATGGCCAACTCTGAGGATGGCTGCCCCCGGTGCTGTAATGGACTTTCTTGGACTTTTTATGGACATTGTTCCTTAGAGTGTCTATGTCATTGTGCAGGCTGGGCCACAGAGCCTTTGTGCACCAGAATCCTTCTCCCTCTGTCAGATATCGAATAGGTTGTCGACAATAGAATGGTTATCACTATTGAAAGAGATTGATCAGAAAAGGGAACAATCATTTATCGAATTGTGTATGACCACCATAAAAGGTACATTCAGGCCAACGATAAAATACTCACTATTTCACCTATCAAAAAAAAAGTGTTATACAATCCATGTGTGGCCCATAAGCATGAAAATAATCCTTTTTGAAGACTGGAAAAACCTGTTTTATAGGGCAGCCCATGCACTGTTACCTGTCTGAGCTAGCAGCGGTGTATAAGGGACTTTAGGTTCCATGGCAGTCATTGGTGGAGGTAACAAGGGATTGGCAAAGCTGCGCAGCGGGTGCGTCGGCCGGACGCAGGCGGTAGGAATCGTCCGGCTTGGAGCATCCTCATTGGTCGGATGTTCTGGCTGTGCGTGGGATATCACCGCTGATTGTTGGCATTGTGCGGCTTCATTCACTGCTGGAAAAAACACACATAGGGAGATGTAACTAGAGCAGGATTTACTACCAGTCACAAATTAGATGCACAATCTTCCTTCATATAACACTATAATATAAACAGTCATTTTATCTGAGCACTGCTGGAGGGTTAGAGCAGCAGACAATTTCTTATATCTCTTGTGGAGAGCTGCCTCCGTATATGAGCCAAGCAATGCCAGTATTCTAAGTGTAAGTAAACTCTGACAACGAACGTCTCTTATTTGCTCCGTTATACATCGATCAGCCATAACATTATGACCACTGACAGGTTAAGTGGATAACACTGATCTTGTCAAAGTGGCATCTGAAAATGGGTGGGATATATTAGGCATCAAGTGAACAGGTTGTCCCGGAAGCTGATCTGTTGGATTGTTACGGACTTGAGTGGCTTTAGCAAGGGCCAAATTGTAATGGCTAGACAACTGGGTCAGAGCAACTCCAAAACCACAGCTCCTGTGGGATGTTCCCAGTCTGCAGTGGTCAGAACCTACCAAAAGTGGTCCAAGGAAAGTGAACCAGTGATAGGGTCATGGGCGGCCAAGGCTCATTGATGCACGTGGGGAGGAAAGGCTGGACCATGAAGTTTGATCCAATAGAAGAACTACTGTAGCTCAAATTGCTGAAAATAATGCTGGCCCAGATAGAAAGGTGTCAGAACACACAGTGCATCACAGTTTTTTGTGTTTGGGGCTGTGTAGCTGCAGACCAGTCTGAGTGCCCATTGCTCATCCGTGCCCACAACGAAAAGCACCTACAATGGGCATGTGAGCATCAGAACTGGACAACGGAGCAATGAAAGAAGGTGTCCTGGTCTGATGAATTCAAGAATGGTTTGAGGAACACAACGAGTTTGAGGTGTTGGTCTCCAAATTCTCCAGATACAAATTCAGTTGGGCATCTGTGAGATGTGCTGGGAAAACAAGTCTGATCCATGGAGGCACCCACCTCATAACTGACAGGACTTAAAGGATCTGCAACTGACAGATTGGTGCCAGATGCCACAGTATATCTTTAGAAGTCTAGTGGAGTCCATGATGTCATGGATATGGTGGAAGTTCTTAACCCCTTGGCACCAGCACCTCCCGGCCCCTTAAGGAGTTTCAGATGCCATGAGAAGGGTCAAGGTTTCTGATCATGTGACTGCCGTGATTGGCTGTGAAATCGCAAGTATAGAGCGGGAGCTTTCTGTTAGCCACCAGTAACTGTGTCAGGAGCGTGCAAGGCACACACTCTCGGCACAGCTCTATTTATCTTTAGGTACTTATATATGCGACCTCTCAGCTTTAAGGCCTATCTGCTGAGAGGCCGCATTTATGCGTACAGCTGGTGGGAAGGAGTTAATATTATGGCTGATCAGTGTATATACCATTGACAGCAATTTGCTCTCTCTCTCTCTCTCTCTCTCTCTCATTTATTTTTCTCTCTCTCTTTAAAACCCTACTAAAGCCTGTCTACAGCCAGAATGCTGTATGAAGGACTTTTGGTCTCTGCGTGAAAGCAGTGGTCTCTCTGCTAAGTCAAAAGCATGTTGGACTGCTGATTGCAGAGCTATAGGTCTGACTCTAGAGAGGGTATGTTGAGGGTTCAGAGAGACCACTGCCACCACTGCAAGGGTCCTTCTTTAGCTTGCTGTTAGTCAGGAGATAGGCTTTTCTACTCTGGTTGTGTCTGCTTTAGAAAGAATACAAACTGTAAGACACTGGATGCCTTTTATTTTGATGTACATAAAAGAATTTACAGTATCTCACAAAAGTGAGTACACCCCTCACATTTTTGTAAATATTTTATTCTATCTTTTCATGTGACAACACTGAAGAAATGACACTTTGCTACAATGTAAAGTAGTGAGTGTACAGCTTATATAACAGTGTAAATTTTCTGTCTCCTCAAAATAACTCAACACACAGCCATTAATGTCTAAACCACTGGCAACAAAAGTGACAACCTCTGGATATGACGTTGAGCATGTTACATAGTTACATAGTTACATAGTTAGTCAGGTTGAAAAAAGACACAAGTCCATCCAGTTCAACCAAAAAAATAAATAAATAAATAAAGTATATACATATATATATATATATATATATATATATATATATACATATACACACATATATATACATACATATACACATACACACATACAACCAAATAATCCCATATATAATCCTTCACCCACAGTTGATCCAGAGGAAGGCAAAAAACCCCAGCAAAGCATGGATCCAATTTGCTATAACGGGGGAAAAAATTCCTTCCTGATTCCCCGAGAGGCAATCGGATTCACCCTGGATCAACTTTACCTAAATATGTTAGTACCCAGTTATATTATTTACATTAAGGAAAGAATCCAGGCCTTTTTTAAAGCAATCAACCGTGCTGGCCAAAACCACCTCTGGGGGGAGTCTATTCCACATTTTCACAGCTCTTACTGTGAAGAAACCTTTCCGTATTTGTAGATGAAATCTTTTTTCCTCTAGACGTAAAGAGTGCCCCCTTGTCCTTTGTGATGA
>BLSH010496824.1:274150-289583 GCA_018402905.1 Glandirana rugosa
CCCCCCCTTCACATCAGAGTCATCAGCGCCCCCCCCCTTCCTTTCACATCACAGTCCTGTGCCCCGCCCTCCTCTTTTTACATCAGAGTCATTAGTCCCCCTGCCCCTTTCACATCAGAGTGATCGGTCCCCCCCTTTCACATCAGAATCCTCAGTCCCCCCTTTCATATTAGAGTCCTCAGCCCCCCTCCTTTCACATTATAGTCCTCAGTCCCCCCTTTCACATCAGAGTACTCAGCCCCCCTTTCTTTCATATCATGAGACCCTTCCCCCTTTCACATCGGAGTGCTTGGCCCCCCCTTTCACAAAAGAGTCCTCAGTGCCTCTTTTTACATAAGAGTCCCATCTTTAAATCTTCATCACAACGCAGCACCCCCATGCTGGTGCAGACATCCAAAATACTAGAGACTACTACTTGGTGCCACCATCTTGGATGTGAATGATGTCAGCAGCCCCAGAGCTGTCACTTAAACAGTGGTAGTCAACCTCAGCACTCCAGCTGTTTTAAAACGGCATACCCCATAATGCCACTGTCTCTGGGAGTCATGCCTGTGGTTGTCAAGAGTCTTGCAATACCTTATAGGATTTGTAGTAGCACCACAGCAGGAGTGCCGAGCTTGCATACCACTGCTCCATACTTGTTCCCCTTCGCTTCTTCAGCTACCTGAAAGCTTATGTAGGGAGGTGCCAGTAAGCATTCAAATGATTGCACCTTTGGCACCTTTCGGGGGGGAGGGGGGAGAGGATACCTGACTTTGACAGGTGTCCTTTTCCTCACATCCAGGAGCTCGGGCCACGACCGCTGACGTCAGCAGCCCGGCTCCCTCCTCCTCAGCCACCGGGCCAATGAGAAAGCGCAGCAGTGGCTCGTGCATGCGCAGTAAGGGCCCGGCACAAACCTGAAAGGCTCCACTGCTGGGTTCCCTTATGCTCAATGGTGGCGGCAGCATTCGACCAGCCGATCCAAAGGTTGGTTGCAGTGCCGACATCGCTGGACTCCTGGACAGGTAAGTGTCCTAAAGTTAAAAGTCAGCAGCTACTGTATGTGTAGCTGCTAACTTTTAATTTTTAAAGGGACAGCGATGGATGGCGGACCTCTGCTTCAAGTTGAGGGCAGGGTCTCTTTAAGCAATGCAGATAAGTTACTGCCTTTCCCTCAGCCTGTGATTGGCCAGTAAAGGAGCAGCAGCACACTGATTAGCTCATCCCTCTGCTCATTCAAACTTTATGCTAATGGGATCCTTGGTGGAAACCAAACATAAGATCCCATAAGAAATAACACCTACATAGAAAAAAACTCTTGAACCCATCAGAGTTTCCGTCAGAGCTCTCTTATATTGGAGTCCCCATCAATGTTCCCTTACATCGGCATCCCCCTTACATCAGAGTTTCCATTAGTGTCCCCTCCCACATCAGAGTTTTCCCTCAGCCTGTAATTGGCCAGTAAAGGAACAGAAGCACACTGATCAGCTCATCCATCTGCTCACTCAAACTATATGCTAATGGGATCTTTGGTGGAAACCAAACATAAGACTCCATAAGAAATAACACCTACATAATAATTATAAACTTGAACCCATCAGTGTCCCCCTTACATTGGAATCCTCCTTACATTGGAATTTCCATCAGAGGCCATCCTTACATCAGGGTCTCCATTACAGCCCCCTCTCACATCAGAGCTCTGGCCTCAGCCTGTGATTGGCCAGTAAAGGAGCAGCAGCACACTGATCAGCTCATCCCTCTGCTCATTCAAGCGCTATGCTACTGGGATCTTTGGTGGAAACCAAATCCAAGACTCCATAAGAAACCTAAATAAAAAATAAACTTGAACCCATCAGAGTCCCTATTAATGTCCCCCTTACATCAGAGTTTCCATCAGGGTCCACCCTTACATCAGGGTCTCTATCAGTATCCCCTCTCACATCAGAGTTTTCCCTCACCCTGTGATTGGCCAGTAAAGGAGCAGGAGCACACTGATTAGCTCATCCCTCTGCTCATTCAAACCCCATGCCAATGGCATCCTTTGTAGAACCTGATCACAATACCTTATAAGAAATAACATCTAAAAAAAAAAAAAATAACTACAAGCTAGCCTCCTGCCCATATTGTTTGTTTAGGTTGAGTTTTAAAACTACGATCTGCAAAATATTCTGGTCATTTTAAAAAACTATTCTGGCCCAGATGTTGCTGTAGCCATTAATTTTTCTACAAGATGGAAGGCCCTACCACCTCTGTCCTTGGCGTGAACTCATAAAAGAATTGATTTCCTTAAGCGCGCAGGGCGAGGGAATCCATATCCTGCCTACATTGACCCCATTAGCTTCCTTTCACCATGACATTACAGAGAAATACATGTTAGTGTTCTGAACAAAGAAATATTACAGCCTTCTGCTCACCCAAAATGTCTTGAAAGGGAATTTACACAAAGGAGCATAAAAAAAAGGAAAATAAAGCTTGTTGCGCGGGAGCTTGTAAGCACTTCACTATAGAGGTTTGACCTATTTCGCTGTTGTCTCCCCTCTTATCATCTGCACCTACGTTCTTCAAGATCAAAAGAAAGATTCCTTGATGCCAGTCGCCGTGTATTCTACATTTCTCCAGTGTTGGCTAATGGAACCTGCGCCTCCGAAGAAAGTGGAAATACACCAGCGACGCATATCATCCACCCTGAGATTAAAAGCAAATTCCGCTCTCCATATTGATTTCAGCTTCTAGTACCAGCCATTTAATATCAGGAGAACATCTGCTGCTTTACCTTTAACACAAGTGACCTTTTCATCATATATAACTCCTGACTTATTGCTAAAGGGAACCTGCCATGTAGCAAAATGCCCGTGAGAAGCTACATATGGAAGCTGCCTCCTTTCCCTGATAGTCTGCATGTCTAGTGAGCAGCCCAGGAGGTTCAGGAATAGTAGCTTCTACCTGGGGCTTCTCATACAATATTTTGTTTCATAACAGGTTCCCTTTAACAGATTAACAATAAGTCAGAGGTTATTTATGCACGCCAAACTGATTTAGTTGGGGTTTTTGATTTGTGTGGGGGGGGGGGGCTTTTTACTCCTTTGTGATATTCAGGCAGTTACCATTTTTAAATCTAAGCAGAGCTCTGGGCAAAATCAGTCCTCAGCATTACCATGGAGGTTTTTGCACCCCCTAACACTTTTTTTTACCTGTTGATTCAGCCAGTTGATCCATTGTTTTTCCACTTCCTGTAATAGACTGACAACGCTGTTTGTTCTGCATTGAAATTTCACAACAACGTTGTCATCCTGTAGACAGGGTAATCATAGATGGACAAAACACTGATCAAAAGTTTGCTGGGCTGGCCGAATTTCGACCAGTGTGTGTGGTCTCCCATTCATTGTTAAATTGTCTTCTGCCAAATGGACATGTTGGAAAATCTTCCATCGATGATTGATCAGCAGCTGCAGCTACTGAACAGTGTATTTTGTCCTTGGCGGGCTCTGCTGTCAGAATACAATGTCCTGGCGGAGGAATTCCTCATTCCACCTCATTTGAGCGGACAGCGGAATCAGTTCTTTTTTTTTTTTTTTTTTAACAAAAACAATATTAACCATGTATGACCAGCTTTAGTTTTAAATCTATTTTAAGTAAGCAACAAACAAGCTAAAAGCCAACTCCAGCTATCATTTTTTAAGCGCTTACATAAAACGAACAGTATTTTGCTTTTGAGAAACGTATTAATAAAAGGTGACCGCTGTAAGCAACCCCGTCAGTAAAATGGTATGGCCCAACTGTTGCTTTTTCTGTACTGCTTGATCCACATGTAAATACAAACATAATTAATGTGAAATAAATATAAATTATACAAAAAAAAAATATTGAAAAATGTAATGATAGATAGATAGATAGATAGATAGATAGATAGATAGATAGATAGATAGATAGATAGATAGATAGATAGATAGATAGATAGATGGACATCACACACGCCAACTATATGGACAAAGGTTTGATGACACTTAACCATCATATACATAGCTCTCAACTGTCCCTACTTTCGAGGGACTGTCCCTGATTTGGAACAAAGTCCCTCTTTTCTCCTCATTTTGGTCTGATCTATATAGTTAAATAGCAGAAATCAATCAGCACAGACTCCAATCTAAATCACACACACAGCAGCTGAACACCAAGGATCAAAGCATTAAATTCCTTCAGTAAATATTATTGCAATCAGGGTGCAGTGTTATAAAGAAATCAATAAGTTCATATAGTCCATATAAGAAAGAACCACCATTGTCCATAAAGTGAATAAATGTCCAAAGACATGCTGGTAGGTAAATTAGATCCTGTCTAAATTGTCCCTAGTATATGTATGAATGTGAGTTAGGGACTTTAGATTGTAAGCTCCTTGAGGGTAGGGACTGATGTGAATGTAAAATATATATATGTAAAGCGCTGCGTAAATTTACGGCGCTATATAAGTACC
The DNA here is from genome assembly GCA_018402905.1 of Glandirana rugosa. NCBI lineage: Eukaryota > Metazoa > Chordata > Amphibia > Anura > Ranidae > Glandirana > Glandirana rugosa. The sequence continues at coordinate 278,604 of BLSH010496824.1, forward strand.
TAAAATAAATAAATAAAATAAATATGAAGTGCTTCCATGCTGTTTCCTCCGCCCGTGGCAATATTAGCAGCTCACCTCCATGTGTGGATCCTTATATCAAGGATCAAACACGCTTTTTCCCCTTTCCTGGGGGGGATAAATACACATCCACACCACTAAGGATAAGACTGCTGAAAAGATCAATCAGCTCCACCAGGTCCGCACAATATCAGATGATCTTGTACCTCCATATCTAACTGCAGATATCTCTGCCTTGAGGCAGCAGCAATTCATGAAAAACAACAGGTAAATGGCAGACCTTGTAGATTTAGCGGCACAGTGGTGTAGTGGATAGCACTTTCGCCTGGCAGCAAAAGGGTTGCTGGTTCAAATCCCAACTGCCTGGAGTTTCCATGCTCTACTTGTGCCTGTGTGGGTTTCCTCCAGGGTACTCTGGTTTCCTCCCACACTCCAAACACATGCTAGGAGATGAATTGGATCCTGTCTAAATTGGCCCTACTATATGTATGAATGTGAGTTAGGGACCTTAGATTGAGGGTAGCTCCTTGAGGGTAGGGACTGATGTGAATGTATAATATATATATGTGAAGCGCTGCGAAATTGACAGCGCTATATAAGTACCTGAAATAAAATAAATAAAATAATTTAGGTTTCTGCAATATTCAAGTCACAAACAATGGCGCTGGCCAGGCGGCTTTACTGAACTAGCGGTTTATATTTGGTAACCACTGGAGTTGTCTGCTACTAAGTGGCCATTTACCGAACATTACCTGCCCCTGGTGTTCAGTAAATCAGCCTGGCCAGCGCTATTGTTTGTGACTGGTGGTGCTTTCTTATATGGACTATGTGAACTTGTTGATTTCTTTATAGCGCTGCACCCTGATTTCAAATTTGCAATAATGATCTATATAGTTGTATATAAAATGCACTTTTTATCTTTCAAAAAGTGTTTCCCAGTGCTAAACCTTTCATCCAATTTTTAAATTGCTGCATTTGTAAAGCCAGCATAAAGGAATAGTAGTGATTACAAAAAGCACTTGTGGGTTTAACTAATCATTTTTTTTGTAGAATTCTCCTTTAAGGGGGCGTGGCAGGGGGTGTGTCCTATGCCTACATACTTTTGCTAAAAGGAGTCCCTCATTCCCATCTCAAAAAGTTGGGAGGTATGTCATATATATCTCTATGGCTTAAAGTATATGGGCTCCCCACTGGTGTTTCCAGTACAGGGTACAGTCAATAATACAGCATACCAGGAAAATGTGTTAAAGCTGCAAAGGAGGAGACCATATGGCCATACTTGCATAATGAGATGTCCATCAAACTCCTATGGGTGTGATTATCGGGTGTCCTTAAGCATCTGGCCATATAGATTTCCAGACCTGACACCCTAAAATAACAATATGTCAGTGCCCAACCCCTCTCCCAGACTGACAGCAGAGGGTACATAAAGATAAATAGGTTAAAAGCCAGTTGTATTTTGTTTTTTTATTTATTTAGCTATGGTCTGTCAGTGAGGAAGAGTAACCAAGCACATGTCCTCTTTGTTCAGATTCTGCCACATGATAGAAACATGGGCACCCCTTATATAGAACATTCTTTTTTTTTCCAGAAAGGTTTGCTGTTCTTCTGAAAGTTAATTGAGTTTATATTATGCAGCTACTTTAGATGTAATCAGTGCTAAGTACAAGGTCCTTCATTCTACTCATGAGTTCTGAGTCACCACAGGCTGGTCAGCAGAGGTCATTTTTTTGTTTAATGGACACTTACATGGATTGTTGGCCTGTGACTCCATTGGAATCATGAGCTTGGCCCTTGTGGCCCTTCTGGCAGCTAGAGAGCGCTCCAATGTGGAAATGGTACTCCCGACTTCATCCGTGTCTGGACCTGGGGGATATATATTCCTTCTTAGTAGAGTTTATGAACAGAAATAACAATAAGACAGTCCTGCCCTATCAACATTTAGTTCTACTTCGAGTGTGCCAATAAATTATATACAGAGGAAAGAGGCTCTTTCACACTCACGATAATGTATATCGCTCTCAGAAAAGCAATCTGCAGCACAGCTGTTATCTCTTAACACTATTTTTTGGTGTGTGGCCCCTTGATCTCAATGGGCAAGTATGACAGGCTGTGCCACCTGTCAAACTCTGCAGCAAGCATCACGGCCGCGGCATGTGTACAGCCCTGTCATGCTGTAATGTCATCATCCTGGGGGGGTTGCCAGGGGGCAGTAAAACTGGGACTAGGTGAACAGGAGGAGGTGTTCTGTAGTTCATACAGGTAAACTGAACAGGGCTAATAACACTGCTTGAGATAACACTGCAAATTGCATAGGGTAGCATTGGATTTTTGGCAGGATCAACATACATATTTTTGCTATAACAAATTGCTTTTAGTAGTCTCTTTAACAGACCAAACAAGGGTAAATAAGAGAAACTCATTGTTAGCATTTACACATAATTTACAGAGGAACTTCAGTTTGTTTGTTTTTTTTGTTGAGCAGCTACAAATGCTGTACTGTATCTGCTGACTTTCAGAAATCAGGTACTTATCCATGCTTGTGATCCAATGCTGTCTTTCTACAACCAGTTCTTCTGACCGCTGCAGGTCCCTAGTGCTGCCATGTAGGCTATAGGGAACCTAAGGAACCACAGCTGGCTCCCAACTGCTCATGAGCATGGTCCCTCAGCTGGAGCGTGCAGGGCAAGGGATGTGGAAGTGGGAGCAGAGCAGGTAAGATAAAAAACAGTACTCACTACCCCCCAAAAAAACTGTAACTCAGTTACAGCCTGGGGAGAGGGAACAGATCAGCAAAACGTCACTTTTTTAGTGAAGTTCTGCTTAAGGCCCCTTTCACACGAGAGGTCCGAGCAGGTCCGCCTGTCTCTTTTTCAGTCTGACCCGATCAGAGTCTCCATTCTCCTCTATGGAACGCCAGATGTAAATGGACTTGTGTCCGTTCACACCTGCCTACCTCCAATCCAATCCGGCAAAAACAAATGGAAGGGGATTATTTCCCCCTCCTTCTGGCTAGATCAGATTGGAGGGCAGTCGGGTGTGTAAATGGACAGCTGGTCCGTTTACATCTGACTGCCCATAGAGCAGAGTGGCCTATGTCCGTATGTGCTCTGCATAAAATGAGCAGACACGGACCTGTCACCCTACCTGTTTTAATCTGCTCAGCGGGGGATCAATGGACAGATTCCCTGCTGAGCAAACTAGAGCTAAGCAGAGGCTGGCCCATGTGAACGGGGCCTTCAGCTACATTTTTACCTTTCTCCATTCTAAAGGAATTCTTTGTGTTTTACATTTTTGAATGGTAGGGCCAGTATTCATTATTACAACCTGAGCAATCTCAGTGCTGTAAAGAGAAAAGCTGCAGTGTCTGCTTTCCTTGAGAAAAATTGAAATAATTACAAAAAGCAGCATTTGAGATCACTGGGGCATTTTGTATACCAATGCTGACCTCCATACTCACTACTACTGTACATGATAATTGGTTTTCTTTTGAAAATTTTGGTTCCTAATTAGTTTGGTCTGCCACTACAGCTTACCGGAATGTGAGCTTTTGCTGCCCAGCTGAGACTCTGATTGGCTGTGGCTAACTGGTGTGATATCTTGGCAGCTGGGCCGGGGGGAGTCCCGCCCCTGAGTTTCTGATCCAGCTGGCTTCTCTATGTTCTTCATCTCCATCTCCTCATGGTGGATCCAAAGATCTGGAGGCCTAAGTTCCTTCTGGCTACCTTTCCGTTTACTAGCACTGTGTGTGGCCCGTTTTCTAGAGAAAAAAAATAAATGGCAATTAAAACATCCGGAAATTAAAAAGTCTGGAAGACATATTCCACCTTAATTATTACTTTAGAACAAGGAACTGTTACCAAATACAATCAATTCAAAAGTATTCCTGCTTTCCTCATAACAGATGAAGAGCTAAAGTATACCTAGTAGTTTAGTTTTGGATAGAGTAGGAAATAATAAATCCTCTGTCCATTTTTTTCCCTTTACTTCCTGTTCCAGAGACACAACAGGAAGTGATAAAATCTCTTCAACGTATAAAAAAAAATCACATTATAAACAACTGTCTCCACTGGATGAATTCCTCTATTCTAACTGTAAAATTGCAGACTTCCCCATCACTTTTTATCCAGATAACAATAGTCATCAGTAAAAAACACATAGACACATATATTTTTTAAGAAGCTATTCATCCAGCTAACCACTGGTGCATTTGTTCTTTGTATAAAAAATAAAGTGGCTTGGGAAAATACCGCATTATGGCCATTAGCTGGAGCTGAGTATCTTATTTATTCTTATGATCCTCGGTTCCATCTAGTGGTCATAATGCAATATTTTCCCCAACCTGTCTGTTCTTTTTTATGAATGAATAGTATAATATCTGATTTGGAAATAGAAGGAGAACATTTGATTTTGCTCCTTTCATACAGAATGAATGTACCAGCAGTACGCTGGACAAATAGCTATACAAATTTTATTATAAATGCACCTCATAGTGTAAATCTTCCCAGTGGTAACACAAACAGCAATAACTAAAAAAAGTAATAGGTTGTAACGGATCCTTACTCTATGCAATACACTTTAAATTGCAGCCCAGTGTCTGACACCTTCATATAATTTGCAAAGGTGCTCTTTCCCTCAACTTCATCACAGAGACATCACAGTTTACAAGAATTCTCAAATAATGTTTTCATTCATTTATGGAATATCATTTCTGGCTTCATAAATTACATTTAAAAAAAAAAAGATTTCGTTTGCAGGCACATTAGATACAATTCTAATTTCTTCACACGTGTCTGGCTGTTAGAAGCATGGAGAAGCCATTGAAATGACCTGGACACGGATATTATTTTGATATGGGGGTGATCAGTTTCATCAGACTTGTGCTCAGCCGAGTGAAGACAGGAAATAGCATTAAATACAGATGCTCGGGATGGACTGTGAGAACTTTTCCGATATTGATGTTGAAGAAAGTTGACATTTGGATTCTCAGGGGGCTGGGTGCCAGGTGCCATGCCACTTTAGCACCAGCTGCTTACTGATCCAGAGTGTAAGTTTTACACTGGAAGTCCCCTGGGTAACTACAAGGACTTCCAATGACAGCAACTCATCTGAAACTCTGCATAACGAAAGAAATATTCATAGCATTCCAGTTGGGGATTCAAGGTTTTGGGCTTTTTTATGGGAAAAGAAACAAAACCTTGTCTGGAGGGCAAAATATCTACAATGTCAGGCCATAAAAACTTTTCACATGCTCGTTATTTATCCATGGGTAGATGATACTGCCTGCATTCAAATCCTCATGGGGAGAGAGGCTGCCAATCATAATCACATCATCTGGATAAAGGCAGTCTCCAACACAGGTATAACTACTTTGATAGCATATGATGCATTACGAAAGAAAGAAAGGAAAGGAAAGGAAAGGAAAGGAAAGGAAAGGAAAGGAATGGAATGGAATTGATTGGAGAGGGTAAGAGTGAAGAAGACAATATATATGAAGGAAGGATTGTATGTAGCTCAACCAACATCCTTTGGGAGACTGCATGCAATGATGATAACCAGTTACTAAAAATGGGGCTATTACAGAGCATGTATATTATGCTTCCATGAGGCCCCAGTAGGCATAAATAAACTGAGTAGATTTGTAAAATGTCTAATACTTTTATTGTCATACATGTAGGCCACTGGGATGTGAAAATGTTGGTTTTGGTTCCTGTAATGCTAGGAGTGAGCACCCAATGGTTTTCACATCCTAGCAGCAAAAAAAGAAGTAGGAGTTACTAACTGGGAGTTTTTCATACAGCCTTCTAAGTTGGAACCCAAATGGCCTACAGGCATGACAATAAAATTCATTTCACAAAGCTGCTCAGTTTTTTTTTTTTTTAATATCTACTTGGACCCCTTGACTGCACAGGCTATTCTTTTCATGGAAAAAGTGAATTTAGCCTTTAACCACTTAAAGTGGAGTTCCACCCAAAAGTGGAACTTCCGCTTTAAGGGAAGGTGACCCCCCAACATGCCACAATTGGCATGTCATTTATTTGGGGGGGGGGGGACCAGGGACCCTGTTTTCACAGGGTCCCAGGTCCACTTCCTCTCCTGGCACCGCAGAGCCGGAAAGAAGTTCACCTTCCTCCCCCTCCCACCCGGCGATCTTCTGGGACACATCACAGGTCCCAGAAGATACGCCGGCCATTCACAGAGTGCAGCGCGACTCGCTCATGTGCAGTGTGCGCCCGGCTTTGAAGCCAAAACTGGGTGCCCACACATGTGATGTTGGTGCCGTAGAGGAGGAGGGGGAGAAGAGCGACGCTGCGGGTGGCTGCATCGCTGGAGCCAGGGACAGGTGAGTGTCCAATTATTAAAAGTCAGCAGCTACACTTTTTGTAGCTGCTGGCTTTTAATACGGCGGAACTCCACATTAAGGACCAAGCCTATTCTGACACTTGTTGTTTACAAGTTAAAATCATCTTTTTTTACAAGAAAATTACTTAGAACCCCCAACATTATATTTTTTTTTCACAGACACCCTAGAGAATGAAATGGAGATCATTGCAATACTTTATGTTACACTGTATTTGCGCAGCGGTCTTACAAAAGCAATTTTTTTGGAAAAAATACACTTTTTGGAATTAAAAAATAAGAACACAGTAAAGTTAGCCCAATTTTTTTCTATGATGTTAAAGATAATGTTACGCTGAGTAAATTGATACCTAACATGTCATGCTTCAAAATTGTGCCCGCTCGTGGAAAGGTGACAAACTTTGGCACTTAAAAATCTCCATTGGCGACGTTTAAAAATTTCTACAGGTTACCAGTTTTGAGTTACAGAGGAGGTCTTGTGCTAGAATTATTGCTCTCGCCCTAACAATTGTGCAGATATCTCACATGTGGGATTCGAACACCTTTTACATATGTGGGCGCGACTTGCGCATGCGTTCATTTCTTTGTGCGAGCTCGGAGGGACGGGGCATTTTTAATTTTTTTTCTTATTTATTTTGCTTTTTATTTTTACACTGTGCCTTTAAAAAAAATGTTTTTATCACTTTTATTCCTATTACAAGGAATGTAAACATCCCTTGTAATAGAAATACGCAGGACAGAGCCTCTTTAATGTGAGATCTGGGGTCAAAAAGACCTCAGATCTCACATGTACACATAGTTAAAAGCAATTTAAAAAAATGTATTTTTCTTTTTTTTTTATTGAAAACAAATGTCCCTTTAAGGCTGGAGGGCGGAAGTGACATTTTGCGTCTCTCCGGTCCTCCAAGGGAATAGAGTCAAGCCATCTTTCCCTCACTCGACCTCCTGCCCATCAGGCCACCAAACTCGATAGTTTCTGATACGTAGACCGGCTTCGGTAAGGGCCGGACACGCCTGGGATGCGGCGGGAGGGTCACCTCTCCTGCCGCCCATAAAAGTGATCTTGTGGCGAATCCGCCACTGAGACCACTTTTATGTGAAAGAGGATCGTTGGCCGTGGATAGATATGCCGGGGTTATGGCAGCCATGACAACAGCATTTAACGTCAAAGTAGCGACGTATATCCAAAGGTGGCGGTCCGGAAGTGGTTAAGATAAATCCCTCTTAAATTAGTTAATGGGCGGAGTTTATAAGTTGATGCTCCCAGGATTTCCAAAATTGCTGGTTCAGGAATAGGGAGTGATGGAAGCCTGATTACCGATATTTATGGGGATCTGCAGATCAGGGGGCCTGGTGCACACGATCTATACTGAAAGGTATCATTCAGATAGCGTATTGACCGCCAGCAACTTCTGAATGCACTTTGTTTCTGTGTTTTTAGTAGAAAACTTCTGTTTCGATCAATGCCGTACACACAGAAAAGGGCTACGCTGGATGTCTGGAAGGCCTAAGGTTTTTGAGCGGTTAAGAGAGACATATCTGCTGCTTCTCGAGTACACAGCCTTGTAAAAGTCATAATAGATGCTCTTTTCTTTCCAAACATCTAAATTGACTGCAAGCTGAAATTCCACCGCTCTCGTCTTATCTCCTTGTCTTGTTTCCCTGCCAGCAGCTGGGGAGCTGCAGCCTGGAAATGTCTTCAGAAAAGACGTCATTTCATATATAATTCTTAACAAATCCAGGAACGTTTTTCTCACTGGATGCTGAAAGTGGCAGCATTGTACTGAACTGCTGCTCAGGGGACTCCAGACAATTCTAGGGTACCGATCTGCAGGAGTTGCTCATAGGGTGGAACAAAAAATAACAACTAGTGGATGTAATTAAAGGATTGACAATTAAAATTAATTTTAAAAAAATAGGAAAGGGAATTAAAAAAAATATAGTGCATGCAAAGACAGGATTGACAATTAAAATGTCTACTGTAATGAGCAACCACAAATCTCAGGGCATCCAGAGAAAAAAATGTTTTAAAAGATCTGTCCACAGTTTAAAGTGTATCCATTTTTATAGAAAATTGATTAAGGACAGGCAACAACTACTGTACTAAGCATATTGGTTCAACCCAAAGCCAATTTCTCTATATCTGAAGCCTGGATGGATTATAATTTTGAATAAGCTTTCTGACTATATATTATTTTTTTTCTCCATGCTGTGTTCCTACCCTTTTGTTGTGGATGGTTGTTAGAGAACTGGGAATGTTAATGGTTACTACAGTAAATACCTATTTACATGGAATCTTGTCACCATATCACTGGGGCCTGTCTTCTCTTATAGCTGCCGTAGGTGGTATGTAGACATGCATGAATGATAAACTATTGATACATTTGTACTGATGTATAGAATTATGTAACTAAAGTAATTTTTATATAGCTAGGTTTGCTCTCTCTCTGGATCCTAAGGAAAAGGTCCTGAAGAAGCTTTACGTGAAATGCGTCAACCTTGTGGACCATATTATTATGTGACTGGTGCAATCCTGTATGCTATGTAATGTGGTATATGATAAATGCTTAAGGGCCCCCACTCAGGCTGGCAAGGTCCAATGAGTTGCACACCGATGGCTAGTGAGGGCTCAGACTGAGGAAAGGTCCGTCCAGGCCCAAAGCATACTGCAAAAATAGGAAGAGATAGCCTGTCCACTGCATACCTCGCCCAGCCCCAGTGGTTAGCAGGTAAAAGCAGCCTCAGCTTAATACATCCAGACCACAACTCCAACATGTTTCGCCCTGTTCTTGGTGCTTAATCATGGATTCATGATTAAGCCCTAAGGGTGGGACAAAACATGTTGGAGTTGTGGTCTGGATGTATCGAGCTGAGGCTGCTTTAATGGCCGGGCTGTCTCTTCCTATTTTTGCAGTATATAATATGGTACTAACACACTTTGAGAGATGCGTATTTATGAGGGATTTTTGTACATATTCCCCCTTTCTTTTATAAATATGGTTTAAATTTGATTGAATAAAAATTTGCATTATGTTTTAAATATCACTGTGCTATTCTCTCTACCAGTAAAGACCTTTCTTTTTCCTTTTTTTAGTTTTTGCATTATATTTTTAAGGTTGGTATTGGTATATGTTCTTCATGGCAATGCTCGGCTTTACATGCCTGCTGTTTGACAATAGTTGATCATACAAATTGCCAAAATTGAATAACAAGATTCGCCCTGCATGGACTTCAATGGGATTTACGGTAAAGAGGAGACAATGCATTAAAACTTGACAAAAGTTCTGATTCTTATCCACTTTATCAAAAGCTAAAAAAAAGTTTTGTCTGAAGTTGGGATTTAAACAGGAGTGGCCGGTCCATTGCAGGGCGCCAGACTCATATGTTTGTTAGAGTTTTTTTTTATAAGCCCCATGATTAGAACCGGAGAATCTAATTGGCTTGAATAGTGAATTAATATTTGCTGTTGTCTTCCGTCTTCTCCTCCCAGCCAATCAGGACAGGAGGCGGATTGGGTTGGCTCCGGGGAGAAGCCGTGGAGCGGCTGAGTGCTGGGGACCGTCACTGTGGAGGGGGGCGATTACCGGGGACCGTCACCGTGGAGGGACCGAGTGCCAGGGACCGTCACCATGGAGGGGCCGAGGGCCGGGGACCATCACCGTGGAGGGGGGGATTACCGGGGACCGTCACCGCAGAGGGACCGAGTGCCAGGGACCGTCACCATGGAGGGGCCGAGGGCCGGGGACCATCACCGTGGAGGGGTGAGTGAGGGGGGCTGTCACCGGCGGTCATTCATTTACATGTCCTCATACATTATGATCTGCTCCCAGGGCATCTCTGAATCTACTGCCGTCTCCAGGATACTAAAAAATTAATGAAATAGTGTTTTTGTTTTATGGTGTTCATCAGCTTGAATTGGGGATTACTACTTTGCCCTGGGGATCACACATGGTCATATGATGGAATGTGTGCTAGTTGTTATAAATGTTTCAGTATTTTTTTTATATATACAGCATCCTCTTACAACTGGTTCTTGACACCATGCATTAGACATATCCAGTATCATCATAAATTTACACTATGGCACTGTTGTAGCCTCATTCATAGAAGGATTTCTCTGTTGAGTTTTTATTATGTGGTAGTAATTGACCAAAAGAGTTACATACTTTCTCTGCTGTGCAGACGACCTCCTTGTACAGATCACAGCTACTATGACTACCACCAAAATAGTGATTGCTCCGACAGTAACCACAATGATGACCAGGAGATTGCTGTTCTTCTGCGGGGTGACACCATGCGGCGGATGCATCTGTCCAATGGGAGGCTCTAGAATGTGGAACAAAGTAACAGATAACCAGTTGTTAAATGATCCTATATAGGAATTTCGGTTTCTTGAAATATAACAAGGAAAAAATGTTTTTTCCACCTCAACCCATCAATGAGGAATTAGCAATAATCTAAAAATACACTGGCATGTGAATTAGTATTGACTTTTGTGATGCACTGTTGGCAGGAAATGTAGCCCATAAAAGATTTTGGCTTGCATCCACAATTAAAACCTGTCCACCTCTCCATTTCTCTGATTGTGATTTGTAAATACAG
>BLSH010496824.1:290426-310692 GCA_018402905.1 Glandirana rugosa
GAAAGATTGTTTCCCGGTCAAGTGACAGGAAGTCTGAAATCTCCCACAACCTAGTACCGGCTACCGTCATCTCTTATAGGTTCGTAGTCACTCTCATTTGTTAGGGAGCACGAAACACCCGTAGTCTTCATTTTTTTTTTTTAACGTATTGTGTACGTCATCTTCCTTATTTTCACGGGGTATAAACCATAGTGGCCCTCCTTATCGCGGGGTAGCTATCACAGTGACCCTTCGTATCACGGGGTTCCCAGTCTATTTCCGATCTTTTCCCAGTGTTATACTTCTGTGGACATTTTCGGTTAAGGTTTGGAGACGTAACCTTAGGTCTGATCAAATCGATCGGAACCTCGGTTTTCAATGTGATTTATGGGTAATGTGTTTCAGTATTTTTCCAGGCACCCCATGTGCATTGTCATGGTCTGCTCTTGTATTAATTTATGTTCAGAATTTATTTTGACTTTATATTGGTGCTCAACACATTTTGGCTCCAAGGCTAGCTAAACTAGTCTGGATTCCAATGCAGAGGTTTGGAATTGGCTTTTACAGGTGTCTTCATATTGTGACCCTTTTCTAGCCTTTATCTGACCCTTGGGGCACTATGCTTCCCAGTGACACTATCGATGGGGCGCTATTCCTCCCGGTGATACCAAATATGGGGCACTTTTATTCCTTCTACTGCATGTGTTATGCAATTTTTTTTTTTTACTTCTGATGCCCACAAAGCACGAGGGATTGTTTACTCTCACTGATGCTTGGATATTCTCTACTGCCATCGGCCATGATCCAACACCCTCTAAAGTCTGAAGGACAGTGAACTGGCCCTTTGTTAGAAAGTTCAAAGACCCCTGGCCTATTGTAACAAAGATCTGAACATGAAAGACTCTTCTAGTTTTTTCCAGCAACCACAACACTGTGGATAAGGAAAGGGGGAAACAATAAATGGGTCTTGTATTATGTCATTGGTGTTCTTAAATTTAGAATAAGGAAAACGTTGTGTTCCTCTTGAAACCACAACAACATGTTAACGCTGCCCCTACTTTCATAACGTGTGCAGGAGTAGCTAAGGTTCTTTCTTGCCACAGCAAAGCTTGTCATAGGAGACCAACAGCGTTTCATGTTAGACTCTACATAAGCTCATTTCCGTTGCTCTTCCCAGACAAATGCCCCTTTCCTTTATGATCAATCTACACTTTACACAGGGAGATGAAGAATAAAGAAACCTGATTTCAAATGCTTCCCTTTATCTCATCAAGAAGAAGAGAGTCTCTTCAAAAGCAACTACGTTCTTCTGTTTTGTGGGAAGTTGAAAGGCTGGTTGAAGGCACACAGGACTGACAGAGAAATGTTGGCTTATTACTGGCATTTCAGAATCAGCCATTAAAGTAATGTTTTCTCAAAATGACATTCAGCTTGGCTCATAAGAGAAACGTGGAATGCAAATGTTATGTTAACCCTTCCAAAGACTGGATATTTTGGACGGGCCTCATCTTCCATGGCCTAACATGGCAGGATGGACGGTGAGGTTTGAACATTAAAGTGTAACTCCAGGAAAACCTTTGTATCTACTGAAGGATTTGTAAATTTTACCAGCCATTTTTTGGATACCCACTCCTCTTAGTCACTAATATACATTGTCCCTCCATGTGCACCTTACTGCAAAGGCTAGTTATACATTGGGGTGGTTGCTATCTTTTTTTGTAGCTTGTTCGCTGGATTTGGTGTGGGGACACATTGGATGCCTCCAGCCACCATTGTGCTCTTGCTGGGTGTCCAATGTGTCCCTATGCCTTTAAAGAGGCATAGGCTTCTTCCAGGCAAACCTGCCCTTAATTTATCCACTACTATATATGCTGCAATTTAGAGACTCTTAAATATATAAGATTATAGAATTAGGATCACAGTACACAGAGGAGCCTTGATGTAGTCACTGCGGCTTTCACATACACTGTATAGCCAAAAGTATTGGGACGCCTGCCTTTACACGCACCTGAACTTTAATGGCATCCCAGTCTTAGTCCATAGGGTTCAATATTCATTTGGCTCACCCTTTGCAGCTATAACAGCTTCAACTCTTCCGGGAAGGCTGACACAAGGTTTAGGTTTAGAAGTGCATTTGTTGGGTCAGACACTGATGTTGGACAAGAAGGCCTGGCTTACAGTCTCTACTCTAATTCATTCCAATGGTGTTCCATTAGGTTGAGTGCAGGCCAGTCAAGTTCCTCCACCCCAAACTCGCTCATCCATGTCTTTATGGACCTTGCTTTGTGCAGTGGTGCGCAGTTATGTTGGAACAGGAAGGGGCCATCCCAAAACTGTTCGCACAAAGTTGGGAGCATGATATTGTCCAAAATGTCTTTGTATGCTGACACATTAAGAGTTCCCTTCACTGGAACTAAGGGGCCAAGCCCAACCCCTGAAAAAAAATTTCACACCATAATCACCCCTCCACCAAATGATTTGGACCAGTGGACAAAGTAAGGTCCATAAAGACATGGATAAGCGAGTTTGGGTTGGATTTGAACAGAGACTGCAAGCCAGGCCTTCTCACCCAACATCAGTGCCTGACCTCACAAATGCGCTTCTGGAAGAAAAGTCAAACATTCCCATAGACACCCCTAAACCTTGTGGACAGCCTTCCCATAAGAGTTGAAGCTGTTATAGCTGCAAAGGGTGGGCCAACTCAATATTGAACCCTACAGACTAAGACACGCACAAGAACATTAAAGTTCATTTGCGTGTAAAGGCAGGTGTCCGAATACTTTTGCCAATATAGTGTATATTTGCAAATGTGTGCAACTAAAACCTTTGTTTTTAATGTAAATTGTTAGACAGGGTCAATTTTGTTTTTGTTTTTTTTTGCAGGCTAGCTGGTAAGTGTGCTGAAATTTTTTTTTGTTTGTATACTAACATTGCTCTGCTACTTCCTACACTTTATGGCCAAAATGAAGAAACCCCAAATTACCGAGCTCAGATGCACAAAGCCAGGTTTCAAATGCTTCCCTTTATTTTATCAAGAAGAAGAGAATCTCTTCAAAAGCAGCTACGAACTTCTGGTTTGTGGGATGTTGAAAGGCAAGTTGAAGGCACACAGGACTGACAGAGAAATGTTGGCTTATTACTGGCATTTCAGAATCAGCCCTTAAAATAAAGTTTTCTCAAAATGACACTAAGCTTGGCTCATAAGAGAAAAGCAGAATGCAAATGTTACATTAACCCTTCCAAAGACTCAACATTTTGGATGGGCCTCATTGGCCTTGGCCTAATGCACCAGGATAGCTGAGGTTTGAACATTAAGGTGCAACTCCAGAAAAAACATTGTATCTGCAAAAGGGATTTTACATTTAGCCAGCCATTTTTTGGATTCAGACAAATCTTGGTCACTGAGATTAGTTTGCTGTTTCTTACACACTCTGGTAAAAATATGGAAATCCCAAATTACTAAGTTCAGGAGCACATTTGTCAGGTCCTGAATGATATGATTTGACAAGTTTTGGAGCTCAGTTGACGTGGCCTTAACTGAACACCTTTGGGAAGAACTGGAATGCTGATTGGTAGCCAGGTCTTATCCATGACCTCACAAATACTCTTTTAGTGAAATGGACACAAAATACCCCAGGCACACCCCAACGTCTGATGGAAAATCTATTATATTTGCCTGATCCCTCACTACCTGCTGCTGTTGTTCCTCCCAAGGGTCCCTACATCAACACAGGGCACAGTACTGCTGTAAGGTGGGTACCACAGAGGGGGAACCATGGAGGCTGTAGCTCTTGTAGAGACAAAATGAAAGACTCAATACCTGCTAGAGAGATAAAAATAAAGTGTCTTTTTTGTTTTTGTTTTTTTACAGAACTTTTGTTTTTCCTTTAAGGGGACCTAGATACATGTATGGCTACAATTACTTGGCTAACTTCCAGACAATCATTGAAAAGAAGAAGTTACTTAGATGAGCAGGGACAGAGTAGAAACTTTACCAAGCTTTATTGCTGTCTGTATCTGTACTTGGCTTTCTCTAGTTTTTCCTGCTAGCAGTTCTGCCATTTTAAGGTTATTTAGTGTACATGAGGCCTAAAGGAGTCATAAAAGAGGAATTTCCTTCACTTTGTAGAGCTTTTCTTTTACTTCCTGTTGCAGGACAGGAAGTGAAGGGAAATCGGCTCAGCATAGGTGTGTGCAGCCTATTGCATTAGGGTGTGCACCCCAAAGCTCAAACACACACATGCCTTTCTCTGCAGCCTCAGCTACACTGGACTGTGAATGAATGGGAAGTGCTCTGTGCTGAACGACTATTCACAAACTGAAGCAGATTAAATACTGTTTACTCTGCTTCAGTTATGAATGAACACAGCGAGTGAGTGTGTTCACTGTGTTAATTTAGAAAAGGAAGGGCTAGTAAATAACATACAGACCAGGATTTTCTTCCACTCTCCATCCTGAAACATCCCCCACAGCAGCCAAGGGAATAGGAGGAAAGCCAGCAGTACTGCAGGAGGGGCAAACATGGGGGGAAGCCTGACAGTAGGAGAAGTCAGCACTGCACCGTGATTAGGGTGTGTCCCCTGCACACGCCTATGTTGCTCAGTGAGACCCAGAGAGTAAAAAATAAACTGACGGGGTCTCCTTAAATACAGTCTTCTTCCAGCAGGTGGGAGGAGTTGTTGGGAGTGGAAGTCTGAAGATGTAGCAGGAGGTGCTGTGAAGGCCTCTACCCGGGAGGAGGACCCCAGTCTGGGGGGTGACCTTGAGGCTTTGAGGTTCAGGTGCAGCCAGGAGTGGAGGTGATTCCTGGAGAGACTAAGAGACTTTAAAGTGGTTCACTGGAATCGGTGAGTGACAGACCCTCGGATCTGGAAGAGAAAGTGTTGGAACAGTCTGGGAGAGGAATAGTGGACAGTCTGCGGAAGCCTTGGGAGCCAGTCAGGGAAAGGAGTGTCACTGTGTGGAAAGCAGGTCGATGGGACCGAGAAGAGGGATGGGCTGGGAGTTGTAGTCCATCAAAGGCCCGGCTAGCACCAACGTACTAAGCTACACTTTGAGGGGTCCAAGACCCTGGCCTGTAACGGATGGTCCAGAGGCCCTGCTGGCAGTCTGCAGGCCTCACCATGTGCTTGCTGCGGTGAAGAGAAAGGAGTTATGTGAGCCTGATAAATTTCCCTTCAGGTCAGGAAGTAAGAGATGTGCTGGAGAGAAGTGAAGGAGCAATAGTCTGCAAGTGATGTGCTGAAGAGAAGTGAAGGAGCAATAGTCTGCAGAAGAGATGTGTTGGAGGAAGTGGAGTGTATATACGGTCGTGTTTATAGGTGGTCCCGTAACAAATTCTTTGGACATCCCACAGTCACACCTTTTCCCCATCCACGTTAAATCCCCTAAATAAAACAAACAAAAACAAGAGCCGGCCTGTTCAGTGACTTCAGATGTGTGAGATATGGTGGGATTGAGGGCAGCTATAAGGTGAACCACAACTATCAGCCACTCTTAAGGGAGCACATGGCTACACCAGCATGACCTAGAAACGTGAAAACCTTCCTAGACATATGGAGTTGAAGATCATTGAAATCTGCATTACAGACGTTCGAATTGCTGTCTGACACACCTTGAAGATTTGAGGAGAAAGACTCATACATTTCATGATAAGGCCCCGTTGATAAATGAGCCCAACGTGAAAGAGGTAGCTGTGGGCAAATTTCTGATCATGCTGTGGTTATAGACCGGTCAAATGTTTTTCTATAGATCCTGAGCCTAATATTGGATTCCCAGAGAGAGACTTGACTATGGTTTTAAATAAAACCGGTTGCAAGTAATTTATCTGTAGCAATCAATGAATTCCTGCCACATCCTGCACAAACCTCCACTTAATTAATATCTTATTTCCCCACAGACATTTTGAAGAAAATTAAACATAGTATCCTGCTGCAATATTAATTTTCAGCTTGGCTAAGCATGCAGAGGCTGTTGTATAGGCTCTGTTTGTATCCTCCCCTAATTATAAAATACATTTGTCTTTATTAATCATTATGGATTTCCTGAATTTCAATTTATATTCATATTTAAGAGTCAGTTTCCTAAGGTGCTGGAGGTAGGGGAAAACACATAGTGTAATTCTCTGCTTGCCACCAAATATTAGCTTTGATCAGTCAAATGCAGACTCAGTAAGTGGCAGTAAGAGCTTTTATTACTTATCTACCAGCTTGCTGGGATGGGAGAGAGGGATAACTCTAAGCGCCAACATTTTTTTGGCAAAAACACAGCCGTTACTTGACCCAGTCAAGCTTCCATTATTTCATGCAGAAAATAAAACAAACCTTTGATAAAGTTTTACTATGAACTGCGTGGGCGGCTGGGTAGCTGATAGTTTAAGGAACACTTATTTTTAATGCTTTAAAAAAAAAACATAAAATATCTATAGACCAAAAAAGGAAAATGTGATATATTGCAGTTTACCAATCTCTAGTTGTAGTGGCTGCATAATTTTCCTTTTTTCACTTTGTAATCCTGCGAATAACACACTTCCTCTGCCTGGGTATCTATGCTTACTTCTGCGCTGTGTCTATGGACGGAGCCTTAAGTCTAGTACACATGGGCCAAATGTTGGGGGCATCGGCCGGTTCAATAGAAACCGGCTGACATTTGGCCTGTGTGTACTGGAGGCGGTCCAACAGGGGCATGGCCAAAAAAGGTCTGCCGATTGGCTCCCAATCAGCACTCTTAACCAATTGCCGAAAGCATTGATCGGAGTGTTTGGGAGGGGGGTCCCCCTGTCTGAACACAATAGAACAGTAGGGGAGATCGCTGTGCTAACATTGGATAGTTAGTACAGTGGCTCCTCCTGAACTGTTGGGCTTTTTCATTCAACCCTGCTGGGTTGAACAAACACAAGACTACTAATGTGCACGATGCTTTAGTTGCTACCCAGGCTTAAGCCTGGTAGACACTATATGTTTTTTATGTTCAACACGTCGGGTTGAACAAAAAAAAAACTGACAGCTCCGGTCGGAGCCGCTGTACTAACCATCCAAAGTTTATCCCAGCGATCTCCCTCGCTGAGCTGTTGTGTTCTGACACCCTCCCCTCGAAAACAGTCCAATCAGCCACTGACTGAGAGCGTTGATTGGGAGTCATCTGGTTGCTGGTTTTCCAGCATGCTCGTTTGACTATCGGAGACCGGCATACACATGTGCCGAATTTTGTCTGGGTTTTCTGGAACCGGCCGATGACTACTGACATTCTGCCGGTGTGTACAGGGCTTAAGTTTCAAACATAGATGCCTTTGTTTATCTCCATTACATGGGGGGTGGTGACAGCAGTGTATTAAGGTTTTGTGCTGCCCTAGGCCTGACTAAACTCGTGCACCCCCCAAGTTTAAATATGAGCCACCCCTTCCTGTTTCCTGACCCGCCTTGAAATATTCCAGTGGGGACACTAGATTGGGGGGGGGGGGCAATAGATCCCCATTATTTGCAGAGATCTCCTCACACTTCCTGTTTGGCTTTGGGGCAGCACAACAACTCATTAGTTGGGGTCGGTCGCCTTGGCCCCTCAGGACACCCGGCTCCCCTACATATGTATGGGCTGTCCCCCCATGATGGCGGCCCTGCCAAGCCGCTTTATGGGGGTGCTAGACCGATTTGCCTCCCGGGTCAATCTGCCCCATAGGATTGGTGCTACACTAAGTATAGCGCAAGCGAGGACTCTTTTCGTGCTGCCCCCCTGCAAAGTGCCGCCCTAGGCCTGGGCCTTGTTGGCCTAGGCCAAGATACAGCGTTGGGTGGTGATGGGATTAGTAGTTTACACGAAAAAGAGAAACATCGTTTTGCTTCTAGGTATTCAATAAAGGAGAGGCCCCTGAGGATGCGAGGAGTGAAATGTATAAAGCGGAGCTATGCCCCTTGGGACAGACGGTGGTGCGAAACGCATAGGGTGGAGCTACATGTGTGACGTCACACAGCCACATTGGATCCCTGTGTGGCGGCTGTTGTTCACAGGACATGGATTCAATGACAGTGGCTATCATTCATCTCCGAAAAGTACTAATGCTGGATCGCCCTAGAAAATACCGTGGGTACTGCAGCAACAGCTGGTTGTTAATTTTTCACTAGTACAGTTCACTAGGGCAGGGTAATGTGTTTTTTCTGTAAAGAAAAAGAACCAGTTACTAGTTAACTTCCATATTTGTACCTTGAGTCCTTCTCCCACTCTGGTCTCCTGTCCACCCTAGCTAACCAATAAATGGATCAATAAGGAGCACTTATTGTATTGAAGTTACAGCGCATGCAAGAGTGCATCATCATGAAGTAGATAATAAGCATTTAGTACAGTTCTAATAAGGGAAAGTTTATCATGATGATGCGGCACACCCACAAGGCCATGTACTGCATCATTAAAATTAAGTGCATTGACCTACTGCCCTATGCAAGATAGATGGGAAAGAAGACTAACTAGAAAATGAATTAGCAAGAGATGCACATACATTATAATGCAACATCTCATCTTATTTTCTTTTTGCAATTAAGAAAAAAGTTTGTTGTAGAAAATGATGATGCTCGTCACAAGTACACACTTTGGGGTTGAATTACTAAAACTGGAGAGTGCAGAATCTGGTGCAGTTCTGCATAGAAACCAATCAGCTTCCAGGTTTTTTACTGCCAAAGCTTAATAGAACAAGCAAGATAGAAGCTGATTGATTGGCTACCATGTACAGTTGCACCTGATTTTGCACTGTCCAGTTTTAGTAAATCAACCCGTGTGTATAGTGATTGGGAGCAAGACTTTATTGCATCAGTGTGATGCAGCCCCATATTCACTTCCCTTCCTCCACGGGAAGAAGCAAGAGAATACTTTCCTCCTCTACCCCGGAGCACATGACCTGAGACAAGACTCTCACCTTGCCTTGGAACAGCCATGAAAGCACCTGTGACTGTGAACCATCTCCTCTGGAATCCACCCACGTGCCATTTGTGCTTAATTCACCCTCATAACACTAAATATTGAAGTTAATCATGATCTAATTTAATGAAACAGTACTAACCCCGATGCACTTTAATAACACGCACGGAACTGGCGATGAATGCAGATTCCCAGGTTAATGCTTCGTAATTTGCATTTCATTAAGAAACGTCTCCTCACAGTTATGTTGCTCATGTAGATTATTGAATTGCAAGCTTTGAATAAAGTGATTAATGACCTGTATAGGTAGAACACTGGGAGGATAAGAATAGGAAATTAGCACTTTCCTACTCTTCTGAAAACATTGCCTCTTCTTGCTCTAAGTAACACTCAGTCAGCCTCCTTAACCCCTAGGCGCCGACCAGTGCTCCATCGGCGGGGAGGGGGGGTGGGTAGCAGACAGACCTAACCACAGAGCCCCCCCCATCCCGCCACCACACATCATTGACACCACTGCCAACCCCCCCCCCGGTCGCTGGCTCACCCTCTCACCCGCTAGCCCCACACTTACCACCTCCGTCTCCTCCCGGCCAATGGGGTCTTGGGAGGAGAAACAGGAAGACATTAGCGAATATTAATTCGCTTTTTTATGCCAATTAGAGCTTCAGGCTCTAATCAAGTTCTTCTAAAAAAAAAAAAAAAATCCATAGAAATCATGCGTCCAGAACCAAATAAGGGGGCCAGATGCATGGATTGGGGGGGGGGGGCGGCGCTCGTATGCCCCTAATGGATGGTCCATCTTAGGTGTGGCCTCTCGGCGGGTGGGCCAATTTGTGCAACAATTTGCAGACATAGTTTTGCCGAGAGCACACACTCTGTGCACTTCTAGCACAGTTACCGGTGGCTAACGAAAAGCTCCCGCACGCTTATTGCGATCAGGAACTTTCCAAACATGTGACAGCCAATCATGGTGATCATAAACCCTGCCCCACCTCTCGGCATCCGAAATCCCTTAAAGGGCCGGGAGGAGCAAGAGCAAGGGAGTTAAAGTGAATCTGAACTGAAAAAGTGAAGAGAACACCTAGATAAGTTAAAGCAGTAGGAAATCCATTGATTTAACAGTTTCAAAAAACAGTTATATTCCTGGCACGTTCTAAACTGTCATATTTGCTTCTGCTCTCAACCAAACTGTCAAATCATCAAATAGCTGTCATAACTGACCCCATGTGCAGCATCATGGTAGTTGAAGATCAAACAGAGGCCAAGATGGAAGCTTCCTTGGCTGAAAATGATAGGAGGTTTTAGTTTCGCTTTAAAGTGGGAGTAAACTCCCATGCATGAATTTTACATATAGGTAAGCATATAATAAGTATAAGTATCTCCTAAACATGCACCATTTAAGAGATATTTACTGTAGATGCAGCCGGTGACGTCACCGATGCATGCAATCTGAAGGAACGGCATACCCGCGCATGCACAGGAGTGATGTCTTTAGCGACGACAGCGTGTTGCTGGAGGGCTTTGTTCTAAGGTAAGTTTCACCTAATGTGCTAATATGTGATGCATACTAGCAGGTTGCAGGTTTAAAAAAAAAAATCCAGCGGTTTATTACCACTTTAAATGTGGCTAAGCAGTACCCTGACAATCTGCCTTTTCTTCCTGAAATAGCAGTGTACTATCTGTGCCTAGGCACACCTGTCCCTTGAGCGTCATATATGTTTATGATCAGATTGAGATCATTTAGGGTGAAGGTTCCTCCACCTGCTATTCTCAGAAGATTTAAAGTGATTAGTGGTGTTACTTTTATTCTGCCCATTGTTCTCCTTACTGGAGAGAAAGCTGTATCTGAAGAACTGCAGTGCATAGTTCTCCCTGCTTCTTCCCTATTCATTTTGTGTACTTCCTTAACCTTTTCTGCTGATTCTTAAATATCCTCCCACCAGTTAGATCACGGGAAATCAGGGGGGCAGCTCTGACACGAGGAAGCAAAGCCCTGATACTACCAAGAAGACCATCTCCACACAAAGACCCAATGGAGAACAAGGCATAATAAGTCCAGAACATGGGAAAAGCTGGTGACCAATCCTATGATTGCTTTTTAGCACCATTGCCAGAGCCAATGTCTCTTTAAAACTGAAGAATATCCAACATTCTTACAATATGGAAGAAAGACTCTAATTTTTAGGTTTTTCTTTTTATTCTAGTAAACATATAGCTCCAATTGCCTTTATCCCATCCACTATACATGCACAGTGGTAGAGAATACCCATGGCTTTGAGAAGCGGAACACATACTTATTTTGTATCGGAACACCTGAAGCCTGTTACAACTGCCGACAAAAGACAACTCAGATCACAGTCTCCCTTCCTCGGTAATTATTCACAGGGGTGCCTGAGGCGTGTGAACACTGAGAAAGCCTGTCACGGAGATCACAGTAATATTTTAAGGCAAAACAAGGTAAATAAATGTTTATACAAAACAGGATTCCCCGCATTTCATGTGAGTGAGGATAAATAAATAATAATGAATTGTCTTCCCAATTTATTTCCCCTGTTATGCCATTTTTTTCATTTAGCCCTTAGCTATCTTGTCTTATTTTCATTATTAATATTATTTACTATTTGCCAGTTAACAACTTTAACTCCATGAATAATTTGCACACCTAAATAATCTTTTATGTTTTTTTTTAAGAACAGATAAGGCTTTTATCGGTACACAGATTAAAAAAAAATACACTGCTCAGATATATTACTATATATACAGTGAGAGAAAAAAGTATTTGATCCCCTGCTGATTTTGCACATTTGCCAACTGACAGAAATGATCCGTCTATAATTTTTATGGTCGGTTTATTTTACCAGTGAGAGACAGAATAACAACAAAAATATCCAGAAAAACGCATTTCAAAAAAGTTATAAATTGATTTGCATTTTAATGAGTGAAATAAGTATTTGATCCCCTATCAATCAGCAAGATTTCTGGCTCCCATGTGTGTTCTATACAGGTAACAAGCTGAGATTAGGAACACTCTCTTAAAGGAAGTGCTCCTAATCTCAGCTTGTTACCTTAATAAAAGATCCCTGTCCACAGAAGCAATAAATCAATCAGATTCCAACCTCTCCACCATGGCCAAATCCAAAGAGCTGTCCAAGGATGACAGGGACAAGATTGTAGACCTACACAAGGCTGGAATGGGCTACAAGACCATCACCAAGCAGCTTGGTGAGAGGGTAACAACAGCCGGTGTGATTATTCGCAAATGGAAGAAACACAAAATAACTGTCAAACTCCCTTGGTCTGGGGCTCCATGCAAGATCTCATCTCATGGAGTTTCAATAATCATGAGAATGGTAAGGAATCAGCCCAGAACTACACGGGAGAATCTTGTCAATGAAATCAAGGCAGCTGGGACCATAGTCACGAAGAAAAGACTTGGTAACACACTATGCCATGAAGGACTGAAATCCTGCAGTGCCCGCAATATCCCCCTGCTCAGAATAGCACATGTACAGGCCCTCTGAAGTTTGCTACTGAACATCTGAATATCATTTAGAGGAGAACTGAGTGAAAGTGTTGTGGTCAGGTGAGACCAAAATCAAGCTCTTTGGCATCAACGCAACTCGCCGTGCTTGGAGGAGGAAGAATGCTGCCTATGACCCAAGAACGCCATCCCCACTGTCAAACATGGAGGTGGAAACTTTATGCTTTGGGGGTGTTTTTCTGCTATGGGGACAGAACAACTTCACTGCATCAAAGAGAAGGAGCCATGTACCGTCAAATCTTGGGTGAAAACTTCCTTCATTGAAAATGGGTTGTGGATGAGTATTCCTGCATGACAATGACCCATAACACAAGGCCAAGGCAACAAAGGAGTGGCTCAAGAAAAGGCCCATTAGGGTCCTAGAGTGGCCTAGCCAGTCTTTAGACCTTAATACCATAAAAAATATGTGAAGGAAGCTGAAGGTTCGAGTTACCAAACGTCAGCCTCCAAACCTTAATAACTTGGAGAAGATCTGCAAAGAGGAGTGGGACAAAATCCCTCCTGAGATGTGTGCAAACCTGGTGGCCAACTACAAGAAACGTCTGAACTCTGTGATTGTAAAAAAGGGTTTTGCCACCAAGCACTAAGTCGTGTTTTGCGAAGGGGTCAAATATTTATTTCACTCATTAAAATGCAAATCAAATTACTTTTATGAAATGCGTTCTTCTGGATTTGTTTGTTGTTATTCTGTCTCTCGCTGTTAAAATAAACCGACCATTAAAATTATAGACTGATTGTTTCTTTGTCAGTGGGCAAACGTACAAAATCAGCAGGGGATCCAATACTTTTTTCCCCTCACTGTATTACCCAGTGGTTGCCACTGCACACATATCAGGAAGAAAACGAGCCTGGGTGCACAGCAAAGCCTGTAGTACATTTAATCCAAAAGAAAACGCGGCACTCACGGATCTGGAGAGGTGAGCGCACAGTGACATTTTTATTTTAACGTTTCGATGAAGCACAAGCTCGTCTTCCTCAGGACCACAAACAAGTGAAATAGTGCAACATATATACCCTAAAACCCTATCCCATCATTATCACCCATATGTGATTACATCAACAAGTGAAAATGTCAAAGTTACAGCTAAAAACAATAATGGGCAACTGTCCACATTTGGGAAAACAGAAACATTGAAAAGTGACGACAGAAAAAGACAGAGTAGTCCGAGTCTGTCCATTTTTTGTTTTTTATTGTTTTATTTTTTTGCTAACTTTGTTGTATGACTTTAGATCTAGGTTTGTCCCTAGCATGTTTGAAGCTATTTACTGTTGACTGTCTCACTACCTCTGATGGTAGTTTATTCCAAGCATCAGTAAAATAATACTTTCTAAGATTAGTTTTTTTTCCTCCAGTTAGTTTGAGGTCATGTCCCCGTGTTCTTGATTTTGGTTTCATATTGAAAAGACTGCCCTCCTGAACCTTATTCACCCCCTTGATGTATTTAAAGGTTTCAATCATGTCTCCCCTCTCCCTTCTTTCCTCCAGACTGTACATATTAAGTTCCTGAAGTCACACTCAATATGTTTTATCCCCCAATCCTTTCACTATTTTCATTACCCGTCTCTGAACTCGTTCTATTTTATCAATATCTTTTTGTAAGTGAGGTCTCCAGAACTGGACACCGTATTCTAAGTGAGGTCTCACTAAAGATCTATATAGAGGAATCAGAACCTCCTTCCTCCTGCTGGTGATCCCTCTACTGATACATCCCAGAATTCTATTTGCTTTTCTCACTACCTGGTCACACTGTTTGCTCATTTTGCAATCATCTGAAATAAGCACCCCCAAATCTTTTTCTTCTGTAGTGCTGGCTAACACTGTACCCCCAATGCTGTACTCTCTAAGCGGATTCTTTTTCCCTAGATGCATTATTTTACATTTAGAAATATTGAACTGCAGTCTCCACTGCTTTGACCAATCTTCCAGCAATGCCAAATCATGTTCCATGTTACAGACACCTCCAGGGATATCAACCCTATTACACACCTTTGTATCAGTGGCGGCCACTCCATTAGGGGCGCAGGGGCGCTGCCACCTTATCCATGCATCCGGCCCCCTAATCTACATGCAGGGCGCCAGACGCATGGATTCCAGTGGGATTTTTATTTTTTTTGAAGAACGTGATTAGAGCCTGAGGCTCTAAAAGGCTTCGAAAAAGGGTGGTCTCTGTGCCACGAGCCCATCCAGTTGTGTGACAATAGTGAATGAATATTCTCTATTGTCACACTGATTCTCCTCCCAGCTGATGGCCAAAAGGAGAAGCGAGGAGGAGGAGGAGGGAGGAGATGCCACGCAGGGGAAGCCGCGCCACTGTGAACCCAAGGAAGGGGGAAGTAGTGTGAAGCCATTGCCCGGAGGAAGCCCACACCATAGATGGGGTCAGTGCCTGTCTGCTAACTGACAGACTGAGGGGGGGTGGGAGAGATCCGACAGACTGGGGGGGGGGGGTGGGAGAGATTCGACTGACTGGGGGCGGGGAATATATCACCAGCCGCCATGCTTTGTGCCATCAGCAAAAAGACATACCTTGCCCAACAAACCTTTAGTTATATCAGTTGCATAGAGATTAATTGAACAGGACCCAGTACAGAGCTGTGCGGTACAGCACTAGCGACTGGTCTCTGCTCTAAATGACCCCATTTACAACTACACTCTGGTATCTATCCTTCAGCCAACTGCATGTTCAACAACAAAAAGTACATACAAAGTAGACATATATAAAGAAAAAAGCCAAATCCAGGAAAAAATACTACTAACTATATAATTACTATACAAATTAATATTATAGACTGACAATTGTACAACCATGTAATTAAAAAAAAAAAAGTACTGTTGCCAGGCATTTATTACATTTTTCCAAAAGGTGAAATATATTGGTAACAAGATGTGCTTTTATGAACATGTTAATTAAAAACAGGAAAGAAAGAAAAATCTTGATGTTTTATGCACTGTACTAAAAAGAAGTCCTTTTTACCCTCCCCCCCCCCCTCCATAAAAAAAGTCAAATGTTGAAAATATACAATAAACAGTTCTGTCCTGTTATATCTCAAACATGCTGCACATTTCAAGTAGTTCAATTGCTATTGTCTACCATATTAAAATAACAGGGCTGCTTAACTTGTAAAGGGTTCCTTATCTTCAATATACAATAGTGAAAGCTAATTTGACCTGAAGCGGTACATTATGGAAACATAAGACCAGCTACTTACCATTCAGACTACTTCTGTCGATTAGGTTTGTATCCGGCCAGAACGATCCATCACCATGGCGGCCTGTTGGAAAAGGGAAACCTTATGTCAGTTTGGTTGCTCCAATGGTGTTGGTCAACACAACTGTACTGTATGTCAGCTCCAGGGTCCTGGGTTCAGTTCCCAGTAGATGGAGAGATCCAATAAGGCATTTCAGACACATTACTGGCAGTGTAGATACTGTCACCATCCACGCATCAAATTCATAAAGACAGTGTGACACTTTCATTAGAAGACCGACAGGCGCCCCAAATTCAAGTAGTTCATAGTGGCCAGAATTTTATAGTGTCTCAGTATTGCTGCGGCAGATTTAATAAGATTTCCGATTATATAGGATCTATGAAGTGTAGAATATATTAAGGAGGAGTAGAGGGTACCTCTTTCATGTTGGTGTTAATTGTGTGGACTTGTTGTACAGTAATGAATTAAGAAAGGACTAAAATAAATATTATTATATCACTAACTAACTAAACTATAGAGTTAAAAAATTAATATAATTAAAAATTGATAATATATACTGTATATAATGCTATATATCATTCCATAGATGTGTAAAAAATAGTGCAGGAGGGTATGCTTTATTATGTATAAAAAAATAAAATAGTATATACACTATATTACCAAACGTATAGGGACTCCTACCTTTACACGCACATGAAATTTAATGGCATCCCAGTCTTAGTCCATAGGGTTCAATATTGAGTTGGCCCTCCCTTTGTAGCTATAACAGCTTCAACTCTTCTGGGAAGGCTGTGCACAAGGTTTAGGAGTGTCTATGGGAATGTTTGAGCATTCTTCCAGAAGCGCATAGAACACCTTTGATATGAATTAAAGTGGAGACTGCAAGCCTGGCCTTCTCGTCCAACATCGGTGCCTGACCTCACAAATGCACTTCTGGAAGAATGGTCAAACATTCCCATAGACACTTCTAAACCTTG
This sequence comes from Glandirana rugosa, assembly GCA_018402905.1. NCBI lineage: Eukaryota > Metazoa > Chordata > Amphibia > Anura > Ranidae > Glandirana > Glandirana rugosa. Next base: position 307,038 of record BLSH010496824.1, read on the forward strand.
TGGACAGCCTTCCCAGAAGAGTTGAAGCTGTTATAGCTACAAAGGGTGGGCCAACTCAACATTGAACCCTATGGACTAAGACTGGGTTTTCATTAAAGTTCATGTGCGTGTAAAGGCAGGTTTCCCAATACTTTTGGTAACATAGTGTGTGTATGTTCGGTGCAAAACCATTACACAGAGTAGGTAAGTATAACATGTTTGTTATTGAAAAAAAAAATTACTCACTTTAAAGTTGTATTAAACACACATTAGGATCAGGTTTATATGAAGATACTCTGGGGTGGGGTTGATTTAAAAAACCTGGAGAGTGCACACTCTGGTGCAGATTTGCATAGAAACCAATTACTGTGGCTTCTAACTACAGCTTGTTCAATTAGACATGAAACCTGGAAGCTGATTGGTTTCTATGCAGAGTTGTACCAAATTTTGCACTCTCCAGTTTTGGTAAATCAACCCCTGCAACTCTCCCAAATATTAATACAGTATATCATTATTTCATTTTTTAACCACTTCCCAACCGGAAGGTTTTCCAGCTTTAGGACCAGAGCACTTTTTGCGATTCGGCGCTGGGTCGTTTTAACTGACAATTGCGCGGTCGTGCGACGTTGCACCCAAACAAAATTTGCGTCCTTTTTTTCCCACAAATAGAGCTTTCTTTTGGTGGTATTTGATCGCTTCTGCGTCAATTCTGATCGCCGCTATAAACAAAAGAAGAGCGACCATTTTGCAAAAAAACCCCAAATTTCTTACTTTTTGCTAAAATTCAAATCCAAAAAAAAAATATAAAAAAACTTTTTTTTCACTGTTTTTGGCCGATTTATATAATTCCTCATATTTGTGATAAAAAAAATCGCAATCGGCATTTATTGATTGGTTTGCGCGAAAGTGGCCGCGTTTACGGATGATGAGAATTCATTTCTGGGGTTTTTATTTTTTTTTTTTTTTTTACTAGTAATGGCGGCGATCTGCGATTTTTAACGGTACTGTGATATTGCAGCTGACGTGTCGGACATTTTTGACACTTTTTTGGGACCAATGACATTTATTCAGCGATCAGAAATTTAAATGTCCACTGATTACTGTATAAATGTCATTGGCAGTGAAGGGGTTAACCTGGGGGGGGGGCTAGGGGTTAACTGTGTTCCCTGGGTGTGTTCTTACTGTGGGGGCGTTGGGCTAACATGGGCATGAGAGATCTAACTGATCCCAGTGACAGGGATCAGTAGATCACTCATGCCCCTACTAACAGAGCGGGGAACCGCCATGTTTACATCGGCGGCTCCCCGTTCTTTCACTGTGGCCGCTCATCGCGGCTCGCCGGCGGACATCGGGTCCGCCCGAGGCGCGGGCACACTCCTCAGGAGTGCGGCGGGCGCGCGCGCCCCCTAGTGGCTGTTCGCATATCGCCGCCTTTTACGGCAATTCGCGCTCAGCATCCCGACTGCCGCCGTAAAAACACGGCGCGCGGTCGGGAAGTGCTTAAATGCTTGCAGTTCCTGTAAAGCAAAGCTCACACAAGAAGAAGGAGAAGCAGCACAAGGAGCCAATCAGTTGTGCTGCAGGACTCATAGGTTAACAAGGAACATGTTGATATGCAAAAGACAGCAGAGTGACAGATAGATGAGCTCATCAGTCTGTTGCTTCTCCTTTGGCTGTCCAGTCACAAGCTGGGGAGAGGCACAAGACTTGTAATTGTTACTTTAGTACAGCAGAGAGAATCCAGTCTCCTGCCCTGCCAGACAAAACTGTGCTGTGTTGCAGAGCTGTGTAAATCCCAGGAATGGATGGACAGAAATACAAATCCTTTAGTGGGTACAAAACTCTCTTATATGTGTTTCATCTGTGTGTTTAACTGGTCAGTTTTAAAGGATAACAGTATGAAGAGAACTCTACAAAGAGTATTTAATCAGAATTTAAAGAATAAAAGTTGGCAAGGATCTGCAATAATGTTGGTATAAATCCTTGCAATGTATATAGGTCACCTGGAGGGGATTGTATTTTTCTCAGCAAGGCTGTATTGTTCTGCTCTCTTATGCACAGAAAACATTACAGCAGCATTCAACATGAGAAGATACATCCCAGCAGCCTCTCTCAGTCTTTAAATATATAATGACTAACAGATGCTGTGAAAATTATAATGCTTGTTACTACTTTTAAGCCCCCAGCCAATGAATAAACAGACCATAAAAATGTTTGATTTTTTTTTTAACTTTGCTGACTCCATGGCCTTGTCCTTAAAGTAACCCTGTTGGCCATTTTAATTTCTTTTAAAATGTAAAGGCCTACAGTCAAGGATACTTGGTTGGCACGGGACCCTGAAGCTAGTGGAGATCACTGGAGTAGCGGTGACAGTGATTTCCAGTTTCCAGAGGGATCTCACAGATATGGCATCCAAGCTGGACCAATGCTACTATTTAAAATATCCATTCCTGGATTTTTTCTTTAACAGACCAAAAAGGGGCAAATAGAAACATAGAAAGATGATGGGAGAAAACAAGACCAAGTGATCCATTTTCCCCAATGTTTTCTTGAGTTATTAATGATTTTATATGATTTTTTTGCTAACTTTTTTTTTTCGTATATGTTTGTCCCAAGCATGTATGAATCCACTCACTGTTGACTGACTCACTACCTCTGCTGGAAGTGTATACCAAGTAACAACTACTATTTCGGTAAAATAATACTTTCTAAGATTAGTCACAATGAACTTTCCTCTTGCTAGCTTAAGGTCATGTCTCCGTGTTCTTCATCTTGGCTTCATGTTGAAATTACTGCCCTCCTGAACCTTATTCACCCCCTTCAAGATTTAAAGACTTAAAGATTTCAATCATGTCTCACCTCTCCTTTCTTTCATCGAGACTGTACATATAAAGTTTCTGAATTCTCTCCTCAAAATATGTTTTATCCCTCAGACCTCTCACCATTTTTGTTGCCTGTCTCTGGACTCGTTCCATATATCTTTTATGGCTCTATATCATTGTGTACATGAGTTCTCTAGAACTGGATGGTATTCTAAATGAGGTCTCATTAACCACTTCCTTACCGGCGTATTGTAAAAATACGCCGGCAAGGTGGACTCCCCATCCTAAGTGGACGTTATATTACGTCCTCTTGTTTTCGCCGCTTTGCGGGCCCCCAGGGGCCCGCATCGCGGCGATCGGGACCGGCCGTGTCCCTCGGGACCCCGGCCTTCTGTGATCGGGGTAAAGAGCCAATAAAATTGGCTCTTTACCGCGTGACCGGCTGTGTCCTATCACAGCCGGTCACTGACATCAATGGCGGCTAAGCGGCGTGCACGCCGCTCGCGCGCGCCCCAGGGGGCGCGCAGCGCGGCGATCGGGGGGCGGGCTTGTCCCTCGGACAATGCCCGACCCCGATCACGGTAAAGAGCCAATAGTATTGGCTCTTTACCACGTGACCGGCTGTGTCCAATCACAGCCGGTCACAAAATGACGGGAATCCGCGGTAACGAGCTGTTACCGGGTTCTCCCCTTCACACACCGATCGTGTGTGAGGAGGAGATAGCGGTAACAGCTCGTTACCGCTTACTGTCAGCACCAAGCACACTGATTGCCCCCCCCCTCCAATAAAGAGTACCTGCCATCAGAGTACCTGTCACCTGCCCATCAGAGGACCTGTCACCTGTCCATCAGAG
>BLSH010496824.1:312443-325986 GCA_018402905.1 Glandirana rugosa
ACTTCGTCCAGGAATAAGGAGATAAATCTAGAAGTCAATAGTGATCTCCCTAGTGGTCGTCCTCCTACCTCCAGGACTAGGGAGATATATTTATATCAATAGTGATCTCCCTAATGGTTGTCCTACTTCTTCCAGGACTAAGGAGATAAATCTAGAAATCAACTGTTTGTCCTACTTGTTAAGTAGATATATCTAAAAATCAATAGTGATCTCCCTAGTGATCGTCCTCCTTTCGCCAGGACTAAGTAATCTAGTAATTGGTGAAGGTATGTCCTGTGAATGTGGGGGAAGGAATCAGTGTTGCATGACTGAGTAATTGTCATTTAAAGTGTGAGAGTGCTGAAAGCTGAAAATTGGTCTGGTAAGGAAGGGGGTGTAAGTGTCCTGTATGGAAGTGGTTAATGATCTAATGAATCAGGACCGCTTTCCTCCTGCTAGTGATCCCTCTAGTGATAACTAAAAATCTATATAGATGAATTGTTCATCCTGTTTGTCAACTAAAGATCTAAATAGAGGAATCAGGACCTTCTTCATCCTGTTGGTAATCCCTCTAGTGATAACTATATTTATATAGAGGGATCAGGACCTCCATCCTCCTGCTGGTGATCCCTCTAGTGATAACTGAAGATCTAAATAGAGGAATAAGGACCTGCTTCATCCAGCTGGTGATCCCTCTAGTGATAACTGAAGATCTAAATAGAGGAATAAGGACCTTCTTCCTGTTGGTAATCCCTCTAGTAATAAACAAACTTCTATATAGGGAAATCTGGATCTCCTTCCTCCTGCAGGTGATCCCTCTTTTGATGTCTACAGATCTAAATAGAAGAACCAGGACCTTCTTCATCCTGCTGATGATACCTCTAGTGATAACTAAAGGCTTACATAGAGGAATCAGATACTTCTTCATCCTGTTGGTTTTCCCTCTAGTGATAAGTAAAGATCTATATAGAGGAACAAGGACCTCCGTCCTCCTGCTGGTGATCTCTCTAGTGATAATTGAAGATCTAAACAGAGAAATGAGGACCTCCGCCATCCTGTTGGTGATCCCTTTAGTGACATCTAAATATCTAAATAGAGGAACCAGGGCCTTCTTTATCCTGCTGCTAAAGATCTAAATAGAGGAGTCAGGATCTCTTTCCTTCTGCTGGTGATCCCTCTAGTGATAACTAAAGATCTAAATAGAGGAATCAGGATCGCCTTCCTTCTGCTGTTGATCCCTGTAGTTATAACTAAAGATCTTAATAGATGAATCAGGGCCTTTCTCCTCCTGCTGGTGATCCCTTTAGTGACATCTAAATATCTAAATAAAGGAACCAGGGCCTTCTTTATCCTGCTGCTAAAAATCTAAATAGAGGAGTAAGGATCTCTTTCCTCCTGCCGGTGATCCCTCTAGTGATATAAAGATCTAAATTAAGAAATCAGAACCTCGTTCCTCCTGTTGGTGATCCCTCTAGTGATAAATGAAGATCTAAATAAAGTAATGAGGACCGTCTTCACCCGGTTGGAGAGCCCTCTAGTGATAAGTAAAGATCTAAAGAGAGGAATCAGGACCTCCTTCCTGCTGGTGACCCCTGTAGTGATGTATCCTAGAATTGTATTTTCTTTTCCCTCTACCTGGCCACACTGTTCGCTCATTTTGTAATCGTCTAAAATAAGTACCCCCAAATCGTTTTCCTCTGTAACGCTGGCCAACACTGTACCCCAAAATTTTACTCTGTGAAGTGATACTTCTTCCCTAGGTGCATTAGTTTACATTTAGAAACATTTAACTGAAGTTCCCACTGTTTTGACCAATCTTCCAGCAATGCCAAATCACGTTCATGTTACAGGCACCTTCAGGGATTTCATCCCTATTGTATATCTTTGAGAAGTTCAATGTCAAGAGATAAGAGAAGTTCAGAATTAGGTTTTACATATACCTTAAACGTATAAAACTTGCGAAAAGTTCACTTTAAGAAGACTCCGATGAAGGAAATGCAAATTGTAAGATCTAGGTTATAGCTAGTACAGTCACTGGCCTTTTTTCTTGCTCCTGTCTATATCACAGCCCTACACTTGTTTGACAAACCCTGATGGGCCATAGAGATCATGTAACACATGACAATGGTGATACAGGTTCCTTCACTCCTTATCTGCCCATCCCATTTGATGGCTTCCATCTGACATTTCCCCGGCTGCGTGTCTAAAATTGTCTTTATTATGTGAAGCGGTGACGGCCCATCTCATCGGCGCTGTGTGCCTGGATGTAGATTTCCCTGTCAGATGAAATAAGAGCGCTGTCATGTTCCATTACAGAGACAGGAGGATGTATGAATAATCGCAAAGGCCTGATTTGTTCAGAGCCCTGCTTAAGCCATGGCTGGCTCAAAACCCTTTAAAGTCTCAGTTTGTATGCACGTCACTTATACAAAGCATATATGCCACTAGATCTGTTCAGTGTGGGTGGAATGAAAAGAGAAGGATTTTACAACCTCTCTAGGGAATGGCTCCTGATTTTAAGTGGACCTGTCATTTCTACGTGGAGTCACGTTCTTGGAAGAAAATCTCAGCTGAGGATTTGGCCAGGAGTTTCGACAATTACTTCTTTTTTATTTGTTCTCATGTGATGTTGACAGAAGCCATACTTATTTTTAAAATAGCACAGCTGCTTATTTTCTCCCTAGTTCTCATTTGCATTCCATGCCGAAGGCACTCAGGAATTGCTGTCGCAGGATGGACAGGAACTTACAAACAGGTTTAAACTAATATAAAAAAAAAAGAATACTGCTAACATCAGTGTGGATCTAGCAGCAGATATTGCATATTTTGCATGTTAAAGCAGAACCCCTTTTAAAAAAGGTTGCAAGCAGGAAGGGACATGTCTCTTTTGGGCCCAGAGCTTCCTGAATATATTATTCCTTTGTGTGTATGCTGCCATGTGCCTGAATGAATGAACATCCCATGCTATGCACTGGATTTATGTCATTCCAGGCCAGCCAATGAAGATAGTCAAAGTTGCAAAAACCCAAAAGAAGCCTGGTAGAAGACGTTGGCACTGGCAATGGGGCTTGCAGATGTCCTTGGCTGTTGTCCTTGTACTGCAATGACTTTTAATACAGCCCTCCCCATTCTTGTGTGTACATGCCAAGTGCCTGGAAGAGTAATGCTTTCATGTCCATGCACAGGACTTATGTCACCACAAGCCAGCCAATCAAGAAAGCCCAAGATGCCCAACCCAGAAGAACCTGGGTAAATGTTGGCACCAGCAATGAAGCTCTCAGATGTCCTTGGCTGTCCTCCGTGGTCCGCAGCTGCTCTTATTACAGCCCTCCCCATTCTTTTGTGTGTACATGCCAGGTGCTTGGAAAAATAAAGTTTCCGTGCCCATCTCAGGCCAGCCAATCAAGATAGCTGAAGTTGCAAACCCAAAAGAAGCCAGGCAGAAGACCTTGGCACCAACAATGAAGGTTGCAGATGTCTTTGACTGTTGTCCTTGGACTGCAACTGCTTTTAATACAGACCTCCCCATTCTATTGTGTGTAAATGCCAAGTGCCTGTAAGAATAAAGCTTCCATGTCCATGCACAGGAGTTATGTCACCACTCACCACGAGCCAACCAATCAAGATAGCCCAAAATGCCTAACCCAAAAGAAGCTGGGTAGAAGATCTTGGCATCGGCAGTGAAGCTCCCAGATGTCCTTAACTGTCCTCCTTGATCCGCTGCTGCTCTTATTACAGTCCTCCCCATTCTTTTGTGTGTACATGCCAGGTGCCTGGAAGAATAAAGCTTCCATGCCCATCCCAGGCCAGCCAATCAAGATAGCATGCCCAAACCCAAATGAAGCCTGGTAGAAGACATTGGCACTGACAATGGAGCTCGCAGATTTCCTTGGCTTTTGTCTTTGGACTGCAACTGCTTTTTAATACAGAGCTCCCCATTCTTTTGTGTGTACATGCCAGGTGTCTGGAAAAATAAAGCTTCCATGTCCACGCACAGGAGTTATGTCACCACAAGCCAGCCAATCAAGACAGCCCAAGATGTCTAACCCATAAGAAGCTTGGTAGAACATGTTGACACCAGCAATGAACCTTGCAGATGTCCTTGGCTGTTGTCCTTGGTCCGCAGCTGCTCTTATTGCAGTCCTCCCCATTCTTATGTGTGTATATGCAAGGTGCCTGGAAGAATAAAGCTCCCATGCCCATGCCAGGCCAGCCAATCAAGATAGCACATGCACAGGAGTTATGTCACCACAAACCAGCCAATCAAGATAGCCCAAGATGCCTAACCCAGAGGAAGCTGGGTTAGATGATGTTGGCACCGGCAACGATGCTCACAGATGTCCTTGGCTGTTGCCTATTTTGTGTGTACACTGCCTTGAGTGCCTGAATAGCTAAACCTCCCTTGCCCATGCACGGGAGTTATGTCACCCCAAGATGACCAAATATGCCAAACCCAAAAAAGCCAGGTGGAAGATGCTGCCGCCAACAATGGAGCTTGCAGAGGTCAATGGCTCTTGTGCTTGCACCACAATTATTTTTAATACAGACCTCCCCTTCTTAGACCACAGCTGTTAACCATTACAAATAACCTTTTGACTGCTTCAGGTGAACCTTCAAGTATTTCAGATAACCTTGGCAACTTTTTAATAAATATTCGCACCCATGTCTCTAAAGGTTCTCAAATAGCCAGGTCATGGTACAGCTAGTAGTAGTTAGCACAGTGGACTGGAGATGTTTTTCAGAATATCCAAGTTCCTTCCTCAGTTTTAATAAGCAAAAATATATCTTAGCGCTTATGGAATGGGTCAAGACAGATGTTGATTGTCCCAGAATAGGATGAGAAGTGTAAACGTTTGTGGAAACACCCTGTTTTAAAGTCTTATTGTGCCGGGCAGTCTGCAAAAGGTGTTAGGGCTCATTTAACCCTCAGAATAGCAATTTGTGGTGGATTGCTTTTGTCAGATGGTGAGAAGGCTTTATGTTGTCTACTCACTGCCTGTTTAACCCCTAAAAGCACTCACAACCACACTGCAAACTTGTGAATTGCATGCGATTTTGGGGCGTGGTTGCAGAGTGGCCTTAATCACTTGAATGGATCACACTTGGTGGGCAGCATGGCCCGCCAAATGCAATGGTGGAGGGATCATTTTATGCCACGCTGTGATGCAAAGAATTGGCGCGTTAATACCCCATATGGCTGCCTTTGCAGTTTAGGGAGGTGGGTAAAAATGCAGCTAACCACATGTGCCTGTTTTTCTCGCTTCCCCCAATCCTCAACTGCAAGAGTAAAGTAGGCCATAATGATGTGATTAACATAGCTGAAGAAGATGTAAATTGTTGTTGAGATGTTAAAATGGCCTTATATAGTATTTGAGTGACAAATGGTGTTGAAGACTCTCACCCCTGTTTAAGGAAGCTTGTTGTAGCTTGACATAGAGGGTCACTTTCAACCATCTTGCAAATTGCCCAACGTAGGAGGGTGACCACTGCAATTTTCCTTCATCATAAAGAAAAGGGACATTTTTTTGAGGATAGTGATGTGCACATATTGGGTCTAGCAAGTGCAACATCTAGTTCACGAGAGGCATGGAAGAAGCTATCCATAAAAATTGGATGGGGGCCTTTATTGCCCACATATAATGCCATTTTAACACCGCTGCCCTGGTGTTTTTACAATTCACACACTTAGCCATGTAAACTGAGGAATTAACACTATTTGCAGACTTCCTGGCACCATGAAATATTAGAACAGGGTGTTTCCATAATCTTTCATCCTGTTTCTGGACAATCAACACCTGCCTTGACACTTTCATTGGTGATTGGTTTAATGTAAGTTACCTGTCTGGATATAAATGTTGGAGTATATTCCCAACGCTCATTAGAACTGACAAAGATGTTTGGAGAAGCTACAAAATGTCTTCAACATTATGGAACAAGTCAATTTGGATGTGACTAACTACTACTAGCTGTACACACCTCACCTGTGCTCACCATATACATAGATCAATGGACAATCTGTCCTTGCTAACAGCGCTTGAGGGAAACACAAAAGAACACATTTAGTGGATTTTAGTTCCTGACTTCTAAAAGTTGCTTTAGTTGTTTTTACGCATAGGAATTCCTTCACTCAACATTTTTGCCAAACAAAATTTTGATAAAGGGAAATTTTTTTCTGAATTTGTTATGTAATCATCACAATTATCACACTCCGAAAATAAATGTTATCAAACACACAAGAGGGGAATGTAACCCCTAATCCCAACTCCTAATCAATCAACGCACTTTAAAGCCCAACTCTTGTCTAGGAGGGAGGAGAAACAGTTTTACTTACCTGCTATTCTGCTCCCCTGGCAGGTGACACTCCCCCACGTACACAGTGGACTATCCCTTGGCTTCAACATGTCCAACTCAGAACCTTGCTTTGGGTCTGGTTGACATCAGGATCCTAGACCGCTGGAGCATAGGGGAGAAGATGTTGCATGGAACGGTCTACCAGCGAGGAGAAGCTAAAGATCACGTAAGTAAATCTTTTATTGTTCACCTAGTGATTACCAGCTTCCACAGGGATCCCACACATTTTGCCATACCTGAAATTCATCTTTAAACACATGTCGACCGTGTACCGACTATAAGCGGCGACAGCAAGGCTCTGTCCTGCGAATTGCCACTTATAGTCGTCACTCGTGTGCACGAAGGCTAGGGGCCATGGGTCGGGCAGACTTGATGTCCACAGGCGACTCGCGATGGCCTGTGACAGAGCCGTGGCGGTTCCCCGTTCTGACAGGCAGCATGTAAGAGATCTACTGATCCCTGTCAATGGGATCAATTAGATCTCTGGTGCCCCTGGCAGCCTAGCCCTCTCACAGTTAGAGCACACACAGGGAACACATTTAACCCCTAGAGCACCCCCTGCGGGTTAACCCCTTCCCTGCCAATGACATTTATACAGTAATCAGTGGATATTTAAATTTATGATTGCTGTATAAATATCATTGGTCCCAAAAAAAGTGTCAAAATTGTCCGACATGTCCACCCCAATATTGCAGGCCCGGTAAAAATTGCAGATCGCTGCCATTACTAGTAAAACAAGAAAAAAAACGCCATAAATTAATTCTCATGGTTTGTAAACGCGGCAACTTTTGCGCAAACCAATCAATAAATGCCGACTGCAATTTTTTTTACCAAAAATATGAGGAATAATATAAATCGGCCAAAACCAATGAATGTATTTTTTTATATATTTTTTTGGATATGTATTTTAGCAAAAAGTAAGAAATATAGGTTGTATGCAAAATTGTCGCTCTTTTTTTGTTTATAGCGGTGATCAGAAATTACGCAGAGGTGATCAAATACCACCACAAAGAAAGCTCTATTTGTGGGAAAAAAGAATGAAGTTTTGTTTGGGTACAACGTTGCACGACCGCGCAATTGTCAGTTAAAGCGACGCAGTGCCGAATCGCATAAAGTGCTCTGGTCCTAAGGTGGGAAATCCTTCTGGTCCTTAAGTGGTTAATTGTATTTTTTTGAGTTACCCTAAGCTTTTATTTTCATATTATTATTACTACAGGTAATATAGCTCTGTCAATTTAAGCAGCGCTTTACATATACATATTAGACCCTGTAATAATATTCTTTATTACAGTGTGTGTGCCTGCAAAATTCTAATTGGCCAAAGCGGTCACATGCTGACCAATCGGAAATGCTCTCATCCATCCGGGTGTCCCCAAGGCCTGGTACAACCCACTGGGTTTGAACGGAAAAAAAAATGACAGCTCCGGTCGGAGCCGCTGTACTAACAAAATACACCACTGCCTCAGTGTCCTTACTTACAAAGCAGGACTGCTTGCCTTGCATTGTATGTTATGACATCACAGAGTAACCCAGAGTTTCTCAACTAGGGTTCCTCCAGAGGTTGCTAGGGGTTCCTTGAGCAATGAACAATTTCTGCCTCTCAGATAAATTCCCACTGACACCATTGATCTTTTTAGCTATCTGTAAGGGGTAAGTGTTTCCCAATGAGTATAAGAAGCATTCTTCCCACTGACCATCACACTATTGTATCATGAGTTGTAGACATAGTCATTTTTAGCAGGGGTTCCCTGAGACCAGAAGGTTATTTCAAGGGTTCTTCTGTGTTGAAAAGGTTGAGAAACCCTGGTGTAACACATTAAGTGATGAAGTGAAAATTTAATTTAAAGCTACCATTGGCTGAAATGAGGATATAACCCTTGCCGTATCTTAAAAGCCCCACTGATAAGGTAATTTTAATTTTCCAACTTTCAGTATTAAATTATTATTTTTAATTAATTAGTATTAGTAGCTTGGATTAGTAGCCTTTTCTTCTTGTATGGTGCTCATACTTATAGTTCCAAAATTGGATAGCAATTTAGGCTGAAACTTCATACCATTATCAATATGGCCAAGGCATAGATTGCAAAATAATAAAAATCATCAAAAAAAAAAAAAAAAAAAATCCAAAAAGAAAAGTTAAATATAAACTCTGTTTGCATTACACCCCAAACACCGTCTGGCACAGAAGAATAATTTACTAACAATTCCAAATATAAAATCAGTGGATACATTCTACAGCCAATGAGAGCACCCCCCGGGCGCCTAGGAATTATGCGCAGCTTAATTATGCTTAATGTGAATTATTCAGAGGCACGGGGAGAGAGGCAAAAATTTATTTCATACAAAGAAGCTTGACATTTTAATTGGCCCTTCAGAAGAGAGACAAAACAATTTCCTCTCAAGAATATTTACATCTCCCCCATCAAAGCCACGGCAGCCTCTCCGCCGAGCTGAACATCATTAACGAGATTAATTAGCGTGTTGGCGTCTGCCTAATCAGGTGTGCGGACCAGGTGAAAAAAAACGGACGAGTGTCTCCAGGACTCACATCACTGCCACACACACAGAACACAGCATTGATTTTCTAAGGGAAGCTTGACAGAATGGGGCCACCGTACCTTGGTCATTAGCCATTTTGTCAGGATGTTCCACTACAAAGGAAAAGAGAGAGACATTATCATTACTTTATGACAGTTCTTTATAAGAGGGTTGACATATCAAACCAGCAGATGCGTAACAGACTTTATGGGGAGAGGCAGTCTTAACTAGCATTAAAATGAAAATAAAAAGGACTTTTTTCATAACATTTTTTCTAGTCCAATAAGTATCCATGGATTCATTTGTAGCACTTTGAAAAGCCATGGCAGAAAGTAAAAAGAGACCTGAGATACAGGATAACCTGGAGAACCCCGGATATTCTTCCCTTCTTCTTATTACTGATATTTTTATAAATGAATGTGGCTTCCATTTATTGGGTAGCTGTACCCTTGGGTAAAAATGCAGTGATCTATGCAGTGAAAACATTTGTAATTATAACAATATTATATAATATTATTTTAAAAAATAGTAATTCGTAATATATAATTATATTATTAATATTATTATTAATAATAATAATAATAATAATAATAATAATAATAATAATACAATTATATAATTTAATAATATTATATTATATTTTATATTATTATTGCTATTATGATTATTAATAATAATAACAATAATACCACTGCTAATGAGAATAGCTTAGAATATTTCAATAGTTTATAATAATAATACTAATAATACAAATATAATATTATAATCAGATCATTTTTTATTTTAATTATTTTTTTTTAATAACATTATATACGTCCTGAGAAAGGCAAGCTTGTGCCCCATTGAAATCTTCATCAATATGTGTTCATCTTTCAAGCTCCATGAGGGATTGTTGTAGAAGATAATATTAATGATAGTAATGTATTATTATTTAAATTTTTATTATTATTTTGCAATTCTAACAACTTGGGGCTGTTAGGGTTTCTAACTTTTGTCCTTCAATCTGATTTTTGTGCCCCCAGTTTGCAACATTTCCATCCTAAACAGTTTAAAGGCAACCTTTGAGAGGTGAAGATCTACCTAAACAACATGAAAGAGATCAAAGATCACCAGGGTTCAGTGATTTTTTTTCTTTTTCCTTAAAATAATTAACTAGTGAGACCTAACAAAATAGTAACTTAGAAAATACAATAAAACAAATGTCACTGTAAAAATATAAACTTAGCCTACCTTGAAAGTGGACAGTGTCAGTGGACAGTATGTGTACAATGTCAGTATGACAGTGGATTTTGACAGTAGGGAAGCGGACAGTGTCAGTAAAGCAGTGGACTTTGTCAGTAGGACAGAGGATGAGGTCAGTAGGGCAGAGGATGGGGTCAGTAGGGCAGAGGATGGGGTCAGTAGGGCAGTGGACAGTGTCAGTAAAGAAGTGGACTTCGTCACTAGAGCAGTGGATGGGGTCAGTAGAGCAGTGGACAGGGTCAGTAGTGCAGTGGATGGTGTCAGTAGAGCAGAGGATGGGGTGAGTAGAGCAGTGGATGGTGTCAGTAAAGCAGTGAACTTTGTCAGTAGGGCAGAGGGCGGGGTCAGTAGAACAGTGGACGGTGTCAGTAGGGCAGAGGAGGACGTCAGTAGAGCAGTGGACGGTGTCAGTAAAGCAGTGAACTTTGTCAGTAGGGCAGAGAACGGGGTCAGTAGAGCAGCTGATGGTTTTAATAGGGCATAAAATGGGGTCAGTAAAGCAGTGGATGGTGTCAGTAGGGCAGAGGGTGGGGTCAGTAGAGCAGTGCATGGTGTCAGTAGAGCAGTGGATGGTGTCTGTAGGGCAAAGGATGTGGTCAGTAGAGCAGTGGGTAGTGTCAGTAGGTCAGAGGTGGGGTCAGTAGGACAGAGGATGGTGTCAGTAGAGCAGTGGATGGTGTCAGTAGTGCAGAGGATGGGGTCAGTAGAGCAGTGGATGAGGTCAGTAAAACAGTGGACTTTGTCAGTAGAGCAGTGGATGGTGCAGTGGGAGAAATTCCCCATCGGAATTGAGCAACTTTCTTTCGAAATTGCATAATGTGCCCAAGGAATGCCTCCTGCAGTGCTATTGTGTTCTGCCAGCAAGGAGCCTTTCCTGCCAGCAGAACACAATGATTAGTGTTGCTGACAGGGTGCCTATACATGGACTGAAATCCATCTGGCCCCTGCTGAACCGATCAAATTTGGTTTTATGTATGGCCAGCTTATGTCTAGCACAGCTTGTTTCTTAACTGATACTGTACATGTGCACACTTGACAGCTACCGAAGCCATAAATTATGTAGCTTGATCAAATCTTACAATTCAGAGGAGGTGTCGATTGACACAACATACACTATATTTCCAAAAAGTATTGGGACACCTGCCTTTACATACACATGAACTTTAATGGCATTCCAGTCTTAGTCCGTAGGGTTGAATATTGAGTTGGCCAACCCTTTGCAGCTATAACAGCTTCAACTCTTCTGGGAAGACTGTCCATAAGGTTTAGGAGTGTCTATGGGAATGTTTGACCATTCTTCCAGAAACACATTTGTGAGGTCAGGCACTGATGTTGGACGAGAAGACCTGGCTTGCAGTCTCCACTCTAATTCATCCTAAAGATGTTCTATCAGGTTGAAGTCAGGACTCTGTGCAGGCCAGTCAATTTCCTCCACCCCAAACTTCCTCATCCATGTCTTTATGGACCTTGCTTTGTGCACTGGTACGCAGTCATGTTGGAACAGGAAGGAGTCATTCCCAAACTGTTCTCACAAAGTTGGAAGTATGAAATTATCCATAATGTCTTGTAATGCTGATGGCTTAAGAGTTCCCTTCACTGGAAGTAAGGGGCCAAGCCCAACCCCTGAAAAACAACCCCACACCATAATCCCCCCTCCACCAAATGATTTGGACCAGTGCACAAAGCAAGGTCCATAAAGACATGGATGAGCGAGTTTGGGGTGGAGGAACTTAACTGGCCTGACCTCAACCCGATAGAACACCTTTGGGATGAATTAGAGCGGAGACTGCAATCCTGCCCTTCTCATCGAACATCAGTGCCTGACCTCACAAATGCGTTTCTGGAAGAATGGTCAATCATCCCCATAGACACTCCTAAACCTTGTGGACAGCCTTCCCAGAAGAGTTGAAGCTGTTATAGCTGCAAAGGGTGGGCCAACTCAATATTGAACCCTACAGACTAAGACTTGGAATTGGATGTCATTAAAGGTCATGTGTGTGTAAAGGCAGGTGTCTCAATACTTTTGGTAATATAGTGTATTTGCAAAGGCAAAAATATCTTTGCAAAGGGCAATAATCTCACAAATGTTTTAGGCTGGGTATTGCTAAGGGGAAGAAAGTGTGTGTGTGTGTGTGTGTGTGTGTGTGTGTGTGTGTAGTTCTGTATTTCTTAATACATTATATCTCATATTATTTTTTTTTTCTTTAATGCAAGCAATGTCAATATTAAAATAAGACTTAGTATAAGCCTCCTGCAGTTCCTGTACAGCAAAGCTCAGGCTCAGGGAAGGAGAAGCAGTGCAATGAACCAATTAGTTATGCTGCCATGCTAACAAGGGAAGTGCTGATAGGAGGAACAAGCAGACTGACAGAGAGATGAGCTCATAAGTCTGTCCCTTCTTTCACAGCCACAGCTGTGCTGTGTGGCAGAGATGTGTAAATCTCAGGACTGGATGGACAGAAAAGCATTCCTATATGAATTTGACCTGCGTATTTAGCGGTTTGCCTGGAGTTTGGCTATAAATTAACTGGCGCTGAAAGGGGAAGATTATCAATTACATCAAGTATTTATTTATGAAATAAAAATGTCTAAATTTAAGGGGAACTCCAAACATTTTTACTGTGGAGAATTGGATGGGGATGCAGCACACTTGGCAGTGCAGTCAATCTCTGATCAAATATTTATTTTTTAGGCTTGGTTCACATCTATGCAGTTTGTGATTGGTGCGTTCTACGGTGCATTTTGTTGTGTTTTTTTTTTTTTTTTGCACACCTGATTTTACAGTGATTTAGCCACAATTTGCATTTTTATGCCTTTTTTTTTGTGCCCAATTTGTTGTTGGGCAGATTAACCACAACAGTACCTGGCACGAAAACCCCCTTCCTGTCCAGGCCATTTTTCAGCTTTCAGCGCTATCACACTTTGAATGACAATTACTCAGTCATGCAACACAGTACCCATATGAAATTTGCGTCCTTTTTTTCACACAAATAGAGCTTTCTTTTGGTGGTATTTAATCACTAGGAGGGGTTTTATTTTTTGTGCTATAAATAAAAAAAGATTGAAATTTTTTTGAAAAAATGCCTTTTTCTTTGTTTCGGTCATAAAATTTTGCAAATTAGTAATTTTTCTTTGTAAATTTTGGCCAAAATTTATACTGCTACCTATCTTTGGTAAAAATAACCCAAATTAGTGTATATTATTTGGTCCTTGTGAAAGTTATAGAGTCTACAAGCTATGGTGCCAATCATTGAAAATTGATCAGATCTGATCACACCTGATATACTGACAGCCTATCTCATTTCTTGAGACCCTAACAAGCCAGGAAAGTAAAATTACCCCCCAAATGACCCCTTTTTGGAAAGTAGACATTCCAAGGTATTTAGTAAGAGGCATGGTGAATTTTTTGAAGCTGTAATTTTTTCCCACAATT
>BLSH010496824.1:329903-342610 GCA_018402905.1 Glandirana rugosa
TACGATGACACATTGCCCCCTTAAGTTTGACGCACAATAAACTGGCCCTTTGTTTAGAAAGTTTGGAGACCCCTGGAGTACAGTGAGTGGTTGCGCAGCAATCTTACTGGATGGGCTACTAGTGGGCGCAGTAGTGTACCTACTACATACTGTCATTGTGACATTGTCTTTGTAAACTTTATTTTAAAGTGCACCTGTGCCAAGACTATGAACAATACATTTTGAATATATTCTTAAGCAGTTAAAGAGCGTTAAAACCCCCACTAACCTCTGTAGCTACATGTATTGAAGAGAGCATTTGACAGGCAAAGAGGAGGCGTTGTATCGCCTCTTTACTACCTGCTTCAACCCCTTGAACATTACTGCACCATAACCATGTACACTGCAAGCAGTTGCAGGGTGCTTGCAGGGCGGGTGCATTCACTTGAATGGGTCGCTCTTGCCAGGCGTTACACAGTAGCATGTGTACACCTCTGGCCATCTAGAGGCCATCTGCATCTAAACTGGGTAGCGGTTAGGGGGTGGTAACAATGGGGTTTACGGCCCTCCAACTGCTAGTGTGAACGAGTTCATAGAGAGCTGGAAGGCTGCCAGGAAAGTAATCAAAAAATCGCTAAATTCTTAGTGCCTCTGCTGTGACATGTTACGATGGATTTCTCCACAATGCCTATTGCTACAAAGGTCAGTAAGCACTGATATAGAAATGCTCTAACCTCTTGTTCAGAACACGGTAATACTTTAAAGTGCACAGTCTGGGCACAGGCTTACTTTAAGCATTCCTGGAGTACGGTAGTAAATGCTTTCACGTTCATCTGAACAAAGCTAATTATAAAACTTGAATGCTGACTCCACAATCAACAAAAAATATCAGAAATCATGTACAGTGGATCAAAAGCATTGAAATGAAAGGCTGTCCACACTGAGGCAGAGATTCAACATTCCAAGCACAACCATTCAGGACTGTCATAAAGTAATTTTCTATTCAGTATCCACACCTATATCACTCTGCATAAGTTGAAAAGGAAATAATGTATGCATTAAAGGAGGCCAGAAGATAAATCTCTCTGTAGTGTACACTGTGATATGAAATTCCCAGCTTCCAGAAGAGGATCTCTAAGGGTGAAAGACATGAGGGGTTGTAGAATGAAGTCTAGATGTTCCCTATGTATATATTGCCAGCCAACATCGTGCCAAGATGACTCAAATGCATTCTCTTTGGTTCTGCATGGGCAAAGTACTGTGATGGATGTGGGCTGTATAAGTCTTTATATATATATGAATGTGTGCGATAGATAGATAGATAGATAGATAGATAGATAGATAGATAGATAGATAGATAGATAGATAGACAGACAGACAGACAGACAGACAGACAGACAGACAGACAGACAGACAGACAGACAGACAGACAGACAGATAGATAGATAGATAGATAGATAGATAGATAGATAGATAGATAGATAGATATAGAGAAAGAGCAAGAGATAGCAATTAGATAGATGACAAGAAAGAAAGAAAGAAAGAAAGAAAGAAAGAAAGAAAGAAAGAAAGAAAGAAAGAAAGAAAGAAAGAAAGAAAGAAAGAATAAGAAAGAGAGAGACAGGGGCATACCGATAGGGGTCTCAAATTTGACCGGACCCCATGCTCCAGGGGGCCCATGCGACTCCCCTGTGCCGAAATACATAGTACCCAGCATGGTGCGAGGGAGCATCGGAGGGGGTGGTGCGGGAGGCGGAGAGTGAGATATGATGGTGCGGTAGTGCGGGAAAAGGAGCAGATAGCAGCCTTGTGTCCCCCTGGGCAGTGATAGCATGGCAGGAGCATGCATGAGCCAGACTGGTATGTTAATTGTAACCCTGTGCCATGTCCCTGAGCCTGATCAGTGGGAAGGGCTACTGGTTCAGAGGGAAGGGCCCCAGCTGGGCTTCAGGGGGGCCCTTCATGGTTTCTTGCATCAGGGTCCTGAAGTTTCTAGCTATGCCTCTGGAGAGAGAGATAACAATAGATAGATAGATAGATAGATAGATAGATAGATAGATAGATAGATAGATAGACAGAAAGAAACAAATAAATAAATGAAAGAAAGAAAGATAGAAGGAAAGAAAGAAATCTCTCTGTTGTGTACACTGTGATAAGGAATGCCCAGCTGCCAGAAGACAATCTCTAAACCTGGGTTCACACTTGTGCGATGCGGGAAGCGGTGCGAGTACAGAGCCGGTTCTCGCATCGCATCACTCCTGCAGGCAGCTCATACTGCCTTCTGCAAACCGATGCGGGTGTCATTATAAAGTTAATGACACCCCCAGTTTTGTTCACAGATCGCAGTGCGAACTGTGAACTCACACATGAATCGGATCACATAGGTGAGAACACTCATACGATGCGATTCCATCGTATGAGACATGAGGGTTACGTTTGTATAAATGAATGTGCGCAAAATATAAAGATAGACAGAAAGAAAGAAAGAAAGAAAGAAAGAAAGAAAGAAAGAAGGAAAGAGTGACAGAAAGTGATACTTAGAAAGAAATATATGAATGAACGAAAGGAAGATAGAAGAAAGGCATGAGGGTTACCTGTAGAAATGAATGTGTACAAAAGATAAAAAGAAAGAAAGAAAGAAAGGAAAGGAAGGAAGGAAAGAAGGAAGGAAGGAAGGAAGGAAGGAAGGAAGGAAGGAAGGAAGGAAGGAAGGAAGGAAGGAAGGAAGGAAGGAAAGAAAGAGAGAGAGAGAGAGAAAGAAAGAAAGAAAGAAAGAAAGAAAGAAAGAAAGAAAGAAAGAAAGAAAGAAAGAAAGAAAGAAAGAAAGAAAGAAAGAACGAAAGAAAGAAAGAAAGAACGAAATATATGAAAGAAAGAAAGGAAAATAGAAGAAAGGAAAGAACGTAAAGGAGAGAGCAATAGATATATAGAGGGATAGAAGAAGAGATAGATAGATAGATAGATAGATAGATAGATAGATAGATAGATAGATAGATAGATAGATAGATAGATATGATAGATAGATAGATAGATAGATAGATAGATAGATAGATAGATAGATAGATAGATAGATAGATAGATAGATAGATAGATAGATGATATATAAAACGGATTGCTAACTGCATTACCAATAAGAGGCATTAGGTGGCACTACACATTTAAAAATGCCGCTCAGAGTCTTGAGCGCCTGGGTCTCTGCATTGTGATAAGTGAAAATAGATCTTCTATATGAATAGATTACATTATATTAATCATATCTTATAGGAATAGTGAAGTTAATATTAACTGAACCACATCTTTATTTCCTGCTGGAAGGTCATTCACTGCTTTGGAGTAAAAGTTTCCTTTCTTCTTTCTGTTTATTTTTTACATTTTTTTTTTATCGGTTGGCATGTTTTATTCCTTGAACAAGATGAGTCATTTATGAATAGTTGAAAAGAAAATGTTGTCAGGTATTGAACAATTTTTGTATTATACAAAAGCTTTTGAAATGAGGTTTAGTGTAAAAATGCATTGTGTGGTGAAGGTTATTTGATCATAGCACAAGATTAGTTCTCAAATACCTGTAGGGGTGGGGCTTCAAAATATGGGCGTGGTTTGGAATTATTATGAAGTAACTATGCATACATTTTATGTATTTTAAGAAAAGGAAAAAGGGAAAAGGAAAGGAAAGGAAAGGAAAGGAAAGGAAAAAATAAAAAGAAAAGGATAATGGAAAGGAAAGGAAAAAAGAAAATGGAAAGGTGAAGGAAAGGAAAAGGAAAGCAGGAAAAGAAAAAGGAAAAGGAAAGGAATGGAAAGGAAAAAGGAAAAGGAAAAGGAAAAGGAAAATAAATAAAAGTAGAGAGGGGAAAGGAAAGGGAAAGGGAAAAGAAAAATAAAAAGAAAAGGATAATGGAAAGGAAAGGAAAAATAAAAAGAAAAGGATAATGGAAAGGAAAGGAAAAATAAAAAGAAAAGGATAATGAAAAGGAAAGGAAAAAAGAAAATGGAAAGGGTGGGGGGAGGAAAAAGAAAGCAGGAAAGGAAAAAAGAAATGGAAAGGAAAGGAAAAGAAAGGGAAATGGAAAAGGAAAGGAAAAGAAAAGAAAAGAAAAGAAAAGGAACAAGGAAAGAAAAGGAAAGGAAAGGAAAGGGGAAAGGAAAGTAAAAAAGGAAAGGAAAGAAAAGAAAAGGAAAAGGGATAGGAAAAAGGAAAAATAAAGGAAAGGAAAGGAAAAGGGAAAGGAAAAGGGATAGGAAAAAGGAAAAATAAAGGAAAGGAAAGGAAAAGGGAAAGGAAAAGGGATAGGAAAAAGGAAAAGGAAAGGAAAGGAAAAGGGAAAGGAAAAAGGAAAGGAAAGGGTAAACTGATGGGGAAGGGGAGGAAAAGGTACACGTTTTGCAGTGCAGTGTTTTCCAAGCTGTACTATGTTCGGTATTGTTTTCCGTTTTCAATAATGCAGATGTAAACATAGCCCTATAGTACAATGTGATTTCGCACAGCATTATACAAAAATGACAGCTCTGTTTTTTCATCTTTAACAAAAACATTCTTTTACAATAATTTTTTTTTTTTACACTTTATTTTATACAATAAATTCAGCACATAACCTACCATCAGTTCATCGCTATGGTTTCCCAATACCTCGGTATATTTAATTAAATCTATAATTTAAAAGTTAAATCATTTGAATCTCTCCATGGAGTAAATGAAAGGGCATGGAAGTTTTTTTGATGTTCAATTTAAAGTACAGAGGAGCGCAGAGGGTGGCAGTTTCATTTAAAGGATTTTGGGTGTCTGGGTCATGTTTTATGGATGCTCACTCATCTACGCTTCAGAATTTCGGCCACAACCAAAATTCTGATTTCATTCCCACTCTTGCAGGTCTCAAAAAATGGCCCCAAAATTTGCATTACTGAAAAAGCGCTCCAGACTTCACAAGGTTCCATCACCTCAGATGTAGTGACAGCTCTCACCCGCGGTGATTGATTCTAATGAAAGTTTACATATTGTGCAAGGGAACAGCATCAAACATTTATGTGTCGGGGTTAGTTATGGTGCGCACAGACAATTATTTCACATAGCTGCGGAATGCGTTTCTTTTACTTTTTAATGGGTCAGTGCTTTTTAATATTCTCTGGGATAAATTAAAAATGAGACTGTTATAAGTAAAGTCGTTCTTAACATTTTCGTTTTTATTTCTTTTGATAGTGCAGCCAAAGCTCAAGATAATATTTGACATTTTTACTGCGTTCTTTCTTCCCAAAATAAATCTTATTTATGAGGGCCAATTATCTGCCGAAGTTCTTCATTTTTGGTGCAGTTCTGGAATAATTGGCCCATATCTATGGTCGGCATATTTAAGTTTCACCCTCATATCTCCCTGAATGACTTTCTAGCTAGGCTGTATGGTGGCCCAATTCTCTCACGGTGAAGTCCATTATATGTTTAGACGTAATACAGTGGTGGAACTACCAGAGTCAACTGGGCCCTGGTGTTCCACCATCCTGGGGGTAGGGTTGCCACATCATCACTTTAATCCAGGACACATATGAATTACCCAGGTTCTGAGGCTAGTTTAATGCAGATGAGGCTCCAAGTGAGTTTAATTACCACCTTAATCAGCCACAGAACCTGAGTAATTAATATGTGTCCTGGATTAAAGGGATGATGTGGCAACCCTACCTGGGGGACCCCAAGATGACAGGAAGGTAGCCCACTGCGAGGACCGTAAGGTTCAGTTGACACTGCTGCAACACCAAATTCGTGTGACTTTCTTGCAATTTCCTTGCATCTTTTGTGATTTAACATTGCCGTCTATGATACTCAAATTGCACCAAACTCACAGAAAAGTACTGCTCAGAACTTTTTTTTGGTAGCTGGCACTTGGGTTGCATTGCTTAAGAGAGCACCCATTGAAATGAATGTGTTTTGACTTGTCATGTGGCTTTATGTGTCGCAAGTTGCATAAGTCACAGCAGTGTAAACCAGGGCTTATAAAGGGCCCTGCACTGGTAGTAAAGGGCCTGGGGATCAATGGGAAGGGCCCCGGGCTCAGAGGAAAGGGTGGTGGTCAGAGGTGTCTTTCATGCTTTCTTGCACTGGGGCCCTTAAGATTCGAATTACCCATCTGATGTAATATCTAATTGGATTTTTGTAGGATCACCTGGAAGCTTTCTAGTAGCCCCGCAAGGTTTTCCTGAGGATGTGCCATCTGCTGGTTAATATAGAGAATGCAGCTCAGGCATGCTCAAGGATGCCGATGTTGTTACCAGGCATCAAAAGGAAATTCTGTTTAGCAAATGGAGATGGAGATGGAGCTGGAGCCAGAAAGTGTCTTGTGTTCCTATGTTGGGCTTTAGCTCACTGGTCTGTCACCAGTATTTTGCTTTTTTTTGTCTTTTTGTTTGTCCTTTCCTGTGCCCATGTTATGACTCTCTTTGCATAGGTTGTCCTGATGTATGCCTACATTGCACAACACATCAGCCTGTAAACTTAGTATATTACTCCATTTATCTGCCTACACATTAACTGTTGTCCGTGACACAACCTTGTCCTGTCAGGTACCTTTATTGTGACTCTGAATATT
The DNA here is from genome assembly GCA_018402905.1 of Glandirana rugosa. NCBI lineage: Eukaryota > Metazoa > Chordata > Amphibia > Anura > Ranidae > Glandirana > Glandirana rugosa. The sequence continues at coordinate 336,455 of BLSH010496824.1, forward strand.
GGCTGCACCAATCCAAAGTCGGCTCTGATTTTTTATTTTTTTTTTGTTCTGCCCAACTTTTATATAAGATTTCTGTGTTTTATTGAGCTGGGGTTATTATTTTTCTGTACGCTGGCATCTAGTGGTGATTTTCGGACACTACAAATTGTTTCCTTATAGTAGAACTATAGGCAAACTTTTTTTCCATTTTGGATAGAGCAATGGAGAGTTATAACCCCTGTTAAAAATGTTTTTGCCATCTGTGTCTCATTGCAGAGAGAGAACGATCGTGGATGGCCAGTGGACATCGAGTCCGCCCTGTCCACTGATTGGCTCCCCAGCTAGCATGTGAGCGCGCGAGCGTGCCTCTGGTGGCACGCACGCGTCCACAAAACTCGCTCCTGCACCCGCCGTCAAGTGATGGCAGTTCGTGCAGGAGAGCCACGTTGCCACTGTCAATCCACGGCGGGTGGTCGGCAACTGGTTAAGGGAATTCTTTTCGAACCCCCAGGTCACCAGAACTAGTGTCCCCATTGGAAGATTTCCCCGCTATTACTTTTCTGGGGACAACCCAAAATTTGGAATTTTCTTTTACTTTCACTTTCAATGATAAAGGTAAGCAGGACAAATTGGGAGGGGAAATCTCCTTAACCAGGACACCGACAGCATTACAAATTTACAGGGGTTCTAATCCCTGTCTGCTCTAATCAAAATGGAAAAAAAAAATGCCTTTAGTTATACTTTAAGTGAATTGGTATCACCCTCTGTCCTCTCCTTTTGTTTACTGCTAGTTAGTTCAGTTCTAGCTAGACCATCCGTTACTTCCGTGTTCTCTCAGTCAGTGTTAGTACTGCGCAGAGATAAGGCGTAGGAAAGTCATTATCTTCTTCCATGTGAAAAAACATTCTCTGTACTGTTATTGTACTGTTACTGTCACTTAGCTACTAGAGTTGAGCGAACCCGAACTGTAAAGTTCGGGTCCGTACCGAACTTTGGGGTGTCCGTGACCCGGACCCGAACCCGGACATTTGAAAAAAAGTTTGGGTTCAGGTTCTGGGTTTGGATATTTGATCATGCATGTTGAATAGCTGCAGGGCAGCCAATCAACAAGTGTTTCACTGGTTTGCCCTTAGAAGCCATCACAGCCATGCCTACTAATGGCATGGCTGTGATTGACCAGTGCATCATGTGACCCAGCCTCTTTATAAGCTGGAGTCACAGTGCTGCAGTCACATGCTCTCAGGCTAGTCTAGGGAGAGGATGCTGCCGGCGCTGTGAGGGACAGATTGCAGATATAATAACATCTCATCCTGCATTACAGAACGATCTGACTGGACTAGGTAGAGTCTACTGCTTAGAGGGACAGATTATTGTCCTAAAATCATCGCCTACTCCTATAGGGTCAGGTTCCTGCTGTTGCTGTAAGGGACAGATTATTGTTCTAAAATCATTTTACTTCCTTTTGCAGCCCTCTAGCACTTTCCAGGACTTTTTTACAGTCATTTTTGTGCTGAAAAGTTTGGGTCCCCATTGACTTCAATGGCGTTCGGGGTTCGGGGTAAAGTTCGGGTCAAGTTCGGTACCGAACCGGAACTTTTTCGTGAAGTTCGGCTGAACCCACCGAACCCGAACATCCAGGTGTTCACTCAACTCTATTAGCTACAGTAAAATTGCACTGGTTTGAACTATAATGTTTTACTGAAGTGGATGGTGTTGAGTGAACAGGTGACCATACTGTCCAGGCAGACTGGGTCTAAAAAAGTAATGTCAATGCATAAAGCGGCATTTGAAATAGAACACTTCTGCATCACAGCTTAGTATGTCACCAGTGAGACAAACCTTAGGGCCACAACCTGGGAACAAGGCTATAGCTACCAGCTATAGCAGCCATTTTCAGCCTTTTTAACATGGAGGAACCCTTGAAATAACTTTCCAGACTCAGGGAACCCCTACTGATAATTAATATATGAACCACGTAGAAGAATGCTTCTTACATTTGTGGTCACTGGCAACTCTCTCCTCCTTACTGTTTATTCAGCTGAGAGGAAGAAGTTGCTCATTGCTCAAGGAAACCCTAGCAACCCTGAAGGAACCCTAGGGTTCCACAGAACCCTGGTTGAGAAAGGCTGAGATAGAGACACAGAATATCCAGAGCACTATAACTTGCTAGCTTACCTTAGCCATAAACACTCTAAGTTGAATCTCTTAAAAAAAGAATCTCCGGATAGGAGTTAAATTCTTTCCACTTCCACTGCAGACGGAAAGGTGTTCAGTGATTTACGGCCCTCATCTCGTTAGCTTCCACTGCATATCTAAATGCTGCGTGAAATCTGAGCCCTTATCTTAAATTAGCATGAATGTTCATTCAGCTCTAGAGTGTCTAAGCCAGCAAATTTGCATGTGTTTTTCTAAACAAGACTATGGAAGTTTCTCAGACTTTCTGCGATGGCTTTTCCCATGTGGCTAAACAAAGAAGAACAATGTAAAAAAAAAGCAATGAGCCAATTCTTACCTTTTGGTGTCCTGAAGGGTATGGGATCGGAGAGGGGTCCCAGTCCTTTGGCATTGCGTGCTTGAATTCGGAAGTAATAAGCGGTGTCCAAATTGAGGTCCAGGATCTCGTGAGTCAACCTGTCACCACTGATCGTCTCCATGACCCAGTCGTCTATCTGGATGTTTTTGTCCGTGGTATAGAACAGGATATACGCTAAAAGTAAACAAACAATATATATTGTGACAGTTTTAGGAAAACATTTTAAGCAGGCTATGAATTATTAATGTTGTTGAGTCTTGCATTATGTATTTGTAGCTACAGTATCAAAATCATAACAAATTATTCTTTCAGCGTGGTAAGTGCCAACCTCCATTACTTCTCATTACGCTGAACCATGCAGGCTACAACTTCGCTGCACATTGCTGAGTCCTTGCATGCCAGTTTCATCTTAGAAACCTAAAGGAAACTTGCACTGTAATATACACGGGGGAGGGGACACTGCTAACCTTGTGTCTAGTGGTCAACTGTTAACCACTGTCCCCTGAGGTCTGAGTTGCTGCCCTGTTGACTGCCTGACCTGCTGGAGCCCTTCAGCACAGGAAGACCTACCACAGCTAAATGGTACACGCAGATCAGTGTACATTCTACAGAAGATGGTAAGCATGCAGGACGTTTTATTTTGTTGCAGATGAGCCTGCCTGCGCCTAGTTTTTTTATTTTATTTTAGATTAAATCAGTGGTCTCCCATGGCAGCCCATCCATGCAGGGTGCAGGGGCGCATAATCTACATGCAGGGTGCCGGACACATGGATTCCAACTGGGTTTTTTTTTTTTTTGAAGGACATGATTAGAGGCTGAGGCTATTGTCTTCCTGATTCTCCTCCCGGCCAATCAGGAAGCAGGCCCTGAGACCAATTGGCCAGGGAGTCTTAGGACTCCCAATCATGTCTCAGGACACACTGCCCAATTGGGTCTCAGGACACACTTCCTGTTCAGCCCAGAGGAGAAGCAATGGCCCGGCTCTTCATCCACCCTTCCTCCTATGTTAAGGTTAGTCTCCCACAGGGGGTGGCAACGGATCCGCCTAACGCCGGGGGGGGGGGGGTCATTGGTGTGCTTGCGTCCATCTCTGCAGGGGTGGATGGTGTTAGTTTGCCGCCCTCACTGAAATATTTGGCACCAGCCGCCACTGGTGGTCTCCACACTGTGGCCTGGGGGCCAGTTGTGGCCCTTTGCTTGCCTTCATCCGGCCATTGGGGCATTATTCCCCTCACTGATACAAAACACTATTCCTCCCACTGACACCAACAATGGGGCATAATTCTTATCACTAATACTGAACATTGGGCACTGTTTACTTCCAGTGACACCAGGGCAATTTCTACCCCCACTGGCCACAGTCCGGCCTCCTTAAAGTCTGAAGGACAGTAAACTGGCCCTTTGATTAGAAAGTTTGAAGATCCTTGGATTAAATCAATAATTTCAGCTCTTTAGTACATACAAATTATGTAAAATAATATTTGAAGGAAAGTCCCACTATACATGTGACAGTTCAAGTGTGAAAATAAATTATTAATGCCCACTACTGTAATTAAGTGTTGCACCGAAGCCAGTGTATACCTCACCGCAAGGATATGCTGCCAGGTGGTAAGTAGCAATAAATGCTGGGCGTAACACTCCACACTTGTATTCATATGACACCACAAGGCACCAGGAATACAATGATCATCATAGTGTGGTATTTATTATAAAAGTCTCCACATGTTATAGAGCACCACACAACAACAGCACAATAAAAGCATCCTTCTGTACGGGCCAGAATAAACAGACAATGTCGCTACAAGCTAAAATCAAATGCCGCCACTATGGAGACCGATGACGTTATGCTCGTAGCTCCACCCAACATGTTTCACAACGTAGGTGCATCCTCAGGGACCTCTTTTCTTTTTTTTTTTTAGACTTTAGTTTCACTTTATAATGTAAACTAATATATTCACCATTGATAAATAGACCCTATGCGTGTTGTAATGTATACAGTGATTGCTTCTGAATAATAATACTCTTTCTTAATTACTATTAACAGATAATGAACAGAGAGCATGAACCAAAAGGCTACACATACACTATTGGCTGTCCTTAGTGAATCTGCCTCTTATTCCCCTATGCTTTTGTAGGTGACAGCAGAACCAGCAGGAATAAAGTTAAGTGACTGAACATAGCCACTTATTTTAGGGACACCGATGAGTAAAAAAGACAACAACAGACATAGTATTAGCCCCTCACAGTGCTTGTTCCCATAGAAATCCTAAGGCCTTTCATAGAACTGTAACGTTCCTTTTACCAGTAAAGTACACAAGATATTCCAGACAGGATGTGTTGTTGCTCTGTTCTACCAGAAGACTTTAATCAAACACCACTTAATCTCATAATGCATAAACATGATAATATGTCTCGGGAAAATTACACAGTTCTAGGCTTTTTATCAGCCTTTGAAAACATTTCGGCAGTGCAACAATAGACGCTGTGTGGGCGCCTGGAGATACTTCAGCGACAACATCTACAGCTGTTTTGTACTTTAACAGAAATTTAAACAAGGGGAATCATTTATTTTTTGTTAACTTAGTTAAATGAGAACTCCGGGCAAACAAACAATGAAAGGTTCATTTTGTTTATTGTCTGGCCAAACAAGCAAGAGCAAAAGATTTCCAGAGGACTAGGGGGCCAGTCTGGGGAGACAAACAGGCAGAACAGGCAGCTGCCTAGGGCTTCTTTGGCAACTTGGTACCACCATTCGATAACGTCTATGTAAAATCAATACTTTTTATTTTTCAGTTGTGGATAGACCTAGGAAGTGTAGATTTATATTGCTGTTTGTGCCCCCATTTTGGAGTTTCACCCTATTTGCCACAGTGACCAAAACCATTAGTACAGAAAATAATAAGAGTTTTGATAATGATACCTTTTGATCATGCCAGAAATCAAGCAAACTGCCAACTTCTTCTACTGCACTGAAATCCCAAATGAGGTGGCAGTGAGGTGCTGGTTAGGGATCCTATGCCAATTGAAATTAGATTTTTAGGCCAGACGAATTGCTTGGTTTATTAGATCAGTAAATAACCACATAAAGTATAACAACCAATGTGTTTCAGGGGCCCAGAGATCCACTGTATGTACAGTCATGGGACTGTGCCACTGGTGGCCCATCCAGGGAAGCCGCCCCCCCATTCTATGCGCCAAGCCCCTAATCTACATGCAGGGCTCCAGTCGCATGGATTCCAATAGGGGTTTTTTTTTTTTTTAGAAGCACGTGATTAGAGCCTGAGGCTCTAATCGGCTTAAAAAAAGGGTGGGCTTGGGGCACAGAGCACTGTGCCCTGAGCCCACCCAGTTGTGTCACAATAGCGAATTAATATTCCTTATTGTCCTCCTGATTCTCCTCCCAGCCAATCAGGAAGCAGATCCTGGAACTATCACCTGACTGGCCAAGAGGAGAAGCTATCCTATTGGCCGCCTAGGAGGAGAAGGGAGGAGATGCACGGTGGAAGCCTCTGTGATGTCGAGGAGGAGGAGAGAAAGCCCTGCCCACGACCTAGATGAGGTAAGTGTGGGGCTGGTGACCAACTGACTTGGGGGGGAAGGATGCGGATGCCAGTGACCTGGCCAACCAGGGGAGGGGGTGGCTG
>BLSH010496824.1:362872-375979 GCA_018402905.1 Glandirana rugosa
AAGACCCCTGTTGGGTTTTAAACCATAAAAGAAAATGAAAGTTAAAGGTACTATTACCATTTGTCCTGTTTATCTCTCCTACTTAGGGGGATTGCCCCCGTGTCTGTCGTTATTTTTGACTGTTCGTAAGTTTAGGGAGAGGGGAGATAGGTTTTGATTTTTTATTCAAAAAGTTAATCAATATGAAATTAGGAATTTTAGTGGGATTAGAAATTGGAGGATGACTCTGAACGGTGGCTTGTGAACTGGATTTAAACTTTGTATTGGGATTCGTAAATTGAAATGAGAATGTGAATTATAAGTAGAGTCCATGCGATCGTTCGGGTTCCGTCCGGACCCGGACCCGGACTTTGTCCCGAAGTTCGGACGGACCAGCAGAACCCGAACTTCCAGAGGTTCGCTCAACTCTAGTGAAGATGAATATTAAGTGTAAGAGTAAAGTTAAATGCTTAGGGTTATGTTTCAAATTTAGGTCAAGTGTTCGGTGGCAAGTCTCAGTAGGAGGTTAAAGATTAGGGTGATTTTAAGGATTAAAGTATAACTAATTGAAAAACTTATTTTTTAGTTTTGGATAGAGGGGAGAGGGATTTGAATGCTTGTCAGTTTTTATTGCTGTCTGTGCCCCCGTTAGGGGGATTCATCCTCTCTATTTGTCCTGTTTACCATTATCATGGAAATTGAAAGTAAAAGAAAATACCAAATTTTGGGTTGTCCCCAGAAAAGTAATAAAGGGGAAATCTTCCAATGGGGATACTAGCTCTGATGACCTGAGGGTCCCCAAGTAATTCTCTTAATTTGCAGGGATTTCCTCTCTCTTCCTGTTTGGCTATGGAACATGAAGTGAAGGGAAATCTCCACAATGGGACACAAATGGCAAAAAAATCTGACAGAGGTTATAATCCTCCCTTACACTATCCAAAATGAAAAAAAAAAAGTTTTGCCTATAGTTCTACTTTAAGTGTTTGATTGTGTGAACGTGAGATTTAATGTTGGGGGTTGCATTCTAGGTTGGGGATTCAGTGGTTATTCTTAAATTAAGGAAGGTTAACAGTTATGGGTTCACTTTAGAAATTAGTTTGGGGTTCTGGAGCTCAGATGCGGGAATGAGGTAAAAATTCAATTTTTGTGGCCAACCTAAGAATTAGGTTAAGTTTAGGGGTAAAGACATGCAAGGACAGTTTTGCATTTCTTTGGGCCCAACACTTCCCATGCTAAATACTTCTAGTAATGAGTATTAATTAATGAAAGCTAAGCTATGTACAGTATCTCACAAAAGTGGGTACACATCTCACGTTTTTGTAAATATTTTATTCTATCTTTTCATGTGACACATTGAAGAAATGACAATATAAAGTAGTGAGTATGCAGCTAGTATAACAGTGTAAATTTGCTGTCCCCTCAAAATAACTCAACACACAGCCATTAATGTCTAAACGACTGGCAACAAAAGTGAGTACATCCCTAAGTGAAAATGTTCAAATTGGGCCCAATTAGCCATTTTCCCTCCCCGGTGTCACGTGGCTCGTTAGTGTTACAAGGTCTCAGGTGTGAAGGGGGAGCAGGTGTGTTAAATTTGGTGTTATCGCTCTCACTCTCTCATACTGGTCACTGGAAGTTCAACATGGCACCTCATGGCAAAGAACTCTCTCAGGATCTGGAAATAAGAATTGTTGATCTACATGAAGATGGCCTAGGCTATAAAAAGAATGCCAAGACCCTGAAACTGAGCTGCAGCACAGTGGTCAAGACCATACAGCGGTTTAACAGGACAGGTTCCACTCAGAACAGGCCTCGCCATGGTCGAACAATAAAGTTCAGTGCACATACTCAGCGGTTGTCTTTGGGAAATAGATGTATGAGTGCTGCCAGCATTGCTGCACAGGTTGAAGGGGTGGAGGGTCAGCCTGTCAGTGCTCAGACCATACACCGCACACTGCATCAAATTGGTCTGCATGGCTGTCCTCCCAGAAGGAAGCCTCTTCTAAAGATGATGCACAAGAAAGCCCACAAAGAGTTTGCTGAAGACAAGCAGACTAAGGACATGGATTACTGGAATCATGTCCTGTGGTCTGATGAGACCAAGATAAACTTATTTGGTTCAGATGTTGTCAAACGTGTGTGGCGGCAACCAGGTGAGGAGTACAAAGACAAGTATGTCTTGCCTACAGTCAAGCATGGGGGTGGAGTGTCATGATCTGGGGCTGCATAAGTGCTGCCGGCATTGGGGAGCTACAGTTCATTGAGAGAACCATGAATGCAAACATGTACTGTGACATACTGAAGCAGAGCATGATTACCTCCTTTCGTTTACTGGGCCGCAGGGCAGTATTCCAACATGATGACACCAAACACACCTCCAAGATGACCACTGCTTTGCTAAAGAAGCTGAGGGTAAAGGTGATGGACTGGCCAAGCATGTCTCCAGACCTAAACCCTATTGACCATTTGTGGTCATCCTCAAATGCAAGGTGGAGGAGCGCAAGGTCTCTAAAATCCACCAGCTCTGTAATGCCATCATGGAGAGTGGAAGAGGACTCAGTTGGCATCTTTTGAAGCTCTGGTGAATTCCATGCCTAAGAGGGTTAAGGCAGTGCTGGAAAATAATGGTGGCCACACAAAATATTGACACTTTGGCTCTCTGCACGTAATACTATTATAAATCAAACTATTATACTATAGAATAGATGCAAAAATGATAGACCTCCTATATCTGACCCACCTTTGGGGGCATTTTTTCTAGGTGATACTAGATTCAATATAGCTTATCACACCCCCCAAAGATTTCAATGGTGGATTAATAATATCACGAGACTGATGGACTTCTATGATGGAGGTGCATTTATCTCATTCAGGTCTTTGCAAAATTCTAAAAATATTCCGCTAGAAGAAGAATCAAACTTTGAAAAAAATAAAATAATTTTTTGAAAACAATTATCCAAAACAAACTAGTCTAAAACCAACAACATATGAACAAATCTGTTTTATAAACCCAAATGGTAGAGGGCTTATCTCATTGTTATGCAATGAGATGGATTCAACAGCCCATATCGAGAAACTCCCGTTTATGCAATCATGGGAAGCAGAACTTAATACACAGTTTTCACCATTGGATTGCTCCTTTAGGTGGACCAACTTAAGAAAGTGCACTAAATCTCTAGCCATAAGAGAGACAGCAGTTAAGGTAATCACCAGATGGTATTATAACCCTGTCCGTCTTAACAAAAACTCTCCTCCTATTGTTTTAGAGGTTGTAATTCCTCAGGTACTTTTTTACATACATTCTGGTCTTGTGACAAACGTTCCTCAGTCTGGAAAGAAATGAATAATATCATAAACGAAATAGCAGGTAGAGTTATTCATTTTTCTTATCTTAACTGTTTCTTTTCAAAAATATAGCAGATACACCTTCACATCTTTCACAACTAATCCATGCCATTTGTGTAGCCACACTTTGGACTATAGCCTTACACTGGAAGGAAACAGAAGTCCCTCTCCCACAAGTACTGGCAAGAATCGAAGACATCAAACAAGTAGCAAAAATATTCCATTCAATAAATAACACTAAACAACTGTTTGATAAAAAATGGACTCCTTGGTTACTTTACAAAACTTTGTTGGTTGGATAGTAATGTAAGTTTTATGGGATAAAAGTTTAAAATAAAAATTACAGTTATATTAACTAATACCCACTAATATATGATCAAAGTACTTTTCAACAGTACCCACTCCTTCTCTCCTTTTGTTAGATGCTATGAGTAAGCTATGGTCTTACCCACATTATATCCCCCTATTTTTCTTGTTTTCCCTTCCAATTTTCTTCTTTATATTTTCTCTTTTCCTTTCTTTTACCTTTTTATAGCATTTCTTTGCAGAAGTATCTCCTCTAATAAAATACATAATAACCATTATAATAGCTGAGGACACATAAAAAGATGTCTACTCATACACAGGAATTTTTGGTAGAATATATGTTAAATATATATTTGTTAAAATGTTGTTGCATTTCTATATGGAGGTGTATGTACATGTCTATGTGATGGATATGCTTTCATGTTTTTTATGTAATCTGTGGATACTTTTCAATAAAAAGTTTGTAATATAAATGGCTGTGTGTTGAGTTATTTTGAGGGGACAGTACATTTACACTGTTATACAAGCTGTACACTCACTACTTTACATTGTAGCAAAGTGTCATTTCTTCAGTGTTGTCACATGAAAAGATAGAATAAAATATTTACAAAAATGTGAGGGGTGTACTCAATTTTGTGAGATACTGTATGTTTCTCCTAATGTTATACATACTGCAGTGTACCAATTCCACTTTAGGTAAAGTATAGTTGTGATTAGACACATTTGTTAGTTTTCGTTCCGTTCGTTTTTAAATTTTTTTCGGAAATTGGGGAATTTGGAAATTCGAAAAATTTGGAATTCGGAAATTCTAAAATTCGGAAATTTGCAGTAATTCAACAATTGCTGTAATTTGGCAATTTCAGTAATTGCTGTAGTTCGGAAATTCGAAAATTTAGAAATCCGAATATTCGAAAATAACAAAGAACATTTGAAATAATAACTAACTAATAAATAACTATTAAATTATAGGTATTGGAATTTCTTTAAAAATATGGCTGTTAGTGATAAATGTCATATTTAACCACTTGCTTACTGGGCACTTAAAACCCCCTCCTGCCCAGTCCAAATTTGCGAATTTCGGATTTTCGGCTGTTCCAATTGCCGAATTTCCGCAATTGCAATTCTGCGCTATTGCCGAAGTACGGCTCCAGCGCGGATCTAAATTTCCAGGACAACGTCCATGGACGTTGTCCCCTGTGCACGCTCCCGTACATCGCAATTGTCGAATTCGCATTTTTGGATTGCCATATTTCAGAATTACCGCAATTGCCGAATTTGTGTTTTCGTATTGCCGAATTTTTGAATCGGAGATAAACGAAAATTCGTAAAAATTCATCCAAATTGCCGAATTTGGCAAAATTCAGCAAAAACGAAATTCGGAATGAAACAAATTGCACAAGCCTATTTGTGATTACTGGGGGTCAACAATATCAATTTACAGTAGAAAACCCTTTAAGTTCTAGGCCTAGATAGCTGTTATGAGTGGGGTATGACATCACTGGTAATTTCCAAGCATTTTAAAATAAAGCCTAGTAAGAGAAATGTTTTATCACCCTAAGCTGTATTTAAATTTTAAACTTATATGAAATAATCTCTTTACACTATTTCCAGTTTTATTAAATCTTGGTTATTTAAACTTCTTCCTCCAGCATAACCTTCCATTTCATTATGTCCTTGTCTGTATGAAAAATAAACACAGAATTCAATTTTTTCCTTGCTATCTTAAATAAGAAGTTGAAAAGGAAACACAATCTTACATTCCTTTAATTAACCCAAATAATCAACCTAAAACTGATAGCAAGGGCATAGCGTCAGGCCAGTTTTACTTTCCCTGCAGATGGCCGCTAAATAATGTTGGAATGCAAAAAATCTTAATTTGCCCTTGATAAGAGCAATGCCGCAGTGGACATTTTAATTTATCATTAGCAGTAGATTGGATATTTCATATCTTTTCTGAAGAGGAAGTATACGGTACATAATATAAGCTGTGGAAATGCTAATGAATTAATTCATTACTACCTCATTAACACGGGATACTATTGTAAATGTAAGACACTGCGATATTTCCAGGGACCAGCTTTGAAGTTTGTTGGTAAAAGAAGCAAAACAAAATAAAGCACACATGTAAAGACATGACCAAATTTTGATGACCAAAAGCAGTGTAATAGAGTTATAGGGTATGGACCTAGAGAGGCAGCTCTGACACAGCCCAACAAAAATATCATAAGGTGTTTGCTACAGGTACAACTTAAAATTGTTGCAATATAATTTTTTATTGCAATTAAAAAAATGCCGTGTTATATAGTTTGACTTATGAGCCTCTATAGCAGCCTTTCTCTACCCTTTCAACACAGAGGAACCCTTGAAATAGTTCTCTGGTCTCGGGGAACCCCTGCTAAAAATGAGAAATCTACAACTCATGATACATTAGAGTGATGCTCAATGGGAAGAACGCTCCTGACACTTGTGGTCATTGGAAAGAATTGCCTTCTTACAGATAGCTAAAAAGATCAATGGTGTCAGTGAGAACTTATCTGAGAGGCAGAAATTGCTCATTGCTCAAGGAACCCCTAGCAACCTTTGGAGGAACCCTAGGGTTCCACGGAACCCTGGTTGAGAATCACTGCTCTATAGCATCCTTTCTCGACCTTTTCAACACAGAGGAACCCTTAAAATATCTTTGGAAAGGGAGGTATACCGCTCCAGGCTATCAACTGACCATTGACCATTAGCCTCTGCTCCATACTCCGGCTTGTGTGAGTGCAGCTCTGCATTGGTGAAAGCTGTAGAGATATACACTGGATGGTTGCACTCCTTTAAGACCACCATTATTTAAATTGGCATAAAATCCATAGATCAAAAAACAGACAAAATACATCACGGAACACAGCAGATCTTGTACAGCATGGCTTACGTGTTTCACACCATTGTGTGGAGGTGCTTAGTCAGCCTGAGTGTAGGGATTGATTATTCCATATATATATGAATAAGAAAGCCTCAGGTGTAGATTACCAGCATTAATTGGGTAAACAACCCTACACCCATTAGCCGTATAGCTGATTCAATCAGTATTCTCAGATGTGTTAAACTACTGACACACTGAGGAACACATTAAAATAAAAACATTGTTTCTTTCCTTGTGGTTTACAACGACATCAAATTGTGTCATAGATAAAATCATTTAACACATACATTGTGAACATTGTAAACGTTTTGGACCCTAACAGAGATAATTCTATACCCTATATCTATAATTAGAAATGACTATTGCAAATAACGGAAACACGATCGCAGCATGTATGGTGACTAAAAACGGCCAATTGCAATACTATAAAGAAAATCTAATTAAATTAAATTAAGATACAGTAATGTAGCCTCTGCGTATGTGTCTTTTATATGATCTAGGCAAAATACATCTTGAAGGGTCCAAAAGAAACCCCTGCACATGTTTGGTCCACTATGATGCCATCTCTGGGAGGAACGTAAATGGCTTACACCTGTATCAGGGGTATTATTCAACTTTGGCTGCACAGTATTATTCAACTTTGGTTGGTTTGGTTACACGGTTTGTTCTAGGTAGGTGCTTCTTACTTGCATAAACAGTTTTTTTTTGGTAAAGGGGAACTATCTCTTTAATGCTGATTTTAGCAGCAATTTATAAGTACATTGATCCAGTTTTTATCTCTCTCTGTTAGAAGCGTATGATAAGGTATCTATGGGACGTGGTGTCACCACTACATTCTCTCCTCCATAGGTACAATCCTTAGCAGTATACTTGTTTATGGTACAGCCTTTAAAAGAAACTATAATAGGTTTTGGTTAATTTTATTTTAACATTTCTTTCCAGAAGATTATGGTGTTTCAAATTGCTGATTTTGGTCATCTTGCCAAATCATCCAAAAGGTTTTGCGTAGGGCTGAGCTCTTTGCAAGCCACTTGACTTCCTCTACATCAAACCATGTCCTATGGAGCTTGCTATGTGCCGAAAGGCACAGGAAAAGACCTCCCACAAACTGCTGGAAGCCCACAATTGTCTTATATGTCTTTGTATGCTGTAATATTAACAATAACCTTCATCGAAAATCCTCAACTTAATAACTTGCCCGATATTTCAATATATTTGAAACTTTGTAGGTCACCATATGAAAAGGCAGCCTTGGATGGGAAAAGGGGCTCTGACTCATTCACTTGAGCATCCACATTTCAGATTGAGCTGCTGAGATCTGTAAACACATGGCTTTTAAATTGTATTTTTGTCTTCGTGATTTCAATAAAGGTCTAATATTTATACAAAGGACCATCATCCCTTATAAAAAAAGGGAAAAAAGCTAATGCAAGACAGATTGCACCCAAGCCCAACCCCCCCCCCCCCCCACAAACTTTGTGGCCCTGTAAAGTAGAATCTCCAAGCACTTAGCTCAGTCAAGCAAATGGCTTTTTATTTGAGTTTTTTTCTTCCTGATCTTAATAAAAACATAAAAGTTATACAAAGGATGATCCATCCTCTATAAATAAAGGGGAAAGCTAATGCAAGACAGATTGCACTCAAGCACCCTCAAACTCCTTGACCATGTAAAACAGCAGCAACGGGCACTTAGCCACCCTGGTGCTACTTTGGTTAAAGATTAAAAACTGACAAATGTACCTTAAAATATTGTACCATTGTTGAAACTGAAATCATGCAAAAGCATCAAGCCCTCGCTCACCCTTGGCAATGAATGAAACCTTGGCTCATTTTTATCCAAAGGAGAAAGAAAATCTCAGAGGACCTAGCCACAGACAAGAGACTGAGCTAAAGATGATTGCTATCCTTTCATTTAGGATTTCATTATAGTTTAAGGTCAATGCATAATGGGAAGTATCACAGGAATCCTGGCTTTGCTCACCATTTCTACAATAAAAAAAGGAAGAAATGTGAAGCTTTGTACTATAGAGCAATGATTTTAAAGTACAAGGGAATGAAAAGGAAAGGGTTTGGGTAAAAAATATCACAATTTTATATCTAAGTAATTAACTTCTTGGATTTTGATAATTTTGCATAACTTTAACTCAGTCATGATTAGAATTCACGCATGCCTAGATGTCCAGGCCAAATGTAATAGCATCAGCATGCATTGGTTAACTTGACAATAACTCTGTGATCAATTTGTGTACTTAGCGCTCACCACTAAACAAGTAGCATGATTAGAGAGATTTACATGATTTACTGGAAACCACAGCTACCACGCAAAGGGCAAGGATTCTTTTCTACAGCATGTTGGCAAGGGACAGACTTTTCTAATCTATTCTACACATGCTGGGGCTGCTTTCTAAAAAAAAACGAATTAATGTATTATGTTTTCAGTACTGTAACTGTATCTGGTAATTACATTATTGAGCATAGTGAACAATGCCATCTGTAGGCTGAAGTCTTATTTTGTGATTGAAGTCTCCATCCAGCATGTCATTGCTTTGTCATATCACAATATCAGGGACCACACTGATTGGTTCCCGACTGTCAGTGGGGGTGGGAGCTTTCAATGACAACAGACAGTCAAACAAAGTGTCAGCTGATGGAAATAAATTTAGTAACATTTTCTTAAAAAAAAAATATATATATATAAATATAATCAGTATATACAATATATATATATATATATATATATATATATATATATCAGGAAGAGGCCAAGCTGTTCCCACAAAGTTGGGAGCATGATGCCTTTAGAGTTCCCTTCACTGGAACTAAGGGGCCAAGCCCAACCCCTGAAAAACAACCCCACACCATAATCCCCCCTCCACCAAATGATTTGGACCAGTGCACAAAGCAAGGTCCATAAAGACATGGATGAGCAAGTTTGGGGTGGAGAAACTTGACTGGCCTGTGCAGAGTCCTGACCTCAACCCAATAGAACACCTTTAGGGTGAATTAGAGCAGAGACTACGAGCCAGGCCTTCTCGTCCAACATCAATGCCTGACCTCACAAATGCGTTATTGGAAGAATGGTCAAACATTCCCATAGACACTCCTAAACCTTGTGGACAGCCTTCCCAGAGGAGTTGAAGCTGTTATAGCTGCAAAGGGTGGGCCAACTCAATATTGAACCCTACGGACTAAGACTGGGATGCCATTAAAGTTCATGTGCGTGTAAAGGCAGATGCCCCATTACTTTTGACAATATAGTGTACATGCTGTGCATTTTGACTAATAGAAAAGTTATGGTTAAAGCAGTCAATAGGCTAAAAACCATACTGCCTGCGTGGTTCATCTTGTATTATATTTTCTTACAATAATCTTTCAGTAATCATGTTGACTGTAGTGACTGGCTTATAGCAACTACAAAAAAAAAACATAGAAAATTTTATACAAAATATAGTCATGGGTCAATGACAGCAGGAGTACTATGTAAGAACTACATCAATGTTACAAAATAAGTGTTCACTTTAAATATATTAAATAGTTATTACAGTTTCCCTAATTGTTTTCAAGTTTCTTTTCTTTTCAATTTAAAGTTGTTAGAAATGTACATACACAAGTAAATGTGTTGTATTGTATTCATGAAGAAGTGTAAAATATAACATATGGTAGTGCCATCGATAACTTGGTAAACAAAGAAAACCATATGGAGTTATGCAGATATAAAAGAATACAGTTAAATCAAGTTCTGGCAGTATTAAATAAATTGAATAATTGTTTATATATAAACTAAAATAAGTTCCCTGTCCTTACAGTAGCCTTCTGTACTCCTCCACTGCAGCAGTATGCATGGAGAAGCGGTGGTCAGCAACGTGAGCCAATCAGTTCTGTCCTGCTTTGCACATTGCTATCATTCTAAGGTCCTCTAATGATGGGCTGCTGTTCAGGTCAGAACAGCTTCTCTTTCTATGCTCAATAGAAAGGCAAAAGCATTGATGCAGCTTAGAAGGAAGTCAAATGAAGGTTAGAAAGTGGTCAACTGCAGGCCAAAAGTACCTGCAAATGAACTGCACCCAAGCCGGATCCAGTACCTGAAGCAGCATTATAGGTGGCCCCCACAGCTTGGGATCCAGGTACGGTTCCCACCGTATTACCAAGGTTGCACCAAACCAGATGCACTGCTTCTATTGTTATAGTAGAAGGCAGTGAAGGGTTAATTGAAGAGTTGATTGAAGAATTTAAAGTTAATAAGAACTAGCTAAACATAAAAAGTACTTCATAGGGGTCCATCATCTACAGCAGCGGTTCTCAACCTCAGTCCTCAAGTATCCCCAACAGGCCATGTTTTGGGAACTTCCCTTAGATAAAATAGCTCTTATCAATACCATGTCATTGATATTGATTTAAAGCAGCTGTGCAAAGTAAAGAAAAACCTGAAAACATGGACCGTTGGGGGGTACTTGAGGACTAAGGTTGAGGACCACTGATCTACAGGACACTAGCAGATGAGTAGGGTTATAGTTATACACCCAAGGAAGGTGAGTGGGGCATGTCCAAAAGCTTTGCAGTGTCTAATCACCAAAAGGTAACAGCCTATAACCCAGGGTCTAGGAATATCCAGCCTGTGTTTTTTAATGTACATTTAAGATAAAAAGTTTTGGCTGTGGTTCCATCTTTATAACTTACTCCTGCCTTCATTACAACTATATATAGTTAATATTGCAACCTAGTTTCTGATACCATTGTAATTTCGTAATTGCCCCCCCCCCCCTTCCCCAACATCCTGATGGCAACCAGAAAACTCACTCTCAACTCTTATGATTGGCTCACTGATTTTTCCAAAAATCTGCACTTTTTGGGATTAAAGCCAATGTTGGTACCTAAGACTTTTTGTTACGACGGTAAGATTGATAAAATGGTTAAGAAGAAGGCAGACCCCCCTCCCCTCCTCCCACGTAGAAGTCAGATGCTGAGATTGATTAGATGGCTATAAGGAAGGCAGACCCTCCCACATATCAGTCATATTCTGAGATTGATTAAATAGCTATAAGGAAGTCTTGCCTTCCCACTTAGCAGTCAGTTTGAGCGAAGTCTTGACAAGGTGTACATCAAAATGACAATACCAGAGGCAAGTACTAAAGTTTTCTATATTTCCTCTTCTGATCTATATAGCTCACAGGTAAAGTTTTTTTTTTTAACAAAATTGAGCTTCATGTTAAAAACAGACACTGTTCTTCCTAAACACCTACATCCCTACATGGATATCAGCTTTAAACTCCAGGGTCAAAGCTTCCACCAAACTCCTTGGCAACGTATACCTAAGAACACACTAAAGGAGCTGGGAGGTGGTTGACTCCCATTTTCCCAGTTGGAATTGGCAAATTAATTGCATACTAAAGTGCTTGAGAAGAAAAAAGGTATACATAGGCACAACTTAATTTCTGTCATGTCCTCTGCTACCACTGATTTTGATATTTTGTGATCACAATTGTTTTAAAACTTTGCATCCAATTGGTTCTTAGTAAATGAAATTCGACTGGATTTGTTCTGTAATGAAGACATAGCTTATCCAAGCTGCTTCTTCAGTTTAAAAGAGTATCAGAAACATACCCAAGCATTATAGCTAAACCATGGTGTCAATAGGTCTGCATAGGTGTTAATTCCTAGATTCACATGGCTGAAGGTGTCAATTGTCAAATGACTGGGGTAGAGATGTTAAGACCAAGGATGTAATTACATAACTAAAACAGGGGAATTCCACAGTTTTCACACCTCTTGTACTGTTCATAAACAATCAACATCTGCCTTGACACATTCCCTAGTGATTGGATTAAGGCGTCGTTGCTACCTGTGTGGATGTAAATGCTGGGTTATTCATTGGAATCGAAGTAGTGGTTTGGAGAAGCTACAAAATTTCTTCAACAATGTAAGACAAGTCTATTGAATGCGACCAACTATTACAAGCTATACCATGACTAGGAAAAAGTACCTTCAGAGACATATTGACATCCATTTTTTTGTTCTACTTTTGAATAGAATGGGGAATCATGCAATCATACTTTATTTCTGTCTTGCTTCTGGATGGCCCTGATAGAGGCAAAAACATTGTCAGGCATCATAACCCCTTTCCTGCTCCACTAAATATTTTCTTTTAGTATGTGTCCTTAGGGTTTGAAGGGATTTCCCATTACTTACTATTCCAACAGGGACACCGCCAGTAATGCCAAAAGTAAAAGATTTGGTGGGCATTGGGCTTTAAAAAGACCCTGCTGCCAGCGTTCTTTTCAAAAACTTTTCTCATATAATTATATGTGTATTTAACATATTTTAGGCCTGTTATTTACCTGTAAGAGCCTTCATTGTGCAGACACCAAAAGCCCTGAGACTGTTGCTGGGTCCTGCCATCTTGGATGTGATGTCAGCCGCACCAGCAGACCCACGTGACTCGAGTGACATAGTATTTCCCTTCACTCCTGTGCCTGGCTGCTACATATTAAGTTATGTAGGGAGGGGGCGGGGGGGCCGGAGGAACTGGGTCAGCACAAAGAGCGTGTGTGTGTGTGGGGGGGGGGGGGGGGGTA
>BLSH010496824.1:381492-398853 GCA_018402905.1 Glandirana rugosa
TATTCTCTGTCCAGATCCCCGTTAGTCGTTCCTAGTGTCACTCCTTGATACCATGTTTTCCCAATTCAGGTCACCATCAATAGGTCCAATACCGGTCCCTGTTGGTCGTTCCTAGTGTCTCATCTTTATACCATGTTGTTTTCCCAATATAGGTCGTTATCGGTAGATCCTATATCGGTCACAGTTGGTTGTTCCTTATACTACGTTTCTTTCCCGTCTGAAACAGAACCACCTGTGATAATTCGTGTCCTTACCCTTACGTGACATGAGTGACAACCCGCAGTCACCTAACCTTCAAGCATGCCCCCATGATGTCCTGGTAACCAACACCCATATACAGCTCCTGCCTCCCCTCACCACTTACCCGTGGCATCAGATCCCCTGCTATGCCTGCTTGTGTACTCACCACACGTGGACCAAGAACTTCCAATCCACTGACGCCCAACAGTGAGTACAGTGCATTCCCATTCCTGTGCTTAATAGTGTCCACCAAGACAAAGTCTGCCCTTTCTTTGCATCATATTCCTTGTTGGTTGACACTGGCTATATCCTAGATGGCTATTGCTGGATATAACCCTTTTGTTGTACCATATTTCTACTCTGTGATCCTTGCTGGTTGTCCCTGGCCATAACCTGGATAACTACCACTGGACTTAACCCTTTTGTACCATAGTTCCTCACTGTGATCCTTGCTGATTGCCCCTAGACATACCCTAAATTACTACCATTGACCATAACCCTTTTGCTGTACCATAGTTCTGCTCTGTGATCAGTGCTGATTGCCCCTCCCTGTACCATAGTGCTGTCCTTCACACAGCTCTGGTGGACTACCCTGTGAACGTAACATGTAGTAGTCATAAATGCTCTGCTTGCTGAACCCCATAAAAAAGGAAACCCAGGGCTGAGGGTCCTGAACCCCTTTTGATCTCTGTGTGTGCTCTATTTACACACACACACACACACACACACACTGTGAATGTTATTAGAATTTGTTAATCGTTATACATGTTATTGCATGAATTTCTCTGGTAAATATAATCAGATTTCTCTGGTGAATATAATCATTACTTTATGCAACATGTTCTGAGAACATGCAACCCTAAGAGAAAATACCATAAGAACACTCAATCCTAAGAGAAAATACTCCAAGAACATTTGATTCTAAGAGAAACTACATTAGGACCATTCAGTGAGAAGAGAAAATACACTAAGAACTTTTGACCAAAAATCAAAATACCATAAGGTCCTTGAATCCTATAAGAAAATACCTTAAGTACATCTGATCTGAAGAGAAACTACCCTAACCCCATTTTATCCTAGAAGAAAACACCCTAAGAACATCCAATCAGAGTAAAAAAATACCCTAAGAACATCCAATCCTAAGAAAAAAACAAAAGAACATTGGATCCTAAGAGAATGTACCCTAGGAACATTCGATCAGAAGAGAAACTACCCTAAGAACATTCAAACAACAGCATTTATTTTCCATTTGACGATGAGCCAATATTTACATTAAAATAGACATTTGAATCTGTACCATTCTCCCAGCAGCGATGCTCAAATAAAACCAAAGAACATTCAATTTTGCCCTATTCACACAACAGCAACAGCTTGATACACTGTGCAAAAAAACTGTTTGTGGATTGATTCACATAGAACAAATGAACATTGAGCCTAGCTCGATAAATACTGCAGCTATGCAATTTTTATTTAATAAATAGAGCCCTTTATGTCTGTTCCTCTAATTACATTTTTTGGTTATTGTGTTAACTTTCTGCTTCTTTCTTTATGTTTTGTATTTTTGCTTTTTTTATATTAGGTACCAGTTCACATTAGGACACAAAGAAAATGGTTAGCAGCGTTGTCTTGTTCAAAGACTTACCTAAATTCTCTATGGAATAATACCGCTGCTTGCTGTCTACCCGCACCGTCTCAGCATAGGGGCTCCCAACGCCGTAGCCAATGATGTATCCCCGCACCACAATGTTGGGGTTCAGCGGCGGTGTCCAGCTCATAATGATACTGGTGGTGAGCGGTCTGACATGAAGAGAACTGGGCTGGTCTGGCACTTGAGATTCTACAAATCAAACAAAAAGAGCATTAATATTCTGTTGACTTCCTCCTTCTAGCCCAAAGCCTGACTATTATGTTTTGATCATTTTCTGAATGTTGGATGTTGTGTTATAAATAGATAATCCCGACTCAGGGACCTGAAGCTTCTAACTAGTTGGAAGCCAGAAAAATAGATTTGAGATAGAGTGTTATAGCACATCAAAATGAATGTTATGATTAATGCAGAACAATGTAGTATTTATTGGTAGCCAAGTGTGATCTCCACATGGACCCACAAAAACAAATTCTCACAAACCTCATTACACATCATATTTAATTTACTGATATTCCCAGGCATTCACAAAACCCGCTTCTTTAAAATACACAAGTAAACAGTAGGTGTTTTTTTTACTATCTAGGCATTTTGAAGATAATAAAGTAGATAACTCCATAAAATAAAGAAATCCATAAATTTGCTTATGGTGTTTAATTTTAGGCCCATGCAGTATGATGCTTGTTTTTTTTTTTTTTTTCGTAATACACCTTTGTAAAAGTAAAATGCAGTACAGAAGGTATAGTATGTTTACATGGAATGGGAAATGAGGGAAAACATTTTTGTATTGCTTATATATACAGGTAGCTTTCCTTTCCTTTATTAGAATTGCTGTTGAGTTCAATACTACAGCTAACAAACTTTTTTATTGTTTAAAAGCTTGTTGGCAACCAATGATTGTTCGATGGTTGATGACCAACAATGGTAATCTCAACAGGAGATTAAATATTTCAAAAAGATTAATTCAGGAAAACAGTAAAGTATATACACATCTATATATTTTTTTGTATGTAAAAGGGAGCAATAAAAGTCCTAAAAGATTATTTATTGATTAATTAAATACAATTAACTTTTATACTTTTTTTTACATTTTTTTAAATAAATGAAGACTTTTTGTGGGGACCTAACTTTGTGACTTTTAAAGAAATCAATGATTAATATAAATTTCAGAGTATTTGTATGAACAGAAGGAAGGGAAATCAGTTTGTCTTAATGAAGCTTTGGACAGCATCCAATACCCCAATGAAACCTTGGGCTGAATCCGATAAACTCTCAGGTATCTCAGTATCAAAATATCTTGACTCCTCTCCACCCATTACCTGAATTGGAAATAGGGTCATGTGGACCATTACCCATTTTTCCCTATAATCCTGGGAGCTAAATTCTCCTCTACTTCATACCTCTCTGACCTCTGAAAACCAATGTCCATTCCCTGTTTGAAAGGAGAATTATGGGTTGAGATCCTACTCCTGGGATCCGATAGACTCTCGGGTACTTCAATAGTACCATATCTTGACTCCCCCTTCACCCATTAACCAACATTGGAAATAGGGTCATGTGGACCATCACCAATTATTTACTCTACCCCTAGAAGCTGCATTCTCCTCTACAAGAACTCCAGCTCCAAACCTCTGAAACCAATCTCCATTACTTGTTTGAAAGGAGAATTATGGGTTGAGTCGCCCCCACCCCCCCCCCTCCATTGCTATTTATTAATTCCACAGATAAAGGAAACATTCACTTCCTAAGTATTCCATAGGGAAAAGATGTAACAAAAAAATGACAACTAACAAGGGAATCCCCATCATGTTCCAAGTCACTTTCAGCCATTGAAATATGAAGTGGTGCTGAAAATTTCTTGGCCCAACCCACTTCCTGAAATCTGAATATAATTCTGCTGTTGTAGCTGCCAGTTATTTAAATACAAAGGGGTGATAAAAAGTTCCTTGCCCGACTCACTACCATAATTATTTCATTATAGCTAGAAGAATTGGTAAACCCAGTTGCTTTTCTCTTTCTCTGGCCATATAGATGTAAAACTGCAGGCTCAAGCAGCAAGGGAGTGAACTAGGGGGAAATTATAAAAAAAAATTCTATGGGCTCAGGAAAATGTTAAATGAGTAAATGAGTGTACAAAGGGGAATTGGTTAAGAAAATTCCATGGGTTCAGTACATTTTCGAACCCCTGAAGCAAAGCATATCGGTGGGACACCAACATTTCCAATATTTCCTTGACCTCTATAAAAGGACAATTTAGCAGAAAACAAATCTGTTACTATTCTAGCAAAATCCCATGAATTAACATGGAACCCTATAATAAACTTATTAGAGTACGGTATGCATTAAACCTCTCTTATATAATACACACTTCTCATTGCTTGAACCAATACCATTCAAGTAAATGGAACACCTTTTTGACCTGGTGGCAATATGTTCTAATGTATCTTGTTTACATTGCATTGCAAACCCTACTAGACAATAACAAACACAAGCAAAGGTTTTGGTTTTAGTACAAAATTCCCTCTTACCGGAGGCGTGAGTGTCTTATGTTGGCACACAGTCAGACATCAAGGATTCTGCTGTGCTGCAAGCAGCTTTAAGAGCATCGCATAAAAGCTTGCCTCTTTGAGAGCGGAAGGGGCAAGCCAATATTTGGCATCATCAAAGACACTTACAACACAGTAGTAACATATAATTTTAAAATAAAATAAACCGAAAAATGCATAACTGAGCCATCATAAGACCGACTGTAGTGATTGTGAAGTATTCCCAAAAGCAGTCTTTACAATTAGCACTACTTCTCAAAATGTACACAATAGCCGGCTATTTAGAAGAGTAGAAGTTACATTAACATAATTCTACTGGCTGAATCATTTTCAATATAAAAGTCAAGCACAAAAAAAAAAAAAAAGATAAATAAATAAAAGGCAAAAATAAAACCAATAGAAAATAACATGAATGTTAATAGAAACAAATAGTATAAATAATGCAACATAACACAATGTAACCTTTTTATGCAATAAAAAGAAAAATGATCACAAATTAAAGTATAACTAAAGGCAAAACTTTTTCTTTAGTTTTGGATAGAGTGGAGAGGGATTAGAACACTTGCCAGTTTTTATTGCTGTCTGAGCCCCGTTAAGGAGATTTACCTCCTCTATTTGTCCTGTTTACAATTATCACTGAAAGTGAAAGTAAAAGAAATGACCCAAATTTAGGGTTGTCCCCAGAAACGTAATAAGAGGGGAAATCTTCCAATGGGTACACTAGTTCTGGTGGCTTGGGGGTCCGCTGGGAATTCCCTTGATTTACAGAGATTTCCTCTCACTTCCTGTTTGGCTATGGGACAGGAAGTGAAGGGAAATCTCCGACACGGACACAGATGACGAAAAAAAAAATCTGACACGTGTTATAACCCTCCTTAACTCTATCCAAAATGAAAAAAAAAAGCTTTGCCTATAGTTCTACTTTAAATAACTTTTTGACAAGCTCCCGAAAAAAGGTTTGTTAACTCGCAGGCTGCACACTTGCATTGGAAACCTAGTTAATTACTGTACTCCTCCACAGATCTAGTATGCATCCTGGATGAAGTCAACTTTTCTTTCTTACACAGGTAGAGCTTTATGGTAGATTCCACTTGAAAAGCACACAGATAATGAGGTGGATTTACTAGAACTAGAGAGTGCAAATATAGTGCAGCTCTGTATAGAAATCAGTGAGCTTCCGTTTTTTTTTTTTCCTTTTTTGTCAAAGCTTAACAGAACAAGCTGAAGTTAGAAGCTGATTGGCTACGATACACAGCTGCACCAGATTTTGCAATCTCCAGTTTTAGTAAATCAACCCCAATACGTTGCTATAAACAGTTTCAGCTTTTGTTACCTGTGCAGAGCAGAGTGATCTGGTACTGTGCGTCTTCTGACTCATATGGCTTGATTTAACACAGGAGCTGCTCACTTTGCAAGGGAATATTTCCTTAGCTTAGTGAATGCGGCCACACTTAACTTTGCAAGAATACCCAATCATGTGCAAGGAGAAAAAAAAAACAGTTTTCATGCTTGCACATGATTGGATGATGAAAGTCCGCAAAGATTCATCTCTTTCACTAAGCCAAAGGGAATTTGCCTTAAAAAGTAAACATTCTCTTGCAAAATAAACAGCCTATTTGCCTTTAGTAAATCAACTTTATAGACTTATTTAATAAGGTAGGATAGCATAAAGTGTAATAAGCAATTTAGAAATAATGCATCCATTATTTAGTAACAGTGGCATAGGCAAAGGTATAGAGCAGCAATTACCTTTAGGAAAGCTATGTTTCTTGGTTTCTGAAACATGTTTGTAGATATACCAGAATTAATTCCTTTTTTGATTTCAAGATGCATGTGATGCAGGGTGCCCCTTGTATTATAATGCACATAAAATGCATACATAGGCTTACAGGTCTTGTTCCCCTCTCTCTCTCGCAGCTTGTGACTGGACTGACCCTTGATAGTGCTTGTACAACGTTGTGCTGCTTTCCTTTCCTCTAGTCTAAGCTCTGTTGTACAGGGGATTGCAAGAGGCTGACTATGGCCGAATTCAGTAACTTGCACTGCTTATAATAATAACTAATGTTTAAAGCTGAACTCTGGGGATATAAAGTACCCTTGCAGTAGCCCCTCCCCCATGCACTGCAAGAGTTAAATGCTTGTTTACTTACCTTATTCCTCGCTCTCACAGGCTCCTCCTGTCACACGATCACTGTGTATTCCCTTTGGCACTGCAGGTGGCGATCTCAGTTGTGATGTCATCACGTATAATGAAGAACCATTATTTCTACATTGTAAGTGATAATGACAAGGACCTGCCTATAAGCCAGAGTTTCAAAAAGAAGATGTGAGCATCAGCTGGCAGGGAAGCGAGGGATAAGGTACCCCCAGTGCAAGTGTAGTTCTTTATATTCCAAAAATAAAGAGGGTCAAATACACTATCATTTTAAAATTATTGGGACGCCTGCCTTTACATGCACATGAACTTTAATGGAGTCCCAGTCTTAGTCTGTAGGGTTCAATATTGAGTTTGCCCACCATTTGCAGCTATAACAGCTTCAACTTTTCTGGCAAGGCTGTCCACAAGGTTTAGGAGTGTTTATGGGAATGTTTGACCGGTCTTCCAGAAGCCCATTTGTGAGGTCAGGCGCTGATGTTGGGCGAGAAGGCCTGGCTCACAGTCTCTGCTCTAATTCATCCCAAAGATGTTCTGTTGGGTTTAGGTCAAGATTCTGGTCAAAGTCCTCCACCTCAAACTCGCTCCTCCATGTCTTTATGGACCTTGCTTTGTGCACTGGTGCACAGTAGGGTTGCCACATCATCCCTTTAATCTAGGACACATATGAATTACACAGGTTGTTCTGAGACCAATTTAACTCAGATAAGGCACCAAGTGAGTTTAATTACCACCTTAATTAGCCACAGAACCTGTGTAATTAATGTGTGCCCTGGATTAAAGGGATGATGTGGCAACCCTAGTGCACAGTCATGTTGGAGCAGGAAGGGGTCATCCCCAAACTGTTCCCACAAAGTTGGGAGCATGAAATTGTCCAAAATGTCTTGGTATGCTGATGCCGTAAGAGTTCCCTACCACTGGAACTAAGGGGCCAAGCCCAACCCCTGAAAAACAACTCCACACCATAATCCCCCCTCCACCAAATGATTTGGACCAGTGCACAAAGCAAGTTCTATAAAGACATGGATGAGCGAGTTTGGCGTGGAGGAACTTAACTGGCTTGCACAGAGTCCTGACCTCCCAAAAGAGTTGAAGCTGTTATAGCTGCAAAGAATGGTCCAACTAAATATTGAACCCTACAGACTAAGACTGGGATGTCATTAAAGTTCATGTGCATGTAAAGGCAGGCGGCACAATACTTTTGAGAATATATTGTATATCAACCATCGCTAGGAAGGTGAAAAAGAGACCTGGGTTGTCTGTGAAAAGGTAGTACTGACAATTCTTCTTTAAGTCATTTTGAAAAACCGGCCCATTGTGCTAGCATGTGATATTTTGCTCTATCTTTCTGACTATTAAAAGGGAAATTAAATTGTAATAGAGAGAGAAATAAAACCGATCGCAGTAATGAACACTCCGAGCAGAGATCTCTATTAACCAACCCAACTGGGGAGGAAGGAGGCTTCACTTTACTGATGACTGAACAGTTTCTTTGGCCAAAATGTATGCAGCCCTGGGGGAAATTTAAATGAAATGTATTATTCAGATTGAAACAGATAAAGAGAATTTGGTGATGGAAAGTTATCCAAGGGAATAGAAAAGTTCCATTTAAACTCTCTAACATTCCATTAAAGGCTCCAAGCACTTCATTTAGTCATGGGGTGTCAGGATGACATTTTATATTATATATATATATATATATATATATGTATAAATTGTCACAAAAAACTGACAAGACACAGCAAGGTATGACTATCTGTATTCATGTCAGTGAATATCTTTTTTTAAAGGTACCATATCATACTTCAACCTGTAAAGGAGAACGCTGGAGAAAATAGTCCCTGATTCTTCTTATTTTTTATTATGAAGGTTTTGGGGCCTTTTATAAATATCCTTTTATATCCGTACATCTTCTTCTAAAAATCTACCTCTAGTCAGAGCTATATGTAGACTACTATATGCAGTTACTGTGCCTCCCGCCATTCCAAGCCACTTCCCTGCACCTATTTCATGCTTTGATTGACAGTGACTACTATGCCTCCCTGCATTTCAAGCTACTCCCCTGACACCCCCCCCCCCCAAGCCTTTATTGATGGCAGCTACCTCGCCTCCCTGCATAAAATGCCACTCCCCTGCACCTCCTTCAGGCTTTGATTTATGGTGGCTACTGTGCCACCCTGCATGCCAAGCCACACCCTGCCTCTCCTCCAAACCTTGTTGGACAGTGGCTATAGTGCCTCCCTGCATTGCAAGCCACACATCTGCCTTTTCTCCATGCATGCTATTACATGGAACTGGTGCAGGCAGGCAGCTCCCAATTTCTACTTTCCAGCCTACTCTCTTGCCCCTCCTCCAGGCTTTCATTGATGACAGCTATTCTACTTCCCTGAATTCAAAGCTGCTCCCCTGCACCTCCTTCAGGCTTTGATTGACAATGGCTATCATGCCTCCCTGCATTCCAAGCTACTCCCATGTCCTCCAGGCCTTGATTGATGGCATTTACCCCGCTTCTCTGCATTCCATGCTACTCCCCTGCACCTCCTTAAGGCTATGATTGACAGCAGCTACTGTGCCTCCCTGCATTCAAAGCTACTCCCCTGCCCCTATTCCATGCTTTGATTAAAAATGGCTACTATGCCTCCCTGCATTCCAAGCTACTCCTCAATCCTTTATTGATGGCAGCTACCTTGCTTCCCTGGATTCCATGCCACTCCCCTGCACCTCCTTCAGGCTTTGATTGATGGCGGGTACCATGCATCCCTGAATTCTAAACCACTCCCCTTCCCCTCAAATGAAGGCAAATACTTTATGGCTTTACTTCCTTGGGTGGACCTAAATGGCAACAATGAAACCAGCACCGGGGGATTATTACTACTTTGATAAACCAGAATATCTTGCTTTCTGTGCCCTTCTAATACCACCACTATGCCTCATCAAATAAAAATATCCTAAATGACCCCGAGGAGGTCATTTTAGACAAGGTGGTGGTTGCTGAGCCAGACAGGAATTTTCTTAAAAATAATGACAGGTCCACTTTAAGCACAGCAGGAGCATTTTGTTCTTTAAAAGTATTCATCTTGGGAGCCCTGTGCGTCATCACTTAGCCAAATGAAAAGAAACCCTTTAAGGGCAATAATGCTTGGAGTGCGTTGGTGGTACAGGAATCTCCAGGCGGAAAATAAATATTTGATAACATCCCAGATGTCAACAAACACATGGGAGCCTTGCGGGGAGTCGACACTCTTCAGCATTTTGGGGCCTTCAAGTCATTTTAACAAAACACACTAATTAAAAGGGCTATCCGCAGGGATTCCGACTAGCTCCAAGATGTAGTGTTTGTCTCGTCAAAGCCGAGTCCTATCACACGTACAGTGAGGGAGAGGGGAAAAACATGCGATCGGCAAGCTGTAATGTAACTGCCGTTAACAATCTGTCTGGCAGCGCTATGTATATTTGGCTGACACGTCGAAGAGTCTCAGCATCTAATAGTTGTGTGTGAATCCCTTCGGAGTCGTGGCATCAGTAAAATTGAAACTTCCATGCAAAAGTACTTGAAGCATGCCTTAATATTGCAAACGGTAGGGTGCAAAAGTCTCAAGCTTGTTTATTGTGTTTTTCATGTTTAAGCCTGTTCCCGATTCCTCCCAGAAAATAGGAGACAAATAATGTATTTTTGGTATTCTTCACCTGTTATTGCATTGTAGATATAGATATCAACTCTGTCACAATCTATCTATCCATTATGTCAGTAAATTGATAGAGTGCATTGCTTACCCAGGATAGTTGCGGCAGCGAGAATGTATTATTTTTACTGTAGTGTACTTTTTAATTTGCTGCTGTGCTTTCTCAAATCAATCCTATATTTGCAGCCAGCTCCTTCATGATGTTTTGCAAAAATGTATTGTAAATTCCATAGCTTGGGGAAAAATTGAAATTGTTATGGTCGTGCAAGTCCCCAAAGCACTTAGTCTAATCCACAAGGGGTCAAGCCTATGGTAAGGACAAGCCTCATCCTCCAGTATAGCAGGTTTCAGGTTGTTATCCAAGTGTAGATTAAAAATAAAAAGGGAAACTACCCAATCTGCTCTAGGCTGTGCCTCATCCAGCTTCCCTGGGTGTGTGTCACTCATCGACACTTGGTGGATCCCTCCTAAAGACTTGCCCGGCAGCGCCACTCCGTCGCTTTCTCCTGCTCCTTGGTCAGGACTCCCCATGGGATGTATTGAGGGGTCCCTTCCACTCCCAAGCCTCCAGACCCAAGGTCACGCCCCCCCCCCCCAGACTGGGGGCTCCCTCCTAAGCCTCCACAACTAGTGCTCCATCTCCCAGTTCTTCCACCCAAACTCTCCTCCCAGGCTGGGCTGACCCCAGGTATTTAAGAAGGCCTGCCCCCTGTTAATCCAGATTGGGGACTGGTCAGGGCTCCCCAAACACCCCAGGCAGCTCCACCTCTCTTCCCCACCCTTTCTTCTAGAGCCCTCTAGAAGCAAAGAGGAGGTAACCAAGAGGTGTCACTGCCTGTGAGTCACCAGCCTCTCCCTGAGCCACTCCCCTGCCCAGAATCAAAACAATCAGGCCTGACTGAGACTGACTAAATTTACACAGAATTCGCAAAACACCAGCTATATGGCATAAAAAGTAAGGCCTAAATTGTTTCAACAGCTAGCATTAAACAGGAACTGAATTTTTGAAGCTCCGTTTAATGAAAGGCAGACAGAGGGTAAAGGACTAGTCTCCAGTATTTCTTGTGGTCTACCTGCTGCCAATCTTTTCCCCAATACTGATGTCAAATGCCTTGTTCTGCACTGTGTCTCTGTGTGGAGGTGGTCATCTTGGTAGAGGTAGTGCTTTGCTTTTAAATAATAGTGCTTTCAGGAAGGAGAACATCATCAAACCTCACTTCAAATCTACTGAGACTAACAGTCAGAGGCAGCAGCCTTAGATCTTACAAAACAAATACAGTATACAGCTTTGAGGCTGTAGGTACAGGAGTGCCTAAGCACACTACTGTGATGTGCACTGCTATTTCTCGGGAGGAATTCAAGAAAAATAAAGTAATTTTTTTCCACTGTATTGTTTAGGCATAATTACTGGCACTACTTTGTTTAGCTTTTCAAAATGCAGGAGTTCTATCTTTCATTGAAAAATCATTACATGCAAGGGTTTAGAAATATCCTCTAAATGCAAATAAATGCCAGTTTGACAGTGCCAGTTCGACTAAGGCCTTAATATTTCTAGAGGTTTCATTTAACAGCAAATCTTCACTTTTTGAGTTCAGGTCTACTTCAAAAACATAAAAAATGACATACAAAGCCATACTACCACAACACGACCCTTCTATAAAGTGTAGTCCCTATGCTTTTTTATTAGAGCAAGAGCTGTCCCAGGGGTGGATCCCATCTAAGGGGGCCATTTTTTCTGCTCTCCTCCGAGCGGCAAGGATGGCTGCCTATGGCGGTAGCACTGCCTGCGTATGTGCTGGTAAGGGACACGGTTGCCCAGTCAGGAGCTCAGTAACAGTTTGGTTTTACCAGGCTCAGCATTACTGAACTGCACTGAGGATGGAGTGTCCAGTGTGAACACACTGGCCTCAGTGCCGCCCCCACTCCATGAGTGCCCTCTGAGATAGACACCTCGAATGGCTTCAGGTGTGGTATGGCCTTGCTCAGGGCTCCCATCATGGGGAATTTATAGTAATAAATAAATTGAGGTAAGCCTTTAGCGTAGCCCCTTCCACCAGTAAGTCATCTTCAAGTGACATGGCTGTACCCAGTACAGGTCATTATTATAACTCTTTCCAACCAGAGACCAGAATCATCTCTGCCACTGGTGACATCCAATAATTAGTTTAGGTTTGGTGGTCCTGACAGTCTGAGAAGGGTGCAAGAGCCAGTTGGGACTGTGGTGTCACCGGGAAGTGAATTTGAGTCCCTGCAGCCTGGAGGGTTGGTTGGGCCTGAAGAAGGGACTGGCTGGGAGCAGTAGTCTGTCGAGGCTAGCTAGCACATTTGTACTTTTGCTACACCTGAGGGGTCTGCAACCCCTTGCCTGTAATTGGCGGTTCACTGAGGCCTGACCAGAGTCAGAGGCAGGTCTCACCACATGCTAGCTAGGCTAGAGAAGTGTTGCACAGGAGAGTGAGAGAAAGGAGAAGTAACTGCAAGCAAGTTTGTGCTGGAGGAGAAATGTTGTGTGTGTACAGGGTTGTATGGTCCTGTTTAAGAACTGTTCAATTGCCTGGGTATCCCATAAATACCCTATACCCCATCCAAGTTAAATCCCCTAATAAAACAACAAAAACACAAAGTACCGGCTGGTTCTTCTTGACTCCAAATGTAAGGAAACAGTGTGACTGAGGGCAGAGTGACAGGTGAACCACTACTCTCAGGAACCCCCAGGGAGCCAGGGCTACATTATATTGTTCTGTGAACTGCCATGCCTATGAGCATTTTATCGTTACTAGGTATAAACTGATCTGAGTGGTTGCCATTTTTACATTATTTTACATTTATTAGCATTCCTTCTGATCCTGATGAATTTCAGAGTTTAAAGTGGAACTTTACTCCCCCCTCTTACCTTGTCTACTGGGTTGTCCACAAAAAACATACTCACTTCCTTGTCCAGCAAATTCAGCATTGTGTGATATAAGTCATGGCTATGTCTCAGCCCTACGGCTTCCGCGTCAGCATCTTTTCACCTGACATCATCAGGAGGCCTGATGTTACTTCCTAGTTCTTATACCTGGCCCCTGATGACGTGACAAGGTGCATGCACTGCGCTGATAGCCCGACCATGCACAGTGCGGTGGAGATTGATAGCCTCATAGGATGCGTGGTATTGGTATCTCAGGAGAGTTTGGGTGAGGGGCAGAGGTGGCATCATTATTGCTTGGGCAAGAAAGCGGGAAGTACTGGTCCCACATAAAAGCTAATAAATCCCGCAATAAATATCCAACTGTGTAACAAGGGGTAAAGGCAAGTAAAAAGGGAAGGTGAAGATTTGCTTTAAGTGATTCACTTTAAGTGATCTCTCTTCCTTCAATTTTATTACACAAACAAGCTGCTGGTATGGAAAATAGAACTGTGGTTCTAATTCATTAGTGATAATTCAGGAATATATAGTAATAACTTGACAAGTTAGAAACAAACAAGATGAATGACTATAAATAGTGCATCAACGCAAAGTAGTGAAACAGATGAGTGTGGTAGTCAGATGTATGAAACATACATTGGGATTGGTTGTAATTGGGTTATCACATTTATGCCTTTAAATACTATGACGCTACAACATGCACTCAATGTTTGTCGTGGTTTAATACTTTATATTGCGGGTGGAAATGTGAGCCACACTATTGATCTGTAAATTGTCCTGCAGAGAAACATTCATAGGCTTTTATTTACCGTCAAGATCATTTTCGGGTGTTTCTGTTGTATACCAATCAGATGAAGGTCCAGTTCCATTAACTGTCATTGCAGAGACTTGAAAACTGTACTGGCTTCCCTTTTCAAGACCTATAATACAAAATGCCAAATATGCAACTGATTAATATCAATTGAACCAATACCAATTAGCTGGAACTTTAAACTAAACTTTAGATGGGAAAACGATAAAGAAAGATATAGCTACATAAAATAGATAGATAGATAGATAGATAGATAGATAGATAGATAGATAGATAGATAGATAGATAGATAGATAGATAGATAGATAGATAGATAGATAGATAGATAGATAATGATAGATAGATAGATACTTTAATGAAAGATAGATAGATAGATAGATAGATAGATAGATAGATAGATAGATAGATAGATAGATACTTTAATGAAAGATAGATAGATAGAGCAGGCCTGGAACGGGATGCCCAGCATTAAGAGGAGGGCCTACATGACTGAGTTTGCAACCTAGGCTGTAGTTAGGCAGAATAGTAAAGGGTGTTTTTTTAAAGTGAGTAGGAAGGCCTACCCGATTGGAAGCGAGCAGGGCATGTTAGGGTGTGGCAAGGTGGGGCAGGGTGGGGTCAATGTTGGTCTAGTCAGAAGGGGGTGTTGACTGAGGGTCAGTTGGAGCTGGACAGACGAAGAGAAACTTTTCCCTCCCTCTCTCTAAGTGTTACTGTTGGTTGTTCCCCCTTCTTTTTTTGGTTGCCTCCTCTGTTGACGTTTGGCGTGAGATGGTGTACATTAGTATGCATGGTATTTTGCGTGGGGAGTCTAAAAGAGTTAAAGCAGTTAGCAGGGGTCTCAGGGATTTGAAGGGGGTCATGGTCAAAATTGTCTGTGGAGATGAAGGGTTGGGCCCATCTTTGGTATGGGTACCTTCCAGAATAAGAGACGTCAGCAAGGCGATATCGGTGTTGGGGCTGTATCAGGTGGTAATGTGGTAACTAATTGTCCCCGAGTTGGTGTAATTCGACTGGGGGCCGTGGTATGGAACTTGGTGCTTGATACAGCTGAATCGGTAGACCATGCATGCCTCCATATACCTGGACTTAAGAGAGTCAGTTATTGTACATTAACGGGGTAAAGTTTTATCTTTCATGGAATGTGATAAAATATGTATTTGTTAAATTGTGTTTTCTTAATAAAAGGCTGCTATGGCCGTTTATGGCCATCATGTCTTTTTTATATAAGGTTGGTAATGTGGGAAGTCAGGCATGGTCATGGCAGCCGGCAGAGTTTGCATGTTCTCCCTGTGCCTGCGTGGGTTTCCTCCGGGTACTCCGGTTTCCTCCCACACTCCAAACACATGCTGGTAGGTAAATTGCATCCTGTCTAAACTGTCCCTAGTATATGTATGAATGTGAGTTAGAGACCTTAGATTGTAAGCTCCTTGAGGGTAGGGACTGATGTGAATGTATATATATATATGTAAAGAGCTGCTTAAAATGACAGTGCTATATAAGTACCTGAAATAATATATCAGTCAAGATAGATAGATAGATAGATAGATAGATAGATAGATAGATGGATAGAACTATATTTAACATTTACTTCCAAACATATAATGTAGCTAATGCCCTCATTTTCTGTAGTGGGTTATTATGTATTAAAGCACTCAAATGAAACAGCTAAATGTCAAATAATTTACCAAAAAAATAGTATCATTAAAAAAAAGTACTCGCAGGTTTAGTTACAAGGCTCTTCCCTGTAAAGATAATGCAGGGTATTTAGCCGTTAAAACAAGTGAAATTACTCTGCTATGGCAGACGTCTCATTATCCGGGAAAAATACACACTTAGCTTAGACAACAGCTTGCGGAAAGCAGAACATTTCACTCAAACAAAATAATATCAAAAGCCCAACATTTTTTTTGAGTTCTGGATAGTTTGCAATTGTATGTATATATCCATCCACTCAGATCAAAATCTTGGACCAGCTCTCTTGGAACCATGTCTGAGGTGATTGACAGCCTACTCCATAGAATTCTCTTGGCAAAGAGAAGGTCACCAGGTCTTTCTTCAACTATTCTGATTGCTCAGCCTGGGACTGGTATGCAGAATGCCATAGCACATTGCATAGTCAATGTGCACATACATTAGGGCAAATATAGATGGGAGCCAATTAACCGACAAGCATATCTTTATAGTGTGGAAGAAAAGCCTGTTTACAATAAATTCAATTATATTCCAAGCTCCCAATCATGTGGCTTCATCATACAGTATATGCAGAAGAAGAACAGGCAGAAAACCACAAAAACACAAGGAGAACCTATTAACTCTATTCAGGTAGCATTATGGCCTAGACTTAAACTACGGACTCCATTGTGCTAACCACTAAGTCACTGTGCCACCCACTTTGAAAATGTGTTATTTATTATGTTATGTGCTCTTTATTATATTGTATACTGATACTGATGGAAGTCTGATTTGATTTTTAAATGTAACAGGTAAATCTTTTTTGGAATTTAAATCTATTAGGTAGTATGTTGTTGCCAATGGGCGAATCTTTGGATTAAAATGTGATGAGTGACCTCCAGAAGGAAGAGGGCCATTAGAGGAACATGGCCCAATTCTTCTGGCTTGTCCAATGTCAAATGATCTCTGCGTATAGGGAATCAAGAGGACAAGGATCACTGAGGCTTACACAGAACTTTCCTTAAGGGAAGGGATGACTTTCCAAACAGTGTGGTCTCATCTGAGAAATCCACCCAAGACAAGATGACTATAGAAACATAGAAACATAGAAAAGTGACGGCAGAAAAAGACTGAGTAGTCCATCAAGTCTGCCCCTTTTTATTTATTTATTTTTTTATTTTTTATTTATTTATTTATTTATTTTTACATTAATCTTGTTGTTTGACTATGGAGTTATGTTTATCCCAAGCATTTTTGAAGCCATTTACTGTTGACTGTCTCACAACCTCTGTTGGTAGTTTATTCCAATCATCAACCACCCTTTCAGTAAAATAATACTTTCTAAGATTAGTTTTGAACTTCCCCCCAGTTAGTTTGAGGTCATGTCCCCGTGTTCTTGATTTTGGTTTCATATTGAAAAGACTGCCCTCCTGAACCTTATTCACCCCCTTGATGTATTTAAAGGTTTCAATCATGTCTCCCCTCTCCCTTCTTTCCTCCAGACTGTACATATTAAGTTCCTGAAGTCGCTCTTGATATGTTTTATCCCCCAGACCCTTCACCATTTTTGTTACCCGTCTCTGAACTTGTTCTATTTTATCAATATCTTTTTGTAAGTGAGGTCTCCAGAACTAGACACAGTATTCTAAGTGAGGTCTCACTAAAGATCTATATAGAGGAATCAGAACCTCCTTCCTCC
>BLSH010496824.1:407409-432409 GCA_018402905.1 Glandirana rugosa
ATATTGTTATTCAAGGGGACATAGACACAATATAGTATTTATACGAATAGACATGACTATTGTGTGGTAAAAGGACACTAGACAACGGAAACGGAGGAGAGAGAAGAGGAGACGGATCGACTGTCGAGGTCGCCCACCCCGTCTCGTGACGTCGACTGTAGT
This sequence comes from Glandirana rugosa, assembly GCA_018402905.1. Taxonomy (NCBI): domain Eukaryota; kingdom Metazoa; phylum Chordata; class Amphibia; order Anura; family Ranidae; genus Glandirana; species Glandirana rugosa. The sequence goes on from BLSH010496824.1 coordinate 407,572, forward strand.
CGGCCCCTCCTCTCCTCTCTCCTCTCTGTCGGCTCCTCAGTGTACTAACATCCCTCGGCGACACAATAGTCATGTCTATTTGTATAGATAATATATTGTGTCCGTTTGAATAACAAGATTATGTCTCCCCTACCCTCGAAAAATGACAATTGATACTCTCGTCGTCCTCGTACCCCCCCCCCCCCCATCGACTGTACTCTTCTGTGAGTCTGCCCACCCCCCCCCCTCCTGTGTCCTCTGTCTCTCGTCCCGACGTCTACTACCTCCGTACATGACTGAGGCCACAGTCTCGAGTTGTCGGGACCTCCCCCCCCCCACCCGTCTGAGTGTCTTCTCATGTCAGCTACCCCCCCCCCCCCCATGCTCCTGCTGCTCTCATAGTTAACAGTAAAAAGCTCCCATCCCCTCTGTATTAGAACAATAAGTTTGCCTGTGTTATATAATAGATATGTTTATCTGTACTGATAACACAGCGGCTCCCTACAATCATGTGACTCCTCGGCTGTCTCTCCTCTCTCCTCTCCTCCCCGGCTGATGTCAGCTGCAGTGCTCTGCCCCACCCGCTGGAGCTGTCAGCTAGGCAGAGGAGAAGAGAGAGGAGGCAAAGGCAACAGATCACAGGAAAATGGTGTGTTATCAGTACAGATAAGCATATTTATGATATAACACAGATACAGGGGAACTTATTGTTATAATACAGAGGGGATGGGAACTTTTTATACAAGTGGCTTAACAACCACTTTAAATGTTTGCTCTTGGGTTTAGATATACTTTAAAACTGAACTCCAGGCACCTGCTGTAGATAAACACACACGTGGAGCCACACTGCTGCATCAAGACAAATCTACAAATTGCAGTCCCCAACTCATGCAGTCATGTTGGAACAGGAAGGGGCCATCCCCAAACTGTTCCCGCAAAGTTGGGAGCATGAAATTGTCCAAAATGTCTTGGTATGCTGACGCCTTAAGTGTTCGCTTGACTGGAACTAAGGGGCCAAGCCCAACCCCTGAAAAACAACCCCACACCAAAATCCCCACTCCACTAAATGATTTTGGCCAGTGCACAAAGCAAGGTCCATAAAGACATGGATGAGAAGGTTTGGGGTGGAGGAACTTGACTGGCCTGCACAGAGTCTTGACCTCAACCCGATAGAATACCTTTCGGATGAATTAGAGAGGAGCTGAAGACCTCCAGTGTGTGTTTACACCAAAGACAGCTGAAGAACTTCAGTGTTTGTCTACACCAAAGGCAAATGAATATTGCAGGGTATCTTTACACTGAAGGCAGCTGAAATCATCCAGTGTGTGTCTAGGGCAAAGGCAACTGAAGTCCTCTAGTATGTCTACACAAACTAAACTAAAGACATTCAGTGTGTCTACACCAAAGGCAGCTAAAAACCTTTTGTGTGTGTCTACACAATGGGTACTGAAGACCTCCAGTATGTGCCTACTTCAAAAGCAGCCGAAGACCTTCAGTGTGTGTCTACACAAGGGAGGCTGAAGACCTTCAGTGTGTGTCTCTACACAAGGGAGGCTGAAGTCCTTCAGTGTGTGTCTACACAAGGGAGGCTGAAGACCTTCAGTGTGTGTCTACACAAAGGAAGCTGAAGACCTTAAGTGTATGTCTAGACCAAAGGCAGCTGAAGAACTCCAGTGTGTGTCTACCCCAAAGGCAACTGAATATCACAGGGTATCTTTACACCAAAGGCAGCTGAAATCCTCCAGTGTGTGTAGGGCAAAAGCAGCTGAAGACATCTAGTATGTGTCTACACAAAGGAAGCTGAAGACCTTCAGTGTGTCTACACAAAGGAAGCTGAAGACCTTCAGTGTGTCTACATCGAAGGCAGCTGAAGACCTTCAGTGTGTCTACACAAGGGAGGCTGATGATCTTCAGTGTGAGTCTACACAAGGGAGGCTGAAGATCTTCAGTGTGTGTCTACACAAGGGAGGCTGAAGATCTTCAGTATGTGTCTACACAATGGAAGCTGAAAATCTTCAGTGTGTCTACATCGAAGGCAGCTGAAGACCTTCAGTGTGTCTACACAAAGGAAGGTGAAGACCTTCAGTGTGTCTACATCGAAGGCAGCTGAAGACCTTCAGTGTGTGTCTACACAAGGGAGGCTGACGATCTTCAGTGTGAGTCTACACAAGGAAGGCTGAAGATCTTCAGTGTGTGTCTACACAATGGAAGCTAAGGACCTTCAGTGTATGTCTACACCAAAGGCAGCTGAAGACCTCCAGTACACCAAATCCAGCAAAGCAAAGATGTCAACCTCTCAGTATTCTTGCTTTGTACTGAAGTGTTTTAGCCTTGTACTGAACACCATGCCTAGAGAACATGAATTATCTGGTTCTATAATCAGGGAACATATACAGAAAGAAGCCTTGGGGTCTAAGGATTAAAGGATTCATAAGCGGGAATCTGGTGTTGAAACTATGATTAGCACAGTAGGAATCAAACCGAAAACTATTATTCTTAATAATTTAAAGGATTTCCATTTGAAGAAATGATCATTTTCTCTGCTTTGTTAAACAACCTTCCCCATCTTCCAATTCTCTCCCATTTCAGTAATGCAGCTAATCTCTCCTGCACAGTAGGACAGTAATTCACAATATGCATTTTCATCTGCAGGACACAACAGACACAAATCTGGCGGCACCTATCTCTTAATTAAATAGGCATGTTTACCAAATGGGAAAAGTTTATTCATCGTTGTACATTGACACACATATAATGACTCTTAAATCCTCGTAGAATTATCTGTGCAGCTCTTTACCACTGATGCCAACGTTTTACTTTTTTTAATTGCATTCAGTGATGGTAGGGATGTTACATTGTTGCGAGTTGAAGTATGAAGGTAACTTCCATATAATTAAATGTGTTTAAGGCCTCATACACACGGACATTTTTTGACGCCTGCGTTTTCTGGCGTTTTTTGCAGCTCTCCATGTTAGTCAATGGCCCCATAAAAACGTCGGCGTTTTTGAGCTGTAGATGGCGTCGGCGTTAGTGAGCTGAAACTAGAACCCACGGCCATCGCGTTCTGAGGCTGTAACGTTTTGGCATTTTTTGATGCCGACGCCACAATATGCCAACAAACGCCAACAAACGCCACCTAATATTATACCGGCGTTTTCCAGCGTTTTTTGACGCCTACGTTTTTAGGTTGAAAAATAGCAGAGGGATGATTTTTTTTTAAAAAACGCCTATTGACGCCGACGCTCACTAAAGCTCAAAAACGCAGATGCATAACGCCGAAAAATGCCGACTTTTTTTCCTTGACGTTGGGCCTGACGTTTTGTTTATTTTTTTAGAAATGTCTGTGTGTATGAGGCCTAACTGCAAAGCACAAAGGGGCTTATTTATTAAACAAAGGTAGACGGGTGCACTTTGCAAGTGCAACTGCTCCAAAGCTTAGTAAATGAGACAAAGTTTCACTTTGCAAAGAATACCCAATCACATGCAAGCAAAATAACAAAAACATTTTTGCTTGGGCATAATTGGATGATGGAAGTCAGCAGAGCTTTTCTTCATTTACTAAGGGGCAACTACACTCCCAAAGTGCACAGTCTGTTTGCCTTTAGTAAATCAATCCCAATGTGTGTTGCATGGTGGTGATGATCTTCCCTATGCACCAAGTCACTGCAGCAGAATGTCCATGCATAGCATTCTGCAATGCATCTGTGTGCTGTGGTGCTTTGCTTGTCAAAAATGCAACATATTCCTTAAAGAGGAACTGCATTCGGCTCACATAACTTGTAATAAAAACATCTTTGCCATTCTGAAGCTTCCCTCCCACCACTTTGTATATTATTTCATATATACTGTGATTCTGTACTTGCCAAATATGCTGCAGAAATCTCCCTCCACTGAGTCTGGCTGCATCCATTTTAACTGTGGGCAGCTGAAGCTGCTGCCTGTTCACTTCCTGGATTTGCACAGACACATAGAGGCACACCTCCAGCCTGGGAGCTCTCATTGGCCCTCTTATGACTCATCCCCCCTCCCTTCCTGGCAAACTCTCACAAGAGTGAGAGAGAGAGAGAGAGAGAGAGCTGTGCATGATGTCAAATGCAGAGGCTTTTTTCCAGACAAGAAATATGAAGTGGCTGTATAAGGTATTTACTGGCAGAAAATAAATTACTATGCCAAGTTAAAACAACAAGGGCAGATGATTTAATAAAACAACAAGGGCAGAGGATTTAAAAGATGGAAAGATGAAAACATTACTGAAGTTCCACTTTAACATATCCACTGAGATGCCTTTGTAGCCCATTCAACTTATTATGTAGTGATTATACATATAATTTGGGATATATTCATTTTTCTATTTTATATATATATATATATATATAATTGTTTTTAGGCATATGGGTTGGGAAAAACTGTTCTATTTTTACTATATATACATCCTATAGGTTTTTCTATACTTCCATCAAAAATGATATATTTTTATAATTTCCTTCTATTTTTTTTTTTTACATCATTGTTTCTGGACTATAGATTTTTGTATACTTCCATCAACAATGATGTCTGCATTATTTATATATATATATATATATATATATATACCAAAAGTATTGGGACACCTGCCTGTACACACACATGAACATTAATGGCATCCCAGTCTTAGTCCGTAGGGTTCAATATTGAGTTGGCCCACCCTTTGCAGCTATAACAGCTTCAACTCTTCTAGGAAGGCTGTCCACAATGCTTAGGAGTGTCTATGGGAATGTTTGATCATTCTTCCAAAAGCACATTTGTGAGGTCAGGCCCTGATGTGGAAGGGAAGGCCTGGCTCACAGTCTCCGCTCTAATTTATCCCAAAGGTGTTCTATCTAGTTGAGGTCAGGACTCTGTGCAGGCCAGTCAAGTTCTTCCACCCCAAACTCACTCATCCATGTCTTTATGTCTTTATATAGCTGCAAAGGTTGAGCCAACTCAATATTGAACCCAAGGGACTAAGACTGGGATGCCACTAAAGTTCATGTGTGTGTAAAGGCAGGTGTCCCAATACTTTTGGTAATATAGTGTATATATATATATATTTTTTTTTTTTTTCTTTATATGTATTATGTATTACCCTTTTTTTGTTGGTCCTCATCCTTCATACAGTTTTTGTAGTTATTGATCACCAATTTATGGGTTTTTGCTACAGCCCTGATGAAGGTGGATTTTCTGGCCCCCAAAACACATTGGATACCACTCCTCTATACACGGTCACCCCATTAAGAATAAAGATTTTCAGACTTTTGAGTTGATTGCTTGGTGTTCCATCTTTTCCGTTCATAAAAAAATAACGTGATGTAAGTCAAGTGCAGTGTTTTCCTTTAACATGCGTTATTCCATTTGTTCTTGAAATTTCAAACATAAACCACTCAGTAATTACATTGCAGAACTAATGTACCCAGAGAAAAAAAATTAAATGAAAGGTTACTAAACAAAAGCAACAAAGTCTATTGATTTGTATTAAATGAACAGCTATTGTACAATATGGTTGCTAGGTGTTGAAAGCCCACAATTCAGATAGAAAAACCTTGCCGCTGTACTTATAGCGCACACTACAATTGTATTAGTAATAGTGCAATGAACAGCACCGTACAAAACAAGCAAAATCCCATGTATATTACATACACCCTAAAAAACATATTTTGAAATAAAACCATCACCGCTTCCATCATCAGTTGGAAACGAGTCTATTAAAATGAAGTGACCTTGGTCAAAATCACCTAAATTATTTAGAGGTGGTAATCATCTTCCTGACGTTATTGACAAGGGTCAAAAACTCCATTACTCTCTGTCTACAAATTTCAATATACAAGCACAACCAGACAGTGCACTTCCAATGTTGGAATATTGTTAGGCACTTACTGAAATCTTAAAATCAATAGAAACATTTACATTTTATTAGTGCCCATATGTATACCACATGAACAAACCCCAAGAAACACTGAATAAAACTGCCACCTATGCCCTATCCTGGCTGATCAGGCTTGCACAGACAGTAGTGTGATGACATAATTAAGCCATACCCAATGCGAACAGTTACACAGCACCTATGGTCAATAGCAGGAGGAATAGTGCCCCATCATTGGTGTCAGTGGGAGGAATAGTGCCCCATAATTGGTGTCAGTGGGAGGAATAGTGCCCCATAATTGGTGTCAGTGGGAGGAATAGTGCCCCATCATTGGTGTCAGTGGGAGGAATAGTGCCCCATCATTGTTGTCAGTGGGAAGAATAGTGCCCCATCATTGGTGTCAGTGGGAGGAATAGTGCCCCATCATTGGTGTCAGTGGGAGGAATAGTGCCCCATCATTGGCGTCAGTGGGAGGAATAGTGCCTCATCATTGGTATTAGTGGAAGGAATAGTGCCCTATCATTGGTATTAGTGGGAGGAATAGTGTTCCATCATTGGTATTAGTGGGAAGAATAGTACCCCATCATTGGTGTCAGTGGGAGGAATAGTGTCCCATCATTGGCATTAGTGGGAGGAATAGTGTCCCAGCATTGGTATTAGTGGGAGGAATAGTGTACCATCATTGGTGTCAGTGGGAGGAATAGTGCCCCATCATTGCCGTCAGTGGGAGGAATAGTGCCTCATCATTGGTATTAGTGGAAGGAATAGTGCCCTATCATTGGTATTAGTGGGAGGAATAGTGTTCCATCATTGGTATTAGTGGGAAGAATAGTACCCCATCATTGGTGTCAGTGGGAGGAATAGTGTCCCATCATTATCATTAGTGGGAGGAATAGTGTCCCAGCATTGGTATTAGTGGGAGGAATAGTGTACCATCATTGGTGTCAGTGGGAGGAATAGTGTCCCATCATTGGCATTAGTGGGAGCAATAGTGTCCCATCATTGTCATTAGTGGGAGGAATAGTGTCCTATTGTTGGTCTCAGTGGGAGGAACAGTATCCCATCATTGGTATTAGTGGGAGGAATAGTGCCTCATCATTGGCATTAGTGGGAGGAATAGTGTCCCATCATTGGCATTAGTGGCAGGAATAGTGCCTCATCATTGGTATTAGTGGGAGGAATAGTGTCCCATCATTGGCATTAGTGGCAGGAATAGTGCCTCATCATTGGTATTAGTGGGAAGAATAGTGTCCCATCATTGGGATTGGTGAGAGGAATAGTGTCCTATTGTTGGGCTCAGTGGGAGGAACAGTATCCCATCATTGGTATTAGTAGGCGGAATAGTGCCCCATCTTTGGTATCAGTGGAAGGAATGGAGCCTCGTTATTGGTGTCAGCAGTAAGAATGGGGATCCATCATTTGTGTTAGTGGAAGGAATAGTGGCCGATCGTTAGTATTGTTAGTGGGGGTTTAGTGCCTCATACTTTATAACAGTTGGTGTAATTATGCCTCATCATAGGTGTCAGTGGAAGGAATGGCACTTCCTCATTGGTATCAGTGGAAGAAATTGCACCTCATCATTGGTGTCAGTAGAAGGTATGGCACCTCATCATAGGTGTCAGTGGAAGAAATGGCACCTCATCATTGGTATCAGTGGAAGAAATGGCACCTCATCATTGGTGTCAGTAGAAGGTATGGCACCTCATCATAGGTGTCAGTGGAAGAAATGGCACCTCATCATTGGTATCAGTGGAAGAAATTGCACCTCATCATTGGTGTCAGTAGAAGGAATGGCACCTCATCATTGGTGTCAGTGGGAGGAATAGTGCCCCATCATTGTTGTCAGTGGGAAGAATAGTGCCCCATCATTGGTGTCAGTGGGAGGAATAGTGCCCCATCATTGGTGTCAGTGGGAGGAATAGTGCCCCATCATTGGCGTCAGTGGGAGGAATAGTGCCTCATCATTGGTATTAGTGGAAGGAATAGTGCCCTATCATTGGTATTAGTGGGAGGAATAGTGTTCCATCATTGGTATTAGTGGGAAGAATAGTACCCCATCATTGGTGTCAGTGGGAGGAATAGTGTCCCATCATTGGCATTAGTGGGAGGAATAGTGTCCCAGCATTGGTATTAGTGGGAGGAATATTGCCCCATCATTGGTGTCAGTGGGAGGAATAGTGTCCCATCATTGGCATTAGTGGGAGCAATAGTGTCCCATCATTGGCATTAGTGGGAGGAATAGTGTCCTATTGTTGGTCTCAGTGGGAGGAACAGTATCCCATCATTGGTATTAGTGGGAGGAATAGTGCCTCATCATTGGTATTAGTGGGAGAAATAGTGTCCCATCATTGGCATTAGTGGCAGGAATAGTGCCTCATCATTGGTATTAGTGGGAAGAACAGTGTCCCATCATTGGGATTGGTGAGAGGAATAGTGTCCTATTGTTGGGCTCAGTGGGAGGAACAGTATCCCATCATTGGTATTAGTAGGCGGAATAGTGCCCCATCTTTGGTAGCAGTGGAAGGAATGGAGCCTCGTTATTGGTGTCAGCAGTAAGAATGGGGATCCATCATTTGTGTTAGTGGAAGGAATAGTGGCCGATCGTTAGTATTGTTAGTGGGGGATTAGTGCCTCATAATTTATAACAGTTGGTGTAATTATGCCTCATCATAGGTGTCAGTGGAAGGAATGGCACTTCATCATTGGTATCAGTGGAAGAAATTGCACCTCATCATTGGTGTCAGTAGAAGGTATGGCACCTCATCATTGGTGTCAGTGGGAGGAATAGTGCCTTGTATCAGTGAGAAGAAAAGTGCTCCGAGGGCCAGATAATGGCAAGCAAAGAGCCTTCACTAGGGGTCTATGCCAGTGGTTCTCAACCCTGTCCTTAAGTACTCCCAACAGGCCATGTTTTGGAAATTTCTCTTAGGCTGGGTTCACACTGCAGCGGGGCGGAGTGGCGCGACTTCGCGGCCCGTTCACATCTGTGCGAATTGTCAGGCGACTTGAGTCGCCTGACAATTCGCCTCAATGCTGTGCAAATGGGACCGTTCTAAAAGGAGCGAATCGCTTCGCTCCGCATTAGAAAAATGGTCCCTGCACTATTTTCAGGGCGATCTCAGGCGGCTTGCATTGACTTCTATGATAGAAGTCTCCTAGAAAGCCGCTTTGAGATCACCTGGAGCGCCGCATCGCGCCGCTCCGCTGCAGTGTGAACCCAGCCTTAGATAAAATAGCTGTCCAAAAATACTTAGCCATTCACTCTGATTTAAGGGTTGAGAACCACTGGTCTATGCTAATCAATGGAGTTTAGAGTGTATGTATAGTCAAAACTTTTCTTTTTAGTATTGAATAAATAATGAAGGGGGTTAGAACCCCTGTTTATTTTTGGCTGCATATGTTTCATTGGCTAGATTTCCATTGACTTACTGCCTTGGAAATGAATAGTGGCAGATAGTGGTGTGATTTTTTTAACCTCAATGAAGTATCAGGAAATTACACTTTATTCATTTCTATGCACTGCAGCGCATTGTGCCGCACTACCATTGCGGTGACATGTGGTACAGTGAATTGCACTGTTTAAAAATGTAGCCATGTTTCCTTTTTTTGCAATGTACCTTTATGGCGTGATAGGGCATATAAAAAACAATTGTATGCATATCTCATACCTGATCGATCGATGTAGAAGCTGCATATGACTGTAGTAGTCACTGCTACTATAGTAATAGCAGCAATCTCCCAGATCCTGTGCCCTTGCATTGAGCCTGTGTTGACCTATGCAGATCAATGGACATGGTGTGACCAAGCCCTAAACCAGGGGGAATTATTTAGCAAGTTGCACGTTTCATACTTGTTTCTTGTTATCTGTTAATACCAAATGATCAGAAGAAGCTATAAAAAAGCCAGATAACAAATATCTGCGGCTCGGTGACAGATAGTGTGACATTAAACAGATTCTCAGCCTGAATTGGAATAAATGTCAGTAAATGGCTGATGATTATGAGCCGCTCTCAATCCAATATACTGCAAGCTCTAAAGCACAGAGAGCTTGCCGTTCGCCTTCATACAGAGTGTCAGTGGGATACTGCGGACTAGATGTGATGTGTGGCCGTGTACAAAGTCTAATGGAAAATACTTACACTAAATCAACTACTGTGCTGGGTGACAGCTTAGCTTCACACTAAAAAGCTATCAAGTTTTATAAGAGTAACAACAATGTTATGGCAAGACGGGCAAACCTTGGAAATGACTTCAGGAGCACCGGCAGTATTACAGAAAAGCTATTGCTGCAAAGATAGGAAGGTAAGCAGGGTAGTTGCCCTTTTTAACCACTTCCCGCCGGGAGAGCGTACATGGAGGCCCTCCCGTTTTAGTGGTTATACCAGGCTGCTGCCTGCACCCACAGGCATCAACCCAGTATTGTTCTTTTCAGCCGGCGATTCCCTGCACCGCCCCCCCCCCCCCCTGCTGCCCTCCAGTGCTGATACCAGCTCGCCCGTGCGATTGGTGAGCCAGAGAAGGAATCCACCGATGCCGGAAGTTGACCATAGAGATTTCCGAGGAACAGATGGTCCCCGGTCATCTCTATGACTCTCAGAGGCCCAGATGCGACGCCATGATGTCATGCCCCCGGCCTGGCAGTTGTAAATACTGCCATGTACTCTACTGGAAAGTCAAGATCGTTCTGTTTTTTTATTTTTTGATCTCGGTCTTTCCAGCCTGGAGGAGAGATGTGGGGTCTTATTGACCCCACATCTCTCCAAAAAGAAGACCTGTCATGCACTATTCCTATTACAAGGGATGTTTACATTCCTTGTAATAGCGATAAAAGTGATCAAACAAAAAAAGTGAAGAAATAAAAAAATGAGAATAGAATAAACAATAAAATTTTTTTAAAAAAATGTAAAGCTCCCCCGTCCCCGCAAGCTCGCACACAGAAGCGAACGCATACCTACGCCATGCCCACATATGTAAACGGCGTCCAATCCACATATGTGAGGTATCGCCACTAACGTTAGAGCGAGAACAATAATTCTATCTCAAGACCTCCTCTGTAACTCTAAACAGGTAACCTGTATAAAAATAGAAAAAAAAAGCGCTGCCTATGGAGATTTTTAAGTACCAAAGTTTGGTGTCATTCCACGTGTGCGCAATTTTCAAGGGTGACATGTTAGGTATCTATTTAAAATCATCTTTCACATTAGTGGGAGTAGTGAATGTACAGCTTGTATAACAGTGTAAATTTGCTGTGCCCTCAAAATAACTCAACACACAGCCATTAATGTCTAAACCGCTGGCAACAAAGGTGAGTACACCCCTAAGTGAAAATGTCCAAATTGGGCCCAAAGTGTCAATATTTTGTGTGGCCACCATTATTTTCCAGCACTGCCTTAACCCTCTTAGGCATGGAGTTCACCAGAGCTTCACAGGTTGCCCCTGGAGTCCTCTTCCACTCCTCCATGACGACATCACGGAGCTGGTGGATGTTAGAGGCCTTGCGCTCCTCCACCTTCCATTTGAGGATGCCCCACAGATGCTCAATAGGGTTTAGGTCTGGAGACATGCTTGGCCAATCCATCACCTTTACCCTCAGCTTCTTTAGCAAGGCAGTGGTCATCTTGGAGGTGTGTTTGGGGTCGTTATCATGTTGGAATACTGCCCTGCAGCCCAGTCTCTAAAGGGAGGGGATCATGCTCTGCTCCCCAGTGCCGGCAGCACTCATGCAGCCCCAGACCATGACACTCCCACCACAATTCTTGACTGTAGGCAAGACACACTTGTCTTTGTACTCCTCACCTGACTGCCGCCACACACGCTTGACACCATCTGAACCAAATACCTTTATCTTGGTCTCATCAGACCACAGGACATTTCCAGTTCCAGTAATCCTTGTCTTTAGTCTGCTTGTCTTCAGCAAACTGTTTTGAAGGGACAGCAAATTTACACTGCTATACAATTAATTTATACAAGCTGTACACTCACTACTTTACATTGTAGCAAAGTGTCATTTCTTCAGTGTTGTCACATGAAAAGATAGAATAAAATATTTACAAAAATGTGAGGGGTGTACTCAGGGGCGTTGCTAGGTGGGAAAAAGCCCAGGGGCTGCAGCCCGGAGAAATACGATGCGTGAAGCGCACTGCGGCAAAAATGGGCGTGGTTTAAATGAAATAGTGGGTGTGGCTTAAGGGGACATGGCTCGAGTCTGAGATGAAAGAAGGATGGAGGAAGAAAGGAAGAAAGAGGGATGGAGGGACAGCAGGCCCAGATCCTACACCATAATAGCAATATGTGTATTCCAGAAAGTTTAACAATCAGCAGATAAAGATACTCCAAATGCCTGGTGTTAGCGCTTCAATCATCTCGGCACCATGGTTGTTATGGTGGCAGGACGATTGAAGCGCATTATTTTTATTATTACATTGTAATATAAAATGAAATCATTCAACTCACCATAAAGCAGAATCAGTGGGAGCCCCGGGTGTGTCATTTACTACGTCTCCTGTCATCAGGTGTCCCCAGCGGTCAGAGTGCCTCCTTATATTGGGGTGTCCCCAGCAGTCAGTGTGCTTCCTTACAATAGGTTGCCCCCAGCAGTCAGTGTGCCTCCTTACAATAGGGTGTCCTCAGCGGTCAGAGTGCCTCCTTATATTGGGGTGTCCCCAGCAGTCAGTGTGTCTCCTTACAATAGGGTGTCCCCAGCGGTTATTGTGCCTCCTTACAATAGGGTGTCCCCAGCGGTCAAAGTGCCTCCTTATATTGGGGTGTCCCCAGCGGTCAGAGTGCCTCCTTATATTGGGGTGTCCCCATCAGTCAGAGTGCCTCCTTACAATGGGGTGTCCCCAGCGGTCAGAGTGCCTCCTTATATTGGGGTGTCCCCATAAGTCAGAGTGCCTCCTTACAATGGGGTGTCCCTAGCAGTCAGTGTGTCTCCTTACAATAGGGTGTCCTCAGCAGTCAGAGTGCCCCTTATATCAGGTGTCCCCAGCGGAGTCTCCATTGCCATTGCAAAAGACCCGCTCTCGTGAGGCATGGTCACTCCGAGGGGAAGTAACAAAAGAGGCGGAGCCGGCTGCCTACAGAAATGTAGCTATTGGTAGCTGGCTCTGCTTCTTGTTTCTTTCCCCTCTTCAAGTGACAATGCTTCAGTAGAGCTGCCGGTCTTCTTTAAAATGGCGGCGGTCGGAGACATCACCAGTGCCGGCCCCAGACCTCTAGCGGCAGGAGACTCTGGTGATTCTCCAGAAACATTCGAGAGCCTTGGGGCTAATTAAAGCCTTCTCCGAGACCCGGGGCTTTTCGGGGGCACTACTGGGGCTGTAGCCCGGTTAGCCCCCCCCCTCCTGACGCCTCTGGGTGTACTCACTTTTGTGAGATACTGTATATCAGGGGTAGGCAACCTGCAGCCCTCCAACTTTTGCAAGACTACAAGTCCCATCATGCCTCTGGGAGTAATTGTATCCATCAGCCTTGCAATGCCTCATGGGAAATGTAGTTCTACAACAGCTGGAGGGCCGCAGGTTGCCTACCCCTGCTGTATATGATTTATGTCAACTGTGGTGCTAGCAGCTTCCTCTTTTTCCATAGCGCGGTAACTTCCCCCCTTGTTTAAAGTATGAGTCTAGCCTAAGCTGTGTTGCTTAACTGCAGTAGAGAAAAGTGAGGTCATTGACTTGGCTGCGCTGTCTGGTAGGCCTGCTTAGACATTAAGAATGGCTGAACAGAATTACAAATCTATTTGGCAGGTGAAGCATTTCACAAATCCGTACTTCATCTGCCTGTTTAGCTGTTTTGCTGGAGTTCACTTTAAAGACAGACTTTTTGCAACACTTACCGGCTTGACATGCGAAGTGCTGAGACCTGTCACCGAGTTGGCATGCGAGACTATAATCTTCTGACGGGAGTGTATAACATTTGTTGGCATGATGTGACGCTTGCTTTTAACCAAGCATAAAATCCCTTTAATGCGACAGTGTGCACCATAAAGCAGTGAAAGGGTAGTTTGTGATCTTTTATTGTTTACACTACACAAAGCCTGAACAGATGAGCTGGCAGAGTAGAATGCAGAGAAACGCAGGAAACGTTTATTTAGCACAATCACCCCGTTTTCAACTTTTACACTGTAAAATAACAATGACTCCAAATGACCATACACAGGCAGATCTTTGTTAGAGGCAACAAAGAATCAAGGTCTGATAACGACACAATGGAAAAATAATGACCTGAGTGATTCAGCGAGAGCGCCAGTCAACACAAACGTAATTATACATAATGACAATTTATAATTGCTATTTTTTTTTTTCACCTTTACACTAGACTGTATATTCTGAATACAAAATGTAAGCAATTTTTTTTTGTATATAAGCTTTTTTTAGATATTCTTTTTTTATTGCTGTTCCATATTTTCATTATTGTATTTCACCACTTCATATCCGGGCCAATTCTGACACTTCACTCCTACATGTAAATTTTTTTTTTTTTTTTGCAAGAAAATTACTCAGAACCCCCAAACATTATATATATATATTTTTAGCGGAGACCCTAAGGAATAAAATGACAGTTGTTGCAATTTTTTATTTCAAGCGGTATTTGCGGAACGGTTTTTCAAACGCAATTTTTTGGAAAAAAACATATTCATGAATTAAAAAAAAAAAAAACACAATATTTACCCCAATTTTTTGTATGATGTGAAACATGATGTTACGCAGAAATAGATACCAAACATGTCACACTTTAAAATTGCGCACGCTCGTGGAATGGCGCCAAGCTACAGTTCTTAAAAATCTCGCTGGTTTAATTTTTTTTACCGGTTACCTGTTTAGAGTTAGCGCTAGAGGTCTAGCGCTAGAATCATTGCTCTCACTTTAGCGATAGCAGTGATACCTCACAGGTGTGGTTTGAATGCCGTTTACACATGCGGGCTTACCTACGCATGCGCTCGCTTCTGCGTGCGAGCACGAGAGGACGGGGCGATTTAATAAAAACATTTTTTTATTTTTACACTTTCCCTTTAATTTTTTGTTTTTTTGATCACTATTACTCCTGTGACAAGGAATGTAAACATCCCTTGTAATAAGAAATGGACATGACGGGTCCTCTTTATGGAGAGATCTGGGGTCTATAAGTCCCCACATCTCTCCTCCATGCTGGAAAGCCTGAGATCAAAAAAGAAAAATAGATCTCAGGTTTTCCAGCATAAAAAAAAAACAGCAGTGTTTACATCTGCCAGAGCCGGAAGTGACGTCATGATGTCACTTCTGGCCTCCAAGGGTCATAGAGATGGCCGAGGACTATCTGGTCCCTGGTCACCTCTATGGTAAACTAAGGCTGGTCGGTGTATTCATTCTCTGGTACCCCGATCGCACAAGAGAGACCATAGAAGCACCAGAGGTCAGCAGTGGGGGGGGCGTCCCCTTCCCACCGCCTGTAAAAACAATCAAGCGGCTAAACAGTCACTATGATGGCTTTTACATTGCAGGGAATTGCCTGCTGAAAAAAAGAGATCTGGATGATGCTTGTAGCTGCAGGCATCATTCAGATATCTCCACTCCAAGTCCCCAACATCATATGACATCATACCGGCTGCAGAGAAATGTATGTGTGTTTGAGCTTTGGGGTGTACACCCTAATGCAATAGGCTGCACATAGGTGTGCACAGCCTATTGCATTATAGTGTGCACCCCAAAGCTCAAACACATTTTATTTATTTTTTACAATAATTTATTATTATTATTATTTTTTTTTTTTTACAGTTTTTGTAGGAGCCCCAGTGGGGGCTTTGGTAAATGTGTCACTTTCGAGACAGAGAAAGGTACTGAGGACAGAGATTCCCCAGTCCTTTTCCCTGCAGCCAAACAGCAGGGGGAATCTGTGCAGCACAGCGTGATTAGGGCATGCCCATGCACACCTGGCACACCCTGTGTGCATGCCTATGCACACACCCATGTTGCAAACCTTGTAAAAGTAGCATCATCACTGTGCTGTACATAGCCTGTGCAGAGAGCAGAGCCGTGGGAGGGGCTAAGCAGACCCCACCCACTATATGCTGCCTGAAAAAAACTACAGGAGGGGGCGGAGACAAGACCAGTCGCCCTGCACAAGGAGAGAGAGAGCAGCAGTGAGCGGCCTTTATAACAGGAAGCCCTGCACAGAGGGAAAGTCTCACACTGGATTACTACACATATATACACACACAACACCAAGATATCTCCTAAATATTCCATTAATATTTTTTTCTGCCAACTAGTCCATTCAAAATAAAAAATGTAAACCAATGTTCTTACTTATCCCTGGGGTTATTAACTGGAGAGATTCACCTTATTTGTCAGCTTGGCAGAAATTCAAGATTTTAAAGTTGTCACTTGAACAGGAAACAAAGGTAAATCTTCCAATGCGGACACCAGTTTGGGTAACAACAGTCTATAGGGCCATTCATAAAAATGATTGCTTATAACAGTGATTATCACTGGTTATAAGCAATCTTAGTGTAAAACAAAATCCTGATCACTTCCCCAGAGTAGTAGAGTGTCCCTATGGTAAAACTACACTGATCTGGTCAAAGGTATGTAAAAGAAAATTGTAAAAAAGAAAGAAAGAAAAAAATTGCTAAAAAAGAAAAAAATGTAAATTTTATATATATAATATTTTTTGTCGCTTGAACAGGAAACAAGGGTAAATCTTCCAATACGGACACCAGTACAGCACATAGCTACTATCATTAGGCTGCAGTACTGCCCACGGACAGTCTAAAAGTCCTGCTTAATCTAACCGCAAAGGGAGATTCATCCTATTTGTCAGCTTGGCAGAAAGTGATGAGACATTCAAGATTTTACAGTTGTCACTCGAACAGGAAACAAAGGTAAATCTTCCAATGCGGACACCAGTTTGGGTAACAACAGTCTATAGGGCCATTCATAAAAATGATTGCTTATAACAGTGATTATCCCTGGTTATAAGCAATCTTAGTGTAAAAAAAATCCTGATCACTTCCCCAGAACAGTACAGCGTCATAATGGCAAAACTACACTGATCTGGTCAAAGTTGTGTAAAAGAAAATTGTAAAAAAAAAAAGAAAAGAAAAAAATGTACATTTCATTTATATATATATAATAATATTTTTTGTCACTTGAACAGGAAACAAGGGTAAATCTTCTTACAGACACCAATACAGCACATAGCGACCATCATTAGGCTGCATTACTGCCCACGGACAGACTAAAAGTCCTGCTTCATCTAAAAACAAAGGATCTTGGGAAATATAACAAAATTAAGCTATTTCCCATCTATCTGATGGAGTTAACCTTCGTTTTAATAGGATTCTTTAAATGGAAATGAAAAATGAAACGGCGTTGGAGTCCCTATAACCTGAATTTCAGTCATTTTATTATTAATATGTGATTTGGCCCTGCAACAATCCAGCTCTATTCTGCTCTATTTGTAATAGAATTGGAATGAATGCGAGCAATAAAGCACCGGCGGTGCGTTTAATGAGATGCCGGTTCCAGAAAGCCAAATCCCATATCTCTAAATAAGCTCTTTATTCTTCGTCAAGCCGATCGATAATTGATAGTTACTTTTCTTTAGGTGGAAATTGTACTTCATCACTGCTGTTTACCTTGCCGGATGAATGGTAATATTTATTGCGTTTTGTTTAAATGGTGTAATCTCAGACTGTGTGTGATTTCTATGCAAGACCTTATAGGTTCCGAAGAGGGAAGAACCTGTCCCCAACATGGTTATATTATTATAAAACAAATGTGATCATTGATTGCTTACTCCAGTTATCTGGTCCTATAGGAGGCTTCCATTTCTTTCTGTGTGGTCTCTCTCTCCCTATCCCTTCTCTTATGCCTTCTACTTTATACCCTCTGTATACTGTCCCCCTTCTTCTATCCTCAGTCTTCTCTCTCTCTCTCTCCTCTGTATTCTAATTCTCTCTCTGGGTCCTCTAGTGCTTCTCCCTCATTCTGGAGGTCACTCCCTCCCTTTTCTCTCTCCTGCACCTTCTGTCTCCTAGTTTGCACCCTTTCTGTACCGTTTTCCACTTTCTCCATCCTCTCTGTCCTCAGTTTTTTCTATCTCTGCTCTGCCTTCCAACTCCCTGTCTGTGTCCTCTAGTCTCTCTCCTGCTCTCTCTTCAATGCAGTCACTCTCTTCCTTATAGACACGTGCGGTTCATTTCATTCCGAATCAAAATTCGGACTAATTTGTTATTCGAGGATTCGGATGTATCTGAATCACCGAACTACAATAGTAACGAATTTAAACAAATCTGAAATAATGAAACAAAATTCGGCCAAAATTTGAATCAAATTTGAATCGAATTTAAACAAATTCAAAATCTAACAAGAATATAAAAAAATAGAATAGAAAATAAAGGGATTGAATATAAAAAAATAGAATAGAGTAAAACAGACCAGAAAAGAATTGAAAATAAAAGAATAGAATAGCAAAGAATAGAGTAAAACAGAATAGAACGGAAGAGAAAAGAATCAAAGAGAATAGAATAGAAAATAAAAGAATAGAATAAATTAGAATATAAATTAAGGGAATAGAAAAAATAAGAATAGAATGGAAAAAAAAACAATAGAATAGAATAAAATAGAAGGAATATAACTGTCTTCTGAAATTAGAATTAAGAATAGAATAAATTTGAATTTGAATAGAATAGAATAGAAAATAATAGAATAGAAAAAAATAGATTAGAAAAAACAATAGAATAGAATAAAATAGAAAGAATATAACTGTCTTCCGAAATTCGATTTTAGAGAATAGAATAGTTTAGAATAAAACAGAAAAGAATAGAATAGAAAATAAGAGAATAGAAAAGAATAGAATAGAAAAAAACAATAGAATAGAATAGTAAGAAATAGAAAAAATATAACCATATAACCAATTTGAATTCAAATAGAATAAATTAGAATATAATATAATATAAAAGAATAGAATGGAAAATAATAGAAAAAATAGAATAGAACATAAGAAAATAGAATAGAAAATAATTGAATAGAAAAAAAAAACAATAGAATAGAATACAAAAAATTAGAAAGAATATAACCGTCTTCCAAAATTCGAATATCAAATAAAATAAATTTGACTGCAAATTCAAATTTAATTGCCGATTAGAATTCAAATGCTGAATTCAAATCAAATTTGAATCAAATTCAAAAACTAATAAACAAAATAATACTATCCTCTCTGTTCTCAGTGTTTTCTCTTTCTGCTCTGCGTTCTGGCACTCTGCATGCTCTAGTGTCTCTTTCCCTTTCTCTCTCTTCTCTATGTGGTCACTCTCTCCCTTACCCCTCTCCCATGTCTTGAGTCTCTTATTTTGGACCCTCTCTATACTTTTCTCTATCCTCAGCTTCTTCCCTCTCTCTTCTGCCTTCTAACCCCCTGTCCTCAATTTTCTCCTACCCTCTCTCTCTCTTCTATGTGGTCACTCTCTCCCTTACCCATCTCTCCTAGTTTGCATCCTCTCTGTACTGTCTCCTTTCTTCCTACTCTTGATCTGGGTCCTCTACTTTCTCTCTTTCTATGTGGGCCACTCTCTTCCCTACCCTTCTCCTGCAACTCTAGTTTACACCCCGTCTATCCTTCCACTTTGTGTCCTCATCTGCTTCCTCTCTCCTCTGCCCTCTAACTCAATGTCTCAATTCCTCAATCTTCTCTTATCCTTCCTCTCTTCTATGCGCTCACTTTCTCCCTTACCCATTTCTTGTGTCTTCGGGTCTACACCTTCGCTATATTGTTTCCTGCTACCTAACATATACCATATGTAAATCTCTTTGCCAAAACTGAGTATTCCTTTAAGAAATGAGTGCCACGTTGTCTTATTATCACCAGCCAGTAAAAGGCATTCCTATTACAGCATAGCCAGAGTAAGGCCATAAACAATAAAGCTGTCACAAGGTCCCGGAGTATCCTGCAGCATGTCCCAGATTCGGGCAGGTTCTCGTACTTCACTCCATTTGTAGTGAGATGTTCGACATCTTGACACATGAAGCAATCTCCTTAATTTGATGAGCCATCTTTATTTAACAAATAAATAATTTAGATGCCCTGTCCTTGCTGATTTATCGTTTAGCAGAAATTATTGAGATGAGTTCCGGAATGTCTGAATATCAAATTATGTTAAAGTTTGAGGAGAAAAATAACAAGCCAACAGTGACTCAACAGGCAAGGTAACCATTAATGAGTATCCGCCAAGTTCACGAGAAGACCACAAAGACAGGCTGCTATCAGCATGTGCCTCCCGCTTGTGTCTGTCGCAGTTATATACTGTATTAGTGTATTTTATAGCAAAATCTTCTAGCCTTATGGATGTATGTACCAATTAATGGCTTGAATGTGCCCAGGGCCATCTTAATAGCATCATGGGCCCCTGGGCAAAGTAACACTCTGGGGCCCTTACCAGCCTGTCCCAATTTATGCAACTACTGTCAAGAATTAAAGTGTGAATAGTTGGTATAAATAAACATATATTTATTAGTACTTTCAATAAAATCGGATTTTAAACAATAAGAGAACATGCCATAAATCTAAGACTAATATCAAAACAAGGGCACAATACTGGGGGGAGCAAAAGGGCACAGTATGGGGGGTCAGCAGAACACAATACTGGGTTTAGGAGGGCAGAGTACAGGTTCCAGGATACTGTCCTGGATACAGCCTTCCTTGGACAGCTTAGTAAAAAGAGTGACTGTACCGGAAAATCTGGGACAGTTGACAAGTATGATGTCATGCAAGACTATCATGGGGCCCCCATGCACCTGGGGCCCCTGGGCTATGCCCAGGGGTACCCATTCATTAAGATGGCCCTGAATGTGCCTACTAATACTTGGCCTCCAGGTAATTAATTAGGGATTTAAAAACAGAAAAATAAAGTTTCTGAATGACAAATTCCTAAACCCCCAAAACCCTTCAGACTCCACCATATGGTCTCATCTCAGTATCAATTAAGAAGCTGGGAGCTATCAGTGATCCTGAAGAGACATCAAGGTGATTGGGTACCAAAGTGACCAAAAAACGAAGATGCGTTTCAGAGCCAGTGGACTTTGCCCATAGTTTTTGACAATTTCCTTTGATTCAAACTTTTTGGTATGAACTCACACGATTTATTTATAAGTTGACAACTACTCCAATTCCCATGAGCATTGATATTTGTATATCGGGTTTGGTTCAACCACTGGCTCTCACAAGAGTCTTGAGAGTCCTGTTGGGACTTCTCTTTTATGCCAGGAAAGCCATCATTCTGAAATGCAAATCTCTAGTGGCCCCTATACTTGACTACTGGAAGCACCTCGTCAACTCAGCCATACCCCTCTATAAATTATACATACATGTATGCTTCTAGAGGTTGCCCCCAAGACATTTTCCAAGGTCTGTGATAAATGGCTTAACTCCCCTTCCACAAATATTGCCTTGGAAGACACCTCCCAGCAGTAGATGGTGCTCCCTACAGAGGAGTTCTAGTATGGTGCAAGTTATTTCTGCTCCTCAATTAGGTTTTTGTATAGTGAGAGTCCGATGTCTTAACAGATGCCATTGAATTTCTTTTTTTTTGCTCTACTTTTTTTTCCTCCTATTTTATACTGAGTGCTAAGGTAGTGCAAACTTGTTCTGTTGTTTTAGCCTTTTATGTTCTTTTGCAATTAAGCGAGCCAGGGTATGCCCAATTGGCTCTGTTTTGCATTTTTTTGCATTTTAAAATTCAAGAAAAAAAAGAATTTGGGAAAAAAGTTACCAAAAACTATAAATTATAACTAAAGGCAAACTTTTTTTGGATTTAGATGGAATGGTGAGGAGTTAGAACCCAGTTTTATTGCTCAAGAGGTAAGAGGTAATGGTAGAGGGGTGCTGGACATGGATTTTCACAGGTTATCAAAATGTGAACAAAGTCATTACTTCGTATTACTTGTATTCGGCAGTTCATTACAAAGATCCCCCAGGAGAGGACAGTCACCTAAGTTGGGAAATCCAAGTGCAATAGGTCAAACAGAGCACCAAATGACCCCCAAAGGAAGATTTCTCCTCTATCCCTATTTTGGTGGCAACACAAGATTTTGAATCTACCTCCAGTTTCATTCCTAGAGATATTGGTGACTAGGACAACTATAGAGAGCGAGTCTCCCTAATGAGGGCACAGACAGCAATAAAAAAGCCTAAGTGTAACAGGTCAAATGGAGTGTCAAATGAAAAATCCTTAGAAGGCCAAAGTTGTTATTGTTCAACTGGTTATAATAAGCAGGAAAAAAGACCTCAAAAACACTACAAAACATAGGTGTACACAGCCTATTGCATTAGGGTGTGCACCCCAAAGCTCAAACACATATATATTTACAGTATCTCACAAAAGTGAGTACACCCCTCACATTTTTGTAAATATTTTATTCTATCTTTTCATGTGACAACACTGAAGAAATGACACTTTGCTACAATGTAAAGTAGTGAGTGTACAGCTTGCATAACAGTGTAAATTTACTGTCCCCTCAAAATAACTCAACGCACAGCCATTAATGTCTAAATCGCTGGCAACAAAAGTGAGTACACCCCTAAGTGAAAATGTCCAAATTAGGCCCAATTATTCATTTTCCCTCCCCTGTGTCATGTGACTCATTAGTGTTACAAGGCATCAGGTGTGAATGGGAAACAGGTGTGTTAAATTTGGTGTTATCACTCTCACTCTCTCATACTGGTCACTGGAAGTTCAACATTGCACGCTCTGAGGATCTGAAAAAAAGAATTGTTGCTCAACATCAAGATGGCCTAGGCTATTAGAAGATTGCGAAGACCCGGAAACTGAGCTGTGGCACGATGGCCAAGACCATACAGTGGTTTAACAGGACAGGTTCTACTCAGAAACGACTTTGCCATGGTCGACCAAAGAAGTTGAGTGCACGTGATCAGCGTCATATCCAGAGGTTGTCTTTGGAAAATAGACGTTTGAGTGCTGCCAGCATTGCTGAAGAGGTTGAAGGGGTGGGGGGTCAGCCTGTCAGAGCTCAGACCATACGCCACACACTGCATCAAATTGGTCTGCATGGCTATCGTCCCAGAAGGAAGCCTCTTCTAAAGATGATGCACAAGAAAGCCTGCAAACAGTTTGCTGAAGACAAGCAGACTAAGGACATGGATTACTGGAACCATGTCCTGTGGTCTGATGAGACCAAGATAAACTTATTTGGTGCAGATGGTGTCAAGCGTGTGTGGCGGCAGCCAGGTGAGGAGTACAAAGACAAGTGTGTCTTGCCTACAGTCAAGCATTTTGGTGGGAGTGTCATGGTCTGGGGCTGCATGAGTGCTGCCAGCACTGGGGAGCTACAGTTCATTGAGGGAACCATGAATGCCATCATGTACTGTGACATATTGAAGCAGAGCATGATCCCCTCCCTTCGGAGACTGGGCCCAGATACACCTCCAAAAGCAGCGACCCCAAACACACCTCCAAGATGACCACTGCCTTGCTAAAGAAGCTGAGGATAAAAGTGATGGACTGGCCAAGCATGTCTCCAGACCTAAACCCTATTGAGCATCTGTGGGGCATCCTCAAATGGAAGGTGGAGGAGCACAAAGTCTCTAACATCCATCAGCTCCATTATGTTGTTATGGAGGAGTGGAAGAGGACTCCAGTGGCAACCTGTGAAGCTCTGGTGAACTCCATGCCCAAGAAGGTTAAGGCAGTGCTGGAAAATAATGGTGGCTACACAAAATATTGACACTTTGGGCCCAATTTGGACATTTTCACTTAGAGGTGTACTCACTTTTGTTGCCAGCGGTTTAGACATTAATGACTGCGTGTTGAGTTATTTTGAGGGGACAACACATTTACACCGTTATACAAGCTGTACACTCACTACTTTACATTGTAGCAAAGTGTAATTTCTTCAGTGTTATCACATAAAAAGGTAGATTAAAATATTTACAAAAACATGAGGGGTGTACTCACTTTTGCGAGATACCGTACATACATACATATGCAGACACACACACACATACTCTTATGGCAGAGCCAGTACAGTGAATGAGATGTACGGTCGCCCTCATAAATGGCAGAACTGGTCAGAGGGAGATGTTTCCAATCTACCTGCTGGCACACAGAATGGTAATGCCAATGCATATGGGATGATTAGGGTGTGCCCAGGCACATCCGACACACCCCCTGCGCACGCCTATGCTCCAAAATATTGTATATTTACAATGAAGCTCTGCTTTAACCCATGAATTGCAACCACATGTAACATATAGTGTATGTCTTTACATATCTTTCTGTAGAAGAAACTGCCACCGGGGATCAATGTTATTGGGTCCATGACACCTCCTCCAAACTGATTAGTCCTGGTTCTATGGGGAGGGGAAGAGCCCGGAATGGAGCTGGTTAAGATTCTATATAACACTTTTGAATGTCATATTCTCGCTTTCAAACAGCCATTAAAAACTCCCAACACAGACATGCGAACTAATAAAAGCAATCGGTTTAATGAACTCAGACAAAAGCATTAAAATGTAAATTCGGTGGAAGCTCGGGTAACCTGGGTGCCGTTTTTAATATCCCACCATTTCAATGCGCCGTGCTTTTATTTGAAGATGAAAGCTTTCACCTTTTCGTTGGAGAGGGGGAAACCGGCACTCATGTCTGCTAGGCAAAACAGCCCTAGAAACTTTGTTTTATTGATTTTGCTATAACTTTGATGTTAAAATTGGATTGCTCTTGATTTTCGCAGAGCCATAGAAAGGACTGCCTCAGGCTCATTAAGCAAATACCCCAAAAATCATTCTGAAACAAAACAAAATGATGGCACTTAATATTACTCTAGTTGCAAGGTAAAATCCACCTTGGGGACGGTACGCAATTGCAGTTTGGATACCTGTGTTTGACTAGAAATCAAATATTACGTATTTACTAGGAGCTCTGAGGCGACGCCAAGGCAATAATCTTCGAGAAATATCTTGCACAAGAGAACCATTTAAACCTCAAAGTAC
>BLSH010496824.1:434909-449843 GCA_018402905.1 Glandirana rugosa
ACCACGACCTGTGCGCTCTGGCTGCTGCCTATCTGGAACTGCTGCCTACTGCGCTACTGCGCCCATCATTCTCACTCTGTCTGAGGATGCTGTGAGCTGCACTGTGCATGTGGGTAGGTACAGCCTGGTGTGGAGGGCTGTAAACACTCACAGTCCAGGTGCAAAAACAGGAATATGTTATAACAGAAGTTTAGCAATACACAACAGGCCCAATGGGAACGCAAACCCGAATAGGAGCACTGACAGGATGTAACAATGATCTCTCAGTACTGTAGATGAACGTCTCAGGGAACCCAACAGAGTCTGTTTCGAGGGACAGAATGTGGCCGGGCTGGTCTGTACCCAAATAGGGAGATTTCCAAGAAGAATCATGTGTCACTGCACTTTCCCTACTCCTTCCGAACCTTTCCCTGATGCTAAACACTGTCCCTGACAGACGGGCAACATGTCCCTACACTAGCCACTAGCAAAATTCAGGCCAAACCAGGGAGAAAGGGTCTTAAATAGACTCTGCCTGACCTAAGATGGCCACCAAAGTCACATGGGGTGCCAGCAACCAATCAGATGCTGCCCTCCTGTGACCGAGGGGATTATAGAGGAACTAGGTTCCTCTCGACTTCGACCTCCACCTGCATTGCCGCTGCGGACGATTGCTATCTGCAGTGGAGAAAATAGACTGCACCTGGCTACACAATTAACTAACAATTCCTCAGAAGGGGCCAGATTCTGCCATTGCACCAATGTTTTCCTCAAGAATCCAAATAATTATAATACCTATGGCTGGTTTAGAAGACTCCCAGCTTCCATTCTGTTGTATCCTTTGCTCTAAGGGCCATATCATACTAATAATCCCAACACTATACAGCCAGAGAAACATGTAACTGGGCAGATCTCTGCTTGGTTACATGCTTTGGAGGGCAGGGGGAGACACTGGAGTCTATTAGACACCCAATGTCTCCATAAAGAGAACCTAGTCTCCTGCCTAATACTATCACGTGAGCATTTGTTACCCCTTGTAATAGCAATAAAGCTAAATAAAATAAATAAATACATTTGAAAAAAAATATATTTAATAAAATGTATAATAAAAAACACATGTGAGGTATTGCCGTGAATGTCGGAGTGAGAGCAATAATTCTAGGACCAGAGTTCAGAGTTAACTCTTCACTTTTCACAACCTCATCTTTTGTATTCTACCAAAAAAAAAAATCGGTATTATGTTGCGTGGGTTTGCGCTAAAATTCATTTTATTATATTTATTATATTTTTTCCTGAAAATAGGCATTTAATAAGCCTTTGCGCAAATATCATGCAAAATAAAAAAATTGCAACAACTATTTTTTTATTCTACAGGGCCTCTGCTTTCAGAAAATATATTATGTTCTAGGGGGTTTAAGCAATTTTTTTACATGCGTGCAAGTAATTTAAATAATTGCTCCAGTGCCAATACGGTTAAAAGTCTTTTCCATAAAACTTAACAGGGTAGATCGTTAGGTCTTTCCTCAACCCTGCCCAATTCCTCAGCTTAGGAATGGCAGGCAGAATGCAGCAAAACATCTGTAGGGTCAACTCAAATGATTGCCAATTAACGTACCAGAAGGTATGTGGTGTGTAGGATGAAACTAGTTTCTGGAGGAGACTTACCCAACCACATAGAGAACAGGCAAATAAACTCCAAGCAGATAGTGCCCTGACTGATATTTGAAGCAGGGACTCTAGTGCTGCAAGGTAGAGGCGCTAGCAACCAAGCCACTGTCAACCACTGTCAAATTAAGAGCAAGCTACATTTTAAAGGAAGACCCTCCAGACCATTGCTAATGCATCTTCTCATGAGATCTCTCTTGCTCTGTATTCCTCAGGATTTAACTGGAAGGAGTGTGATGTCATCCTTGTGGGCAGAAGACACGGGTGAGTCCAGGGATGGCCCATTTATTAGGGGCGCAGGGGCACCGCCCCCCTATCCATGCGTCCGGCCCCCTAATCTACATTTGGGGCACCGGATGCATGGATATCAATGGGGGGGATGTTTTTTTTCAGAAGCACTTGATTAGAGCCAGAGGCTCTAATAGGCTTCAAAAAAGGGTAGGCTTGTGGCGAAGAGCACTGCGCTCCAAGCCCACCCAGTTGTGTGACAATAAAGAATGAATATTCACTATTGTCACGTGGAATCTCCTCCAATCAGGAAGCGGGTCCTGAGACCTATTTCCCTATTGGCCAAAGTGATAAGCGACCCCATTGGACCACAACCAGGAAAGAGGAGGAGATGTGGAGGCCGCCGAAGGAGATGCAGGGGAGGAAGCCATCGCTTGGAGGGAAGCGCGGCCTGCAGGTAAGTGGGGGGCCCATTGACCGACCGATGGTTGTGGTGGTTGTGTGTCAAGACCCCGAAATATAGCACCAGCCGCCACTGGTGGATGTCACAATCTCCACATTCCCAATAATAGAACACTTTGCATTCATTGAAAAAATGCAGTGTTCTCTGAATGGCACCTGTACTGAGCAGGGGACTTCCTGTGTTCAGTAAGGAGCTGGACAGCCGGTTTCAAAGACTAAGCTGGACCAACTCTGTAACTCTGTAAAAATTGCCTTACCTGGAATTCAGCTTTAAGTACAAACCCTAACTTTTTTTCTTTCCAGGTACATTTTACACCTACTAATAGCAGGTGATTAGTGAAGGGGTAGGGGGCCTGGACAGAGTAAGCGGACCATGCATTTTTTTTCGCGGCTCCATTGTTGTAAATGTTATCGGGAGCTGTTTAACAAAATGTAATTTTTTTTCAAAAATGTTTTAAAGTGCTTCTTTTGGGGTGCAGAAGTCATTCTTCTGCCAAGTGCATCTAGTTTTCCTTTCTTCTCCTTGAGCACTCTGGCGTGAACAGCCGCACAATAACGCCTTCAAAACGAATGCTTTTAAAAGGCCAATTTTTGCCTCTCCGTCCTCCAGACGCCGCTCGCACTCGAGTTTAGGTGTAAAATGATGAGTGATTTTTGAGTGATTGATTAGGGTCAAAATAAGTGTCACTGGTAGAGGAATAATGGGTCAGTCACTTCATTTCAACCTCTTATTCAAATTTCGCTATGGCTGACTGCCTTCCTATTTATGATAAATGTCAAGTGGATGTAGCGGGGCCTACAGAATCCACCCGTCTCTCATCGGCCATGCTTCCTCTCCCTGAGCAATGTACTGAGCTGAATGCTGCATTGTGCTTGTAAAATTCAGCAGCATTTTTGCCGATTTTATTAGCACTGAAACACTTACAAAGCCCTATTAAATTTGTAGGTTTTGTTCTCACAGAGGGATCAGCTGTTGTAGGATTTCTATTTGGATGAAGTATTTTACAAGCTGGGTCCTCTTCTTTAATTCATTTAAATGACAAATAAAACTAAATTGCAAGCAGATATTTAAAAATATACCATTTAATCATGTCATAGATTCATATATATTCAAGTGGAACTAAACTCATATAATTAGCAATGGCTTATTCTGTCCCTTCCCTGTCCTTTTACAAAAATGGAAAACTGTTTCATCCTATTTGTAGTACTACTTTATAGAATCCGCACACCCCAAAAGTAGAACAGCAAACAGTCACTAGGATCCTGAGCTCAGGTCAGAACTCACAATGTCCCAGGGCAGCTCTAGACCTTCAGCCTTCACCAGGCACTCTTCAGTGACTTCTCCCAAACAGATGCTAAGATTAAATTATTTAGCCCCCCAGCTCCGTTATAGCCATAACCTTGACGGACATCAGCAGAATTCAGCAGAACTGCCTCAAAGGGGCAGCAGCCCCTGAGGCTGGAAACTTCTTCAACGGGACAAGAACAATGTTTCCCCAGACCCCAGACTATTTATGTCCCCCCAGCCACAGGTTGTGGAACACCTCCCCAAGGATTGGCTGCAGCACCATAAATATTCAAGCTGCCCATTGACTCCCCCAGCCTTTTAAGTTCTGGAAGCCTCAAGAATGTGGGGGGGGGGGACAATCAAACCTGCAGAGATCTTGAACAGCCCAAATAAATCAACAGCTGCTCCAAGAATTACAGAGGAGCCAAATATAGCTAAATTTACCTATCATCCTAGCAACCTACCTAGGAGGGTGCTATATATTTTCTACCTATTTTCTACCTTTTGTGCTGCAAGGTAGCACTTCCAGGTTTCCAGCCTAGGCCAGATCGTGCTGCCTCTTGGGATTGCTGCATCACAGTTATTCCAGGAGGCAGCAGGTTACTAAGCTACGCATCTATGCATACATGGAAGATTTCTGTGCATTTGTACAATTGCCACTGGGCGCTATGCTGCCCATCCATCAGAAGCTGGTGGCTCTTGTGCCAATGCATAGAAATGTGCTGCTGGTCATGTCTGGGTTTTTTGAAAAATGGAGGTGCAGAACGACCATGGGAGGAGCTATCTAGGAGTGGTTTCGTTTTACATTCATATTCGTTTCATGTGATTCCCTGCACAATAGCACTCCACAATAGGGTGTGCTCTCTCAACCAATCAGGCTTGTCAGTGGAAGGCAGAGGGATGACCACATGCTGCTGCTCTATCATTGTCCAATCAAAGGCAGATCCTAGACAATGTTGTATTGGTCTAATTGAATGCAATCTGCAGTGGAAGTCCAGGACTAAGGATCGGCTCGGGCTTGTTCGGGAACCGAACGTGCCAGAGCCTGCCAGGAGGTGAACCCTGCACTGCTCTAATCACAGGCAGTGAGACATTCCCCGATCGCTGCAGCCACACAACGGGGAAATGTCTCACTGCCTGTGATTAGCGGAGTGCAGGGTTCACCTCCTGGCAGGCTCTGGCACGTTCGGTTCCAAACAAGCCCGAGCCCATCCATATCCAGGACTTGCTGTGATGTCCAAACCCAAGAACAAACAGGGAGGCAGATTCAGATTGGACACAGATTCGGACACTGAGATTGTCACTGGACACACTTTTTCCAGTTCAGCAGAGACTCCCTTCCAGAACCGAGAATTAACCTAGAGTTGAAAAGCCACATACAGACAATTCAATGAGAGTGCCAACCCTGATGAAGGTGGATTGTGTTTTTTTCTGCTATGAATCAATTTCATCATCAAAAACCTTGGGCCCTTGTATGTTTGTTTGGCTCTCTTATTGTTTTGTTGCCTGGTAGGGGTATCTGGATTACACTGCTGGCCTAGCAGCATTACAAGTGGTGCTTTAAACTCTCATTGCTGGAGTTTACCATGTAAATGAAAACCGAGCACTGGTATCTGAAGCACACATTTGGGCCTTAGGTTCAAACTCTGGCCAGGGCACTATCTGCTTGGAGTTTGCATGTTCTTCTGGTGTTTGTGTGGGTTTTCTCTGACCCTCCAATGAAATGCTGGGAGATAGACTGTAGCTCCTTGGGGGCTGGGACTGATGCACAATATGTAAAGTACTGTGTAAATGGTGGGTGCTCTTGTACAGCATGCCGTCCATTGAGAGTGCAGTGCACGTGCCCGGCTGTTGCTAAAGTAAATATCTCCTAAACGGTACACAATTAGGAGATATTCACTGTACCCAGAGGTAAGACTTATTAAAGGCTTAACCTGTAGGTATAAATCAAAAGCAGATTTTACTACTGCTTTAAGGGTCTTCCAGCATTGGCCTAATAAAAAGGCTTGAGTTTTATAAGCTCTCATGATCGTCGCAGCGGTAGTAGAAAGACTTGGCAACTAGTAATTCCAGCCAAGAAAGAGCAAGACCTCTTAGAGTACAACATGCAGCTAATTATTATACTAATTAAAAGATTCTTTGTATTTACCTTGGAAAAATACTCATTCAAATCCTTTGCTCTCAAAATCTTATTCATTCATAGCCAGGGCTGGCGGACTAAGTTACGCCAATAATCAGCAGGAGTTGACCAGAGTCTCATTGGAAAAGGAAACAACAGCCAATATTGTAGCATCATAAAGTGCACCTGTCACTGCTGTTGGCAAATGAAGATAAGCTTGACAATCAAGTCTTTGGGATGGATTTACTAAACCTGGTGCACACAGAATCTGATGCAAGCTGTGCATAAAAACCAATCAGGTTCTAGGTTCAGTGATGGCAAAAATTGGTACCCCAGATGTTATGGAACTACATTTCCCATGATGCTCAACTACACTGTAGAGTGCATGAGCCTCATGGGAAATATAGCTCCAAAACATCTGGGGTGACAAGGTTCGCCATCACTAGGTTCTATTTCCAAAGCTTAATTGAACAAGCTTAATTTAGAAGCTTGTTACTATGCACAGCTGCACCAGATTCTATGTGCACCAGGTTTAATAAATCTCCCACAAGGTTTCTTTTTCAAAAACACACCTGCAAGCATGGGCGTCCGCAGAACTTTTTTCAGGGGGGGGCATCATTTTAAGGTCACCCATGCTCTGCGCCTTTCGACAATTTAAAGGGGGAAACGGCAGACTTTATTCCAGGCATGTGCTATGTACAGGGTGCAGATTCCAGGCGTGTGCTTTGTACAGGGTGCAGATTCCAGGCATGTGCTATGTACAGGGTGCAGATTCCAGGAGTGTGCTATGCACAGGGTGCAGATTCCAGGCGTGTGCTATGTACAGGGTGCAGATTCCAGGCATGTGCTATGTACAGGGTGCAGATTCCAGGCATGTTCTATGTACAGGGTGCAGATTCCAGGCGTGTGCTATGTACATGGTGCAGATTCCAGGCATGTGCTATGTACAGGGTGCAGATTCCAGGCATGTGCTATGTACAGGGTGCAGATTCCAGGCATGTGCTATGTACAGGGTTCAGATTCCAGGAGTGTGCTATGCCAGTATACATATCCAATCCCCCACACAGAGCTCTCTTCCCCCACAGAAAAGAATTGTCTATAACTCACATTGGCAGGTCAGGCTCCTGGCACAGGCTTCTGCAGGTTCTGCAGGTCAGTGCTGTCTTAACACCGGACGATGGAAAGCCCTGCCGGTTGCCGTTCACAGTGTAATCTTCCTTCCTGTGCCGGGAGCTGGTACATGGAGTGTTCCAGCACCTGCTCACAATCAGCACAGACACCTTGCGATCCCTGATTCCAGGGGCTTGCCCCCCCTTGCCCCTACCTGCGGACGCCCATGCCTGCAAGGTATCTCTTGCACCCACAAAACCAGCAGCTGTGGTAGGTAAATTCAGAATTTTGCAAAAGTTAAGGGTGAAGTGAGCTAACAATACATCCCACAATGTAATTTACACCCTACTGGGAAGCACTCTGCATCAGATTGTATTATGTACTGAGTGCACCTAGGGAGGAAGTTGCATAGTCCACTGCTTTTGATGGAGGTTTCTTGGGTCACTCATTAGCTGCTGGTGCATGACAAACACAACGTGAGCATTTCCTTTACATCTTAAAGGCTAAGTTCATTTTTCGCAAAAAATGAAAAGGTGAACTTACTCCAAATATCCTGGCCACCCTTCCAGACCCCGTTGCACACAGCAGCAGTGAGGCCCAGTGCTGCTGGTTTAGCAGTCCATACACCATATACTGGAATACACAGCCCTGGAGTGAGTATCTGCCATAATGCTCACAATGGCAAGCGCTTGTTGGGCAGTGCAGCCAGGTGACCGTGTTGACCAATGAGAAGCACTTCTTTCTTCTGGGTCACCTTACCAGAAGGAGAAGCCTCAGATGCTCTTCTCCTTAATCACCTGGCTGAGCTGATCAAAGAGCACTTGCCATTGTGAGCATTATAATGGATACTCACTCCGGAGCTGTATATTGAGTTGTACAGTGTACACCTACACCTAGCCACTACACCCGCAGTAAGGGACACCACACCTGCTACGTCTGGAAGGATGGCCAGGATACTTGGAGTTAGTTCATCTCATCCTTTCATTTTTCGTGAAAAAAGTGGACTTACCCTTTAAATGAGGAAACCACACATAACACATTTTATTGCTATTAGGCTAGTGCGTTGCAAATAATATAATAAAGTTTTTATAAGACTTACCCTGGAGTTCACCACTTCTAAGGAGACATTCTGAGGCATGGCACTTGGCACTAGAGAAGAAAAGATGGAAACATAGTTTTATCACCTCCTTTACTATTAAGACTATGTTGAATTTTTCTAAAATTCTGTAAAACAATCAGCAACAAATCAATGTGTAAAATGATATATTAATTTCCATGTTGTATTTCAATGATTCCTAGCCTACTCCTATTACTTGATCTTGAAGTTTGTAAATTTGCTTTGTGAAGATCCCCTCACATTTACTTCCTTGAATTCTGTGACACATAGTCACTATGCCCTGTGGGTAGACACCGGTGTGTCACATATTTCACAGAACCTGACTTCTGAACTACTGGGGAGCTGAGAGGAGGAGTTTCAGGAGGCGGAGTCAGTACAGGAATCAATGCTTGCAGGTAGCAATGTACCATGGAATATGTAGTCCTTAGAAATGGAGGAGAAGCTGCAAAGCATGCAGGGAATCCAGGAAGTTGTGCAAAGAGACCGCCAGCAGACAGGCAGAACTCACAACATGAAAGAAGATTTTTCAAGTAATGTTATATTGGATGGTGAAATATAACTCTTGTTTGTAAAGTTATTACAATGTTGATGTTATAAAATAAAAGCGTATGCTGTGACCATAGTATATACATTGCATGTGGTTGCGGGGCATTTGCTGCATGACCTTATTCACTTAAATGGGTCATGTTTGGTGGACTCTACTGCCCCCGAATGTGACAGAGGGGATCGTTTTGGTTGTGCTGTGACCTGAAAGTCGTGTGACTTTGCCAAGCGACTTTGGCACAACTTCAGGGAATGCCTGTGTAATCTTCCTGTAATGTCGGATCCAAATCACATCAATTAAGATGAGGATCCAACTTGGATGCGACTTCCATTCAATTCTATGGGCTGAAATCTGTCAGAAGTCAGACAAAAGTAGTGCAGGAACCTTTTCCAAAGTCGGACTGACACAAGTCGGACCAGTTAAGACATCTCTCATAAGGAAACATTGATTTTTACATGTCATGCGACTTGTGCTCTCAAAGTTGGAGTGCATGTCGCACCAGTGTGAACCAGACCTTAATCTGTATACCCTTGTATGGCTATCTTGAAAGGGAGTGGTTGATGGCAGTGGTGGCTGGTGCTCAATTTTCTTAGGGGAGCGGCCTACGGCCCCCACCCAGCCAGCCACCCCCCTCCTCCAGCCAAACAACCAAACCCCCCTGTCACTCGATTGCTGCCTCACTCACCCGCCAGGCCCCCTGCCAGCCCCACACTTACCCCATCCAGGTCGAGGCTTCGGTGGTTTCCCCCCTACATCTCCTCCCGAGTCCCAGCGGTCACTTCTCCCCCTAGCCAATTAGGACTTAGGACTCGCGGCCAATTGGGTCTTAGGACTCCCAGCCAATCAGTTCCTGATTGGCCGGGAGAAGAAACAGGAAGACATTAGGGAATATTAATTTGCTAATGTCACACGACTGGGTGGGCTCGGGGAGCAGTGCTCTGCGCCCCAAGCCCACCCTTTTTGAAGCCAGTTAGAGTCTCAGGTTCTAATCATGTGCTTCACAAAAAAAAACATTGAAATCCATGCGTCTGGCGCCATGCATGTAGATTATGATAAGGGAGGCGGCTCCCCATATGAGCAGCTGCCACTGGTTGATGGGCATTAACAATGCAGCTTAACCACCTGTTTTTACAAACCTCCTTATTGTAAAATTCTAAAATTTGTAAATTAAAAAATTCATAAATGTGTAAATTCGTAAATTTGGAAATTTGAAAATTCGTAAATTCGAAAATAAGAAAGAAAATCAGAAAATTTGAAATAATAACTAACTAACTAATAATAACGAATTATTAAATTATAGGTATTGGGATTTCCTTTCAAATTTGGCGAAGTTACGAATTATCCGAAATAGCGAATGCCGCATCGAAACAAATGGAACATAACAAATTAATAATAAATAATAATAAAACCTTTTTTATTGTAATTGTTATTTATTATTATTAATTAGTTACGTTCCATTTGTTTAGATGCGGCATTCGCTATTTCAGATAATTTGTAACTTCGGATAAATTTGTATTCGTTACATTCACTAGCAGCCAAATTTGAAAGGAAATTCCAATACCTATAATTTAATAGTTAGTAATAGTTAAGTTATTATTAGTTAGCTATTATTTGATATTTTGGAATTGTCCTTCTTATTTTTGAATTTTCATTCTTATTTTACGATTTTCAAATTTCCAAATTTTGGATTTCCGAATTTCCGAATTTAAGAATTTTCAAATTTAGGTATTTTCGAATATTCAACTTTACGATTATTTGGAAAAATTTGTTAAACGGGTTTTGGTTAGTTTGGATATTTCCAAATTAACGAATTTGTTGAAATTCGTTAAAAAAACTAATTCGGAAGGAAACGAATTGCACATGTCTAGTTGTCACCATCAGAAATGTTATCCAGCACCCGCTGGAGTGCATGTAAACAGGAAATGTGTAAAAAGAAACTGCAAGAGGTCAGCAGCTTTGAGCATAACAGAGCGAAAAAATGGTAAATAATTTTATTATTATAAAATCAAATGGCAATGGGTTACGGTGCAAATTCCATGGAGAAGAAAAAGAAATGTTAAAAATAAAATTTAACCATGACACTGAAATCAGCAAATTCTAATTGGCACTTATTATTGCTTGGATTCCTGATTTGTGTGATTTCCCACAGAGAGATTTGCATGCTGGTATACACGCTACAAACTAAAACTTGCAAGTTGCAGATACTCCTACAACAGTTGTCACTAAAAAAATGACAGATTGTTTAGCAAACACAAGCTGACTGGTGCCAAGCAATAACTTATGCTGAACATGCTATTTTTAAAGCGTAAGTTTACCTAAAACAAAGTGAAATAAAACAAAAAAGTCAGCACAAGGGACATTACTTACCTTCAAGGAGATGTGTTCCTTGTGCTGCTTGTGTCTTCCTTTCTCCAACATCTTCCTCCTCCGATACCTCCCCACCAATGATGCTGTTATGTTCCACTGCGACGAGGGTTAATACAACTAATGGGACTATGCTTGCCCTTCCCGCTGGGTTCCACCATTCATAAAAGCCGTGCTACAGCTTCTATGAATGAAACATGACCTGTGAATGGAGGAGGGGGGTGACTGATGCGTCCACCCCCTCCATTCATAGATTCTGTTTCATTCATTGAAGCTGTTATAAATGGAGCAGCTGGGTGAAAAGGGTGGGCATAGTCGGGCATTCTTGATGAGAATGTGTGACAGCCCCTTAGCTCTTTTATCCCCACTGCACCAGAAGATTACGGCGGTGAGGTTGGGGGGCAACTTAAGAGGAAGAGTTTGGCGACAGGAAGACAACTATGCACGAGGGACATATCTCAATAAAGGACATATATAAATAAAAATAAATAAATAAATACATTATTGAATGAAATAAATAAAAATATAAATAAATAAAGGACATATCTCGGTTGCAACCTTTGTGTTGATTTATTTATTTATTTTTTGTTTTAGGTAAACTTTTTTTATTCATAATTTATTATAATATATTTTATAATATATTGTAATATCTTTTTTTAATAATATTATTGAATAATATTTAATTAATTTCATTAACATTTACAAAACTTGATTTTTTTCGAAGAATGGAAGTGTTAGACCCTTTGTCAGGTTGTTCTTGCAGCCTGTTTCTCTGCTGGGGAGAATAACCCTCTCTAATTATTCAGTCAGTTGTTGTGCTGAAAGTGCCAGGAAATACAACTTTTGTGTGTTGTCACTGAAGCAGGAGGAAAAATCTTCCAAGGAGACAAATGCCCTGGTGGAGTTGAAGCATTCATTTCTAAAAGGTCTGTAAGTCATATTTAGCATATGTGGCTGACAGATCTAGCAGTTTAACCAATGTAACACCTTCCAAGTCTCCGACCATCTCCTGCAGCACACTCCCAGTCTCCAACCACTTCTACAGTATGTCTACAGTCAATGACCATCTCAGGCAGCATGTGCTAAGTCTCCAAACACTCCTGGAGCATTCTCTGACCATCTCCTGTAGTATATTCCTAGTCTCCAATCATTCCTGGAGTGTATCTGACCATCTCTCTGACCATCTCTTATAGCATGCCTGGAGTGTGCTGCAGTCTCTGATCATTTCTTGTGGCATGTTATAAGCATCCAGCCCTGTAGTTTGTCTGTTGTCCCTGGCCATCTCCTTGAGCATGCTCCCAGTCTCCAAACACTTCTACAGCATGTCTACAGTCAATGACCATCTCAGGCAGCATGTGGTCAGTTTCCAAACACTCCTGGAGCATGTTTGCAGTCTCTGGCCATCTCCTGTAGTATATCCCTAGTCTCCAACCATTCCTGGAGTGTATCTGACCATCTCTTATAGCATGTTATATGTCTCCAACCATGCCTGGAGTGTGCTGAAGTTTCTGATCATTTCTTGTGGCATGTTATAAGCGTCCAGCCCTGTAGTGTGTATGTTGTCCCTCACCATCTCCTTGAGCATGCTCCCAGTCTCCAACCACTTCTACTGTATGTCTGCAGTCTCTGACCATCTCATGCAGCAAGTGCTTAGCTTCCAACCACAATAGTACTGTGTCTAAAGTCTTTGACCATATCCTGCAGCATGTTCCCAGTCTCCAACCACTTTTACAGTATGTCTACAGTCTCTGACCATCGTATTCAACATATGCTCAGTCTCCAACCACCACAGGAGTATGCCTTCTGTCTTTGATCATCTCTTGTATTGTGTTCCCAATCTCCAACCATTCCTGGAGCATGTCTGTAGTCTCTGACCATCTCTTCTAGCATTTTACAAGTATCCAACTACTCTTGGATCGTGTCTGCAGTCTCTGATCATCTCATGTAGCATGTTACAAGTCACCAACCATTCCTGGAGAATTCTGCAGTCTCTCTCCATCACCTGCAGCATGCAGTCACCAACCTTGACTTTCAACATGCAGTGTGCAGTGTATTGTGTTCCCAATCTCCAACCATTCCTGGAACATGTCTGCAGTCTCTCACCATCTCTTGTAGCATGTTACAAGTCTGCAACCACTCTTGGAGAATGTCTGCAGTCTCTTATCATCTTTTGTAGGATGTTACAAGTCTCCAACCACTCCTGGAGTGTTCTGCAGTCTCTCTCCATCACCTGCCGCATGCCCCCAGTCTCCAGCCACTACAATAATGTGTTTGCATTCGCCAACCTTGTGTTTCAGCATGCAGTGTGTCTGCAGTCTCTAACATTTCTTGCAGTTGCTCCTGCAGAGTAACCACTCCTGCAGTCTTTGTCCACCTTCTCCAGCATGTAGCAGTCCCTCAACACCCACTTCAGCATCGCCCCAAAGTCCAACCACTCCTAGACTGTGTCTGCAGTCGCTGACGATCTACTGCAGCATGGTACCTGTTTCTAACCACAACAGTAGCATGTCATCAATCTCTGGTCATCTCCTGTAGCATGTTCCCAGCCTTCAACCACTCTTAGAGTGTGTCCGTGGTCTCTGAACATCTCCTGCAGCAGGTTACCAGGCTGAAACCTTTCCTCCAACCATTCCTGTAGTGTTTCTGAGGTCTCTGTCTCATCTCTTGCAGCACATTCCCAGTCTCAAACCACTCATGTAGTGTGCACGCTATCTTTGACCATTTATTGCAGCATGTTCCCAGTCTCCAACCACTCCTGTAGTGTGTCTGCATTCTTTGACAGTATCCAGCAGCATGATTCCAGTCACCAACCATTCATGTAGTGTGTCTGTAGTTCTTGACCATTCTATAGGATTTTATTGGAGAGCTGGCCTATAAAATTGCCAAGAGCCTGACACGATTGAACAAACAATATCACCATCTTCAGTTTTTGAGCATTTCCTGTTCATTGTCCACATTCCTCGACAATCTTCTGTAGTAAGTCATCAGTTTGTTACAGCCTTGGGGTACAACAGGGACAAGACTTGAGGAACCATTATATCTAGTAAGTTGACCACCAACATTCTCATGGATTGGCTAACATAATAATTGGGAGATATAGAACATGCAGCTCACGTCAATGGCCTCTGGTCATAGTAGCAGTAAGTGAAAGGAAAGCCTTGCAGACGATCTAAGCCTTCTCCACTCGATTCAAAACCAGGAAGGAGCTCAGCTTTAATATTCTTCTTTTAAACAATATTTTATGTCAACCTTATAATGGACAGAAACAATGCAGAAAGAAAAGAATGTGTATTGCTTGCTGAAAACATGAAATCTGACAGGACTGTAATTAAACCTGACTTCAACTTTGATCTTTTACTGACAGCCCGCTAAGCAATCACAAAGCAAGCTTTGTGCCGTGACGCTTGTCAGTTTGCGTGCACGCACCTCCCTGTGAATCCAAAACCGCCTGAAAGAGTTTCTTTAAGAAAATCCATTCAGCTTGCAGTGGGGAATAAAGCTGCATGTGTCAATGTATAGAAAAGGCTGTGAAAGAAGTTTTGTTTTTTTTCCCTCTGCTGAATGAAAGAATGACTTGAAATAGACCATTGTTTTAGCTGTTTCTTTTATTTATATTTGAGCTGTTGCTGTACACTGATCTCCATAGAACTCTTCATGTACTATGTTTTTCTAAAGCTGAACTCTAGGCAAATAGCTAAATACGAAGCTGAAACAGAGCTGAGCCGATTGGTTTCTGAGAGCAAGAACTTGGTTCGCTCTGGGCTGAGTATGCCGGCTCAATGCCCAGTGCACAACACAACTACCAGTAAGTCAGATGTACAGCAGAATAATCTGGTGTCAGAATTGCTAACTGTATATGTAACCCATGGGGGATAGAAGGTATGGGAGGAGAAGAGAAAGAAAGAAAGAAAGAAAGAAAGAAAGAAAGAAAGAAAGAAAGAAAGGAAGGAAGGAAGGAAGGAAGGAAGGAAGGAAGGAAGGAAGAAAGAAAGAAAGAAAGAAAGAAAGAAAGAAAGAAAGAAAGAAAGAAAGAAAGAAAGAAAGAAAGAAAGAAAGAG
>BLSH010496824.1:457557-501208 GCA_018402905.1 Glandirana rugosa
TTCTCCTTAAAGAGTTTTACGCAATCATCAATTTCACCTTCATATGGGTAGCTCAGAAGGCACATGGACCAAGGACATTATCCTCAAACAAAGGTATTTATTTGAATAAAAAAGTAAGTATCATACTCACAAGTGTAGACTTGATAAAAACATGTCTTAAACGGCACTCCACATAGGTCCATGAAGCTGCCCACACCATATGGGACTGCTTCTGTGGAGGCATTAAAGTGGGAGTAAACCCTCCTATGGTTTTCAGCCAAGGAAGCTGACATCTTAGCCTCTGTTTAATCTACAACTGCCATGATGCTGCACATGTGATCCATTATGACACCCCCCATTGGATGGTTGATAGTTTGGTTAAGAGCACAACCAAGGAGACATCTAGCATTTCCGGCATGCCGGGAATATTAACTCTTCTTTGACACTATCAAATCGATGGGTATACTTCCACTTTAACTACTAACGCATTTTGAGAAATTCCTCTTCCTCAAAGCCCACAGAGTGCTGAGCTGTGGAGGGGGCAGGAGTGGCCGGCTCTGGCACTTAGCTGCTCGCTGAGAGGCTGGGCCGGGTGCTGGTCCAGGCATGTAGTCATATCCCGACCATATGGCCGTGATTTTTCCCGAGCCTGGACCGGCTCTGTGACATCAGCCGACAGTGGGCTTTAGCCCGCTATCTGCTGACAATGGGTCACAGGAGTAGAGAATGAACTTTGGCTGTAGTTCTCCTTTAATACTTTAAAAGCAGTTACAGCAAACATTTTTTTTTCCTTTTGGGATAAAGGTTTTACGTGAATAAATAAAATCTGTTTACTATAAGCACCCCTATCAGTGGTAAATGGTTTGTCTCATCCCTGCAACTGCAAGAGAGTTTATTCTTTTAAAAGGCAACAGATTTACTGGCCAGATTGCCAGATGAAAATAGAAGAAAGAAAGCCTTAAAAAAGAAAACGAATACAGTCAACATATCTAAGAATTGTTAAGCCGAAATATAATAAATGTTTGCCTTTGGGTTACTGCTTTATTTATCACCCAAAAATAATAAAAAACAACCGCCCTCACCATCTTTGCCTTATATTAAG
This sequence comes from Glandirana rugosa, assembly GCA_018402905.1. Classification (NCBI taxonomy): domain Eukaryota; kingdom Metazoa; phylum Chordata; class Amphibia; order Anura; family Ranidae; genus Glandirana; species Glandirana rugosa. Next base: position 458,639 of record BLSH010496824.1, read on the forward strand.
ACAGGCATATTGTAACTTTACTGTCATAGGGGAAATTTAATTTAAAAAAAAAAAAAAAACGGCAAACCAGCTCTTCAAACATTTGCTTGGCTCTTCTGGCTTTCTGTCTCTCGGTAAAAATTGTCTTCAGACATTTATCCATCATCAGAGAATATATCCATTAGCTCCTGTTCTCCCTCATTTCTTTCGTAATGTTCGCAAGCATTTTAAAAGCAAACTGCGCACTGAGTAAGTCCATCTTCAGCTGATCGCTGTTTTATGTCCTTCCGGAGATGTGACCTCCACATCAGAATGGAATTACTTTAGGCTCAGCCTGACTAATGATCTACAAAGATCTTCAAACTCCAGCTAATCGCTAACAGGGCAATGCTTGTCTTTCCCAATATTGTTCAGGGATTCAATGGCTTGTTATACATCTGTACCTACTGTTTAACATAATTATCAGATAGCATTTAATTGCGCCTGTCAAAAAACTTTAGCTCTTAATTATTAAAAAAAAAAGATGAACAAGTAGAACATTCAAAGAGTTAGGCCATGTTCAAAAGTCCTTTTCGTTAAAAAGGCCAATGTCACCAAGTTAGAGTCAAGGCATTTGGCTTCCAGCCGCTTTGTCCTGAACATGTCTATTCATAGTGGCCGATCACAGAAAATGGCATAGGAAAGTACATGCATATCAGGAAAGAAGCCCTAAGTGATCAAATGCCGGGTTGATGCTTTTTCATAAACCATTTTGCAGAACTCAGCAGTACTTCAATGAATATGTACACCACAGTATTAGAGGTACAGTGTTACAATCAATTACAGAAGAAAAATATTTGAGGGTGGGAGGGGGGTGCCAATTTCAGATATACTAATTGAGCAAGCAGTGTGGCCTGGAAGTGGGGGAAACAGAATTCTGGGGTGTATCACTAGAACAATTATCAGCAGGAGGAAGGAGGTTCTGGTTTAAATGTTTAGAGCAGCCATTCTCAAGCAGCATTTGCATTAGGTTCTTTGAGTTGTGGTTGATTTACCTCCCATTTGATGGCGCCTGAACAGTTCCAGGACCAACCCCACTTGGCAAAGCCAGTAGCATGACATTAATTATCTTTTTTTGACCAATACTGTAAGGGTTGCTTTCTTTCTATTGACCACCGATGTGGAGGGCATTTTTGCCATTGACCCCCAATGGATTGGTTTTGTAAAAAATTATTTCAAGGGTTCCTCAGAGTTAAAAAGGTTGAGAAAGTCTGTTCTAAATGTTATTCTAAACCAGCCTTTCCCAACCTTTTTACTCCGGAGGAACCTCTAAAATAATAAGGTCCCGGAGAACCCCTAGTAAGATTAGCTGATCGAGGGTCATTGGGAAAAAGTCCCTCACATTGGTGGTGGTAAGTGGGGGAAAATGCACCTCCTTACAGGGGTGGCCCTTGCAGTCATGCTGCTGGCTCTACCAAGTGGCACTGGGCCTGGCACTATGTGGGCATCAACAGATGGGAGGTCAGTTTGCTACAGCATAAAGAATGCCTAGCCAACCCTGGAGGAACACTAGGGTTCCATGGAACCATGGTTGAGAATGGAATATAAACTACAGTTCTGGAAAGCACACTTACCAAAAGATATTGCAACAATCCAGAGTATGGCAACAAAAATGGTGCAAAGTCTTTATTTCCAGATATGATGATACACATTTAAATGTGCATCCATTTGCATAATTCCTGTATGCACCACAAAATTGTATGGGCTGCAGCAAAAGTGTAAGAAGATTCAAATGCACATGCTTATAAGAGGTGAAGGGCAGTTTTTCACTAGAACAGACCTATTCCCAAGGTCCAAGACCCAATTTACTAGAAAGCTGATTTTCTGCAAGTGGACCTAAAGCCCAGATTCAGACGGAAGTGTGTTATATAGCTTGTTAACATGCATTGTGTTGAGGCAGCCAATATAATTCTGTACACTACCATGCAGGTTTTAACAGACTGTGGTAGCATGGTACCCGAACAGGAGGATGACCCGGGCTTCTCAACCTGGCAGGTTGAGGGGCTCCAGGGGATTTGCGCATTTGGAAGGAAACTGACTTTCCAGTTTCCTTAATCCTTTAAAAAGTTTGTTTCGGGACCTGGAGCCCAGGAATTTCATAGCGTCCGGGTGGGATGAAATCCCCAGTCCTGGGTCCAGGATTTAGGTTTAGCCAGGACACTGATTATGCAGGTGTGTGGGAGCCTGATAAGAGAAGTCAGGACCAGGGTTCTGAGTCACACACAAGACGGCTCCAGAGAGGGTGACAGTCGGTCTCCAGTGGTCTAAGGCTGCAGGAGGCAGTCAGGTCTACCACGTCTGCAAGGAGGCAGAGGTGACCCGCGATCATGCAGTGGCTGATCGCTTATCAGCCAGGAGGGCTGACTTCAGTTACTAGCCAGATGGGCTATCTTTCATTTATCAGCCAAGATGGCTGAATATTAGTTATGCTAGTAGCAGGAGGCTGAAGTATACAACGGTGTTGGAACCCCCCTGCAAGGGAAGATTACTGTGTTATTTTTGGAACTTTCTTTTAATAAACATGGGCTATCATGCCCTCAAACAGAGATCCTGGCTAGCGTTAACTCACTAAAACACATCTACCACGAGAACTAAACACCCTCATGCCATACGACCTTTAGCGTTTTCAATGTACAGAGGGTTCACATCTAAGCTTTGCAATGCACTACAGTGCCTGTACATTGTGTTGACTAGGTGTGTAGGGGTGCCATTAAAAAAAAATACATGTTACCCCAGTGCACAGATGTAAACAGAATGCTGCATACCAGTTCCTTTCTTAAATATGCAATCTGCTTTTTAATGTTTAAGCTCCGGCTTTTAGAAGATTAAAAAAAAGCCTCTCAGAGTTTCTGGACTGGGGAATTTAAATTGCTGAAGGCTCACCTGTTCTCTTCCTGATATGGTTTCTGTACACAGAACTCTGTAGCCTTGTACGGGGCCATTTGCATAGGCCGGGGGTTCCCAGGATATCAGAATCGATGTAGGAGATGTAGAGACCACCTGAAGATTTTCTACTGGTCCTGGGACTTGTACTGGAAGAATAAAAATAAAATTAACTTTACAGTTATGGTTTTTTTTATAGTATAGTTCAGTTAGATTAAGGAAAAATAGTAAGCTTAGACACTAGTCACTTAAAGAAACATACTTAGTTATATTATCACTCTCCAGCTAAAGTGATAAAAGTGTATAAATAAAAATGTGCATAAACATACAGATATAAAAAAAATAAAATAACAACATAGGTCATTCAAGAAAACACATGGCCACTAAATGAAGTTGGATGAGAAGCGTTTTCAACCTTAAATGGCATAGAGTTTTTTTTACTGTTAGAGCAGTAAAGATGTGAAACTCCATTCCACTATAGGTGGGAAGTGGAAGTGGAAGCAGAAAGTGTCACTAATTTCAAAAAACTTTTAGATGGGCATCTTAATGAAAACAATATACAGGGGTATGAGAAGTGGTAGAGACATACACACACACCCACACGGGTTGAAATAGATGGACTAGAGTCTCTATTCAAACTCAGCAATTATGAGACTATGAAACGACACATGAACTTCTATTATGTAATTTTTAGTTTCAAAGCACAAAAGACTACTGCAGTGAATGAAAATGTTTTGGAGAAGAGCTGTAATTTTGATCCAATTAAAAGTCTCAGTTTGAGCAGCTAAATACTTTCCGGGAGTCAATTGTTAGAATTTGTCTTCCAGAAAAAGCAGGCACATTCTGAGTAGAAAAGCCTGTCCCCTGCCAGCATGCTGTAAAGAAGGACCCATACCCCCTGTGTGGAAGTAATGGTCTCACTGCATAGGTCCAATATGCTGATTGAGAATTAGAGCTTTCCAATCAGCAGATAACATGAAAGTTGTTGATTGCGGAACTATAGGGGACAGGCTGTTCTACTCAGGCAGTGGCTGTTTTCTTAAAGAAAACAAGCTTAAGACTTTGAACGCCTTTTGTTTTTATGCACCTGGAATGCATTTAGAGTATTTCAATTAAAATTTGTTGGGATTAAAGCCAAACTCCAGCCAGTATGTTTTGTTTTGCCATGTATAAAGTGAGACAATAGTCAAAACCTCTTTCAGAATTTTATTGCTGCCCGTGATCCCATTGGGAAGATTACGAAAGCCCCAAGATGAGAAGAAATTGGAAGTCTCCTTAACAGGGATACACAAAACAATAAAAAAACATTTTATTTTTGCAATAAATGGGAAGAACAGACAATGAAGGTCGATCTTCCAAACAGTGAGGCAAACTGATAGAAGTTCTAACCCTTCTCCACTCTAGCTAAAAATGAAAAGAGAAAGTTTTGCTGGAGTTGGGCTTTAATGTATATTGAAGCATATGTGTATCTTCTATAATATTCTAATTAATGTTAAAAAAGGAGAATGGTTTCCAAATCAGATTATAATGTAGCTATTTGTTTGCACTAGAATAAAATTTATCATGCCAAGTTCAAATGTAAATCCACTCCAGTCCCCCTGTGTTTAGGGATCTTCCATATTGGTGGTGGCCAACAAAGGGAACTGCACGGAAGACTCATGCACAGGTTTTTGTGTCAGATACCTAGCCTTAGATGCCTGACTCCAGATGCCTGGCCATAGATACCTGGCCTTAAATGCCTGGCCTTATGTGTTTGGCAATGAGACACCAGGCCATAAATGTCTGGTTTTGACAAAGCCTTAGGTGCTCTACTTTAGAATTTTGGCCTTAGGTGCTGGCCCTTAGATGTCTGACCTTCAGTGTTGGTGCCAGAACATCAGTACCAGGCCTTAGATGCGAGGACTTAAATGCAATGTCTGATCATAGATCCTTAAAGCCTGACAACAAGATGCCTGGTTGCAAATGCCCATAGAAACCTGACTTTAGATGCCTGTCACATTATCTGGAATCAGGCTGTCTTGCCGGTTCTCCTGATGCCGTATTGATTCTTGATGCTCAGCCAGCTATAATGCACCTCTACCATGAATGGGTGCAGCCCCCAGCGGCTAAACTATGCAGGTGGCAGTCTTCCCTCTTAGATTACAATAATTAAATAATACATTTAACCTCATTAAGTCACAGTAGCCATTTCAGCCCACATATTCTCAGTGCCCCCTAGCTTTAATCCTGAAGAATTTGATTAACAGCCTCCAAAAAAGGCACATTAAAGGGAAAGGACATTTTTACAGTTAATTGGATTCTCTGACAGTAGGAAAAGAAAAACCCAACCTTAACAATGCTAAATGAAGGCTGAGAACCTGGAAGATTTATCAGTGAGGAGATGATTTAGCTGCTCATTGTGCTTTATTATAGACCTTGCTCTCATCATTTCAAAGTAATTTCTGCTTTGTTTTCTCTTGTATCCATGTGGATACAGTGTATTTTGTTGCTTTTATCCCACGATCAAAACCACAATGGTATACATTTTATTTGATAGAAAATCCACATTATTTTAAACGTTTAGCTCTTTTTGAAGTAAAGAAAGAAAGAACACAATTACTTAAATAAGTTCTTGACTGGAGGCTTTATCAATAATTGGGTCCAGTTTTCTTACCACAAGTTTTTAATAAAAACAGCAGACTGTATCACATTAATTTAATTGGTCACAACAGCCATTTTATAAAAGCATAACAAAACTGAATCAATGATGTTTGATATAAATATGTTATAAAGTCACCTGTTCTTAGCTGCACCTCCATGATTTGAGGACCTCCTTTTGTAAACATCACATAGGGACCACTACAAGCACCAAATCCCCTCTACTAAACCCCCTGCTAAATCTAAAACACCAAAACCTCATAAAAACTTGGCTGTCATAATGAATTACCTCCCCAGTGACCTTAACAAAATTCTTATTGGGTGGGCAGGCGAGACAACTTTTTAGCTTCAAAGATCTTTCTAGAATAGATGTCCTTAGCCCTCTTGGAAGCAGCTCCTGAAGCTCCTACCTACCTAAGCTGACCACCTTCTTCTAAAGGTAAGCCTTTCCCAGAACTCTTTAACCCCTTCCTAGTCCCTATTTACTCCCCCCGTCATGCAGTCCTTGAGTTAAAGAGTACCTGAATTCTGGAAGCTGTGCCAAAAAAAGCGGGCAGATGGCAAAGAACTAGTTATCGGTACTGCGTGTGGTCTCCCAGCAGCACATCTTTTCCCCATCGACTTATCATGCCTTATGCTGCACTGGAAGCAACCATCTTGGTAGAGGCAGGGCTTTACTACCGCATAGCAGAGTCTTCAGTAAGGAGGTCAGTGAGCAGCACAGTAGTGACATCACCAAGTCTCAATATGAGACTAGCAGTGCCTTAGATATTACACTGCAGCTAAGAGGTTTCATCCATAGGAGTGCCTAGGCATCCTCATGTCCCAGGAAATGCACTACTGATTTTCAGACAAATTACAGGTAAAAGGTACATTTTTCAGGGTACTGCTTAGGCACAATTAACATGGGTAGATGCAATAAGCAAGCGAAAGACCTTGGTTGGTCTCTGCTGAACACACCCCACACACCTTCCAACAGGGTGCTCACCCAGCTCATATGCTGCACTAGAGAAGCAAGAAGAATGTGCGGATGGCGGCACTCCACTTTATTGTACATTCAACATAAAGTCTAAGTCAGGACAAGATACAGTGGGGGAGAGAGAGGTTTTCTCCGTCCGGACATTCTTCTTGCTTCTAACATGAGAAGATCTTCTCTATAACATAGCATTCCCTGTGGAGTTCACTTCAACAGTAAGGTCCTGTTCACACCTGGGTGTAGCAGAAATGCAGGTAGAAATAAGCGTTTCTGCAAACGTGCGAGAAATGTGCTAAAATTCACTACGCGCTTGTGGTATCATTATTTCTTAACGGTACCCCAAACGCGGGGACCAGTCACACATTGTGCTGCATCCTTCCCATGTGACAATATACGCAAAAATACATGACGCAAAACGCACTAGGCTCATTGCCTAAATTTGGTGCATGGAGCGTATGAATGGTGCCCCTCCAAAAAGCGCCAAAAACATGACATGGTGGCATCACTGTGAATCAAGTGTGAATCAATCCTTTTTTTTCAATAAATGTAAGAATAATGTGCTGAGAACAATAGAAGGAAGTGTTTTGAGTTAAGATTACATACTTGAATAGAATTCTTTTTTAGTGTCACTTTAAATTCTTGCATTTTACATAGTTAGTCAGGTTGAAAAAAGACACAAGTCCGTCCAGTTCAACAACAAAAAAAAATACAATCCCATATACAATCCTTCACCCACAGTTGATCCAAAGTAAGGCAAAAAACCCCAGCAAAGCATGATCCAGTTTGCTATAGCAGGGGAAAAAAATCCTTCCTGATCCCCCGAGAGGCAATCGGATTTTCCTTGGATCAACTTTACCTATAAATGTTAGTACCCAGTTATATTATTTACATTAAGGAAATAATCCAGGCCTTTTTAAAGCAATCTACTGTGCTGGCCAGAACCACTTCTGGAGGCAGTTTATTCCACATATTCACTGCTCTTACTGTGAAGAAACGTTTCCATATTTGGAGATTTTTTATTGTTAAATATATGTCATATAGTTATTTAAACATATTATCAAAATATTAAAAATATGCAGCAGCAACTGATTTTGGGTACATTTTCAAAAATCATTCAATGTGCACTTGGTGAAAATATACTGCAGTTTCTTTCAACAAAAATGATTAAATGATTTATATGGAAAAATAATAAAACAATAGAAATGTTTTACCACTAATTACAGGAAGTGTATGATTTTAACTTTAATTGTACACATGAGAGGAGGTCCAACCGGATTAAATTTGTAATTGAAATAGGTAAAATTGTGTTTGGATAAGAATATATTTTTTTCCTGGACAATAAATAAAACTGTGAAATTATTTTTTTTCCCGTAATTGGAATCGTAAGAACAATGGCCGGGATATTAACCAAATGTTGCTGATATGTAAACCAGATACAGTACGGTAAAAATGATTTATAATTTTACTAAATGTAGCCATGGCTTGCGTATGTCGCTGTACCGTGCGGTCCATTTATCAAGGCCGGTGAAAACTTGGGTGCTATAGCGAGTGATTTATGTAGCTATTAAGATTTGTGTGACTATTGTTGAAAAGAAACTACATTTATCATGCCGGAGCCCAACACCGGGGTGGCGTCTCTGCAGACTATACAGGACTTATAACCCCCACGATCCACAATTTCTTAGCTGGGGTAAGAAAATTTCCACAGGCGAAAACACAACCAGTAGAGGAAAATATAACCAGTTAAAATAAATAGAAGGCCAAAGGATTTTATGAATATATGTGTCAGCAGCAGAGCAGACCTTGGTAAATAATTGGTGTATGTGATTTACTAGATAGACTGTAGCATGAAGAATAGTTTAAAGGGAAAGTTAATGTGGTTTCAGTGAACTTGGAATTTAAGAATTTATTGTAATGTTTACATTTAAAACAGAACTCAAGTAAAAAATACATTTAAAAAATAGTACCTCAATAAAGGAATAAAAAAAATGAAACCTTTTTGCTACAATACTAATTTTCATTCAATAGCCACCCCTGCAATACTTTTCTGCCACAAGACATCCTTGGTCTTCAATGGAAGTTGGCATGTGCCAGTGAGTTCTGTGGAACCAATTTTACTGGGGCCATGCAATGCAGTTCAGGAATTAGGATGCAATGGTACCTACTGGTTAAATCTTATTTTTCTATTCCTCCAGTCAGATATCATATTGTTCTAAGAGCATATTATATTGAATGGGGCAAGTTAGCTTTGAAAATGTGTTTATAACAATTGTTGGTAACCTCATTGGGTCATTTATTCTACTCAAAAACAAAACAACATAGAGGAAGCATAGAAAGATTATACTAACAACTGTATTTATGTGTATTTCTTCCCTACAAAGGTAGTGGAATTCTCAGTTATGTTTTTGTGAGAGCAGATGGCTGCATCATAAATATAATATAAATACTATAATATATTTAAAGGTGACACCACCAACCTGATATTTCACTCTTTTATTATCTCTCGACTATTGCAGCTCCTACCTCCTTGGCCTACCTCTACACAGGCTATCCCCCCTTTAGTCTATTGTGGATGCTGCTGCCAGACGTATCCACTTTACCAGCCTCTCTGTGTCCACCACCCCTCTTGGCTAATCTCTCAACTGGCTTCTGCTCATCCAACGAATGCCTTGAGCTTCATCACCAATCTCATTTTAAAATATTACCAAAACTGTCCTCTCTGCTCCTCCCAAGACCTTCTTCCCTTAACCTCCCTCATCCCCTCCTCCCATGACAACCTCCAAGACTCCTCCAGAGCCCCTCTCTTCCTCTGGAACTTCCTGCACCAATCTATCCAGAGATCCCCTACTCTGTCCACCTTTAGACGATCAATGAAAACTCATCTCTTATGGACCCCTTCAAGCTCTCTGAGTGGTACTTGAAAAATGACATTGCCAACTCCGTAGGGAAACTTAAGATACAGAATCCCACCATTCAATAGACTAACCTCAGCCGTGGCTCCAACTTCCCCCCCTTTATTATTCCATTCCAACCCTACAGCAGCTACTAAAAAGGATTAACCTAAGTATGGTATTCCCCCTTAGCTACAAGCATAAATCCACACTTAACCTTCCTAAGACACAGATAGCAAGATTCGGTCCCTCCAGGACCAAATAGTTTTGCCCAGAATGCTTCTCACTTCCAGTTAATCATCGGTTGCACCGTCACTATTATTGTATCACCTATCGTCATGTATTCTTGTTGTACATTTATAGCTATAACTGTTCCTCCATCTAGGATGGAACACCTATGTGCTTTGAACATGTTTGTAAAAAATGCTTTTCATGCAAAAAGTTTAATAAAATATATTTAAAAAAAAAAGAACTCATCTCTTCAGGGAAGCCTATTCCAAATCTACACCTAAAAACCTCAACTCTGCGAAGAGAAGGCAGGGAGAACCCAACGTGTTTCGATGATGACTTAGTCTGAAATCTTCCTCAGGGGTTCTGGCAGAGTTCTGTGGTCATATTGTTTGTTTTTCTGTTCAATGTACTGTCATACCTATATGTTAAGTGCATGAAGTGTATGTAATCATATTGCAATTGTAAACGCATTCAATCTTGTCTATGTCTTCCCTTTGAACCCTTGGGTTGGTTCATTTTAAAGGAATCAATAAATAGTTACATTTTATTCTGTATTTCATTCTTGATGAGTTGGTTTCCCTTTTAAAGTCCCATTGGGGGTTTATCTAGGTATTCAGATGGTGCTGTGGCTATCTGGATACAATGGCCCTGTTTAGCGGGGATGGAGGACTCTATTAGGGGGGCTGAACACGAGAAACCCATGTATGCTGTCTCCCTTTATATTGTATGATGCTGCGCAAACTGTTGGCACTATATAAACCCTGAATAATAATGATAAAAATAACAACTAAAGTAAGTCTCCTACATACAAACCTTTGAGTTGCTAACTTTCAAAGATGCAAACGTGTTTGCACAGTTTTTTTCTCATTTAACCTAGCAGGCTGAACGAAGAAAAAAATGACAGATCACTGTACCAACACAATGTTGGTGCAGCAATCTCCACAACTGTGCTTTTTTGTTCTAACGCGGGGGGATCCCCTCACCAGAACACACTGATCAGCACTCACAGCCTTTGTCTGCAAGCAATGATCTTTGTCGGACGTGCGAACGAGCTCCCGGAAGCAAGGGACTTACTGTATGGAGTCAAAAGCATTTCAAACATTTCCATAGCAGGTGAAACTCCACAGTTACAGCCAGAAAAAATATGCAGCACATAAAAAAAAAAAAAAAAAAAAAAATAAAAGGACATAAAGTAAAGTGATTAGGTGGTTGATCAACAAAATAAAGCCTCACCTGTTAACAGTTCATAAGTAAACGTAGGCTTAAAAGTGGAAATGTCCCTTTCATATGTCTATACATTTATGGTAAAGGAAATCATTCATTAAGAATGCGGAGGATTTAGCTAAGATAAAAAATGTTCATGCTCCTGAGATATAGCCAGGCACATGAAGAATGTTCGCTTTCTTGTAATAATTCACAGAATATAGGGTGAAGCAGATCTAATGGTGACCCATATGAAAGATTCATAGTTTCAAAGGAAATTCTATATTCATACTAATTAATTCACTGATTGAAATAAATGGCAATTTTACAGTAGTCATTATTCATGCGCTACACAGATCTGTACAGAACATTTATCAACGGCTGTACATTATTGGACTTCTCCCAGCTATGGCAGGGATATCCTTAAATTTCTGTACAGTCAGACCCATTCCATGTAGCCCAACTCTGGGTTATTATTTTATTTTACAAAAAAAAGGTCCACAGTGAAAAAAGAAAAGCTGGTCAGGCTGTAATACTCACCTTCAATCTACAGTTGCACCCCCCCCCCCTTCCCTCCAGAAGATGTCTTTAGTCTTCTGGTTGAACGATGCTGGGAAGACTGAGGACATACTTTGAATGCAGGATCTCATTGGCCAGGGTTGGGCTTTAAGGGCACTTTCACACTGGGGCAGGGAGGGGCGGTAGCGGTAAAGTGCCGCTAATTAGAGGCGCATTTACCGCTATTATAGCGGCCCTATGGCGCCGCTATGCAGTCGGGAGTGGGCGCTTTTAACCCCCAAGAAGGGGTTAACAAGGGGTTAAAAGCGCCGCCACTCTGCGCTTCCAAGGCAGTGTATAGCTGCTTTGGGGGCGCCGTCCATTGATATCAATGGCAGGGGCGGTGTAGGAGCGGTGTATACACTGCTCACCACACCGCCCCAAAGATGCTGCTTGCAGGACTTTTCTTCTTGTCCTGCAAGCACGCCACGCCAGTTTAAAAGCACTCGGGCTTTCACACTGGGGAGAAGGGGGGGGGGTTCAGATGCTGTACAGGCGCTATTTTTAGCATCACAGCGCCTGAAAAATGACCCAATGTGAAAGGGGTCTAAATGTATATATGCCAGGATTTTAGGCTGGGTTCACACTATTGCGAATTGGATGCGGATTGCAACGGTCTGCAGCCTGTTTATTCGTGGCTTGCTACAAATAGAGTTGCCACCTCATCCCTTTAATTTTTTTTTTTTTTTACCACCTCAGTAGACTACCTTAGCAGGATAAATTCAGCTTGATATTCATACAAGCCTCTGCTGTGGTCACATCGTTGTGGTATTGTTTTCTCTTTCTTTGCTCTTTCTTTTTCATATTTTTAAAAGAATCAATGTCAAGACAAATTCCAACTTTCCTCAACTTCTTCTATTCATTACCTCCTTCTTCCTATTCCTAAATCTCGTTAGACAGCACCGGGTTTATAGGATTTATACTGGACAGGGTCCACCTCCTCCTCCCTCCCGAGAAGCAAGTTATATTCGACTGCCCCAAAAAAAAAAAAAGGGGGGGGGAGGGGACCTCAAGTGCAAAAACATTTAGAGTAGCCAACAATAGCTGCATAGAAATAAAAATTGAACTACCCATACCCATCAGACCCTAGTTACCTCCTAGGGAAAAACAAAACAAAAAAAAAAATGTTTTTTTTCTCTTTTCCTTTTTTTTTAATCACTACTTTCTATATAATGGTGTAGGTTAAACTACCTCTCTACCCATAGAACCCCAGGTGCATCCTGGGGTATACAAAAAATTAAAAATAACACCACCCAAAAAAAAAGTGTTGTGACACAGGAGAAAGAAAAAATATATATATATATTTTTCCTTTTTTTCCTTTTCTTTTCCCTTCCCCCTTCCTTCCCCTCTCTCCTTCCTTCTCCTTCTCTTTCCTCTCCCCTTCCCCTCCTCTTCCCCCTCTCCTCTCCCCTCCTTCCTTTGGAAAAAAAAAAAATCTTTAATCACGACTTGCTATATAATAGTGTAGGTTAAGCTACCCCTCCACCCATAGAACCCCATGGTACATCCTGGGTTATATAAAAATGTAAAAATAACACCACCCAAAAAAAGTGTTATGACGCAGGAAAGAAAAAAAAACTCTTTAATCACTACTTGCTATATAATAGTGTAGGTTAAGCTACCCCTCCACCCATAGAACCCCAGGGTACATCCTGGGGTATATAAAAAAATTAAAAATGACACCACCCAAAAAAAGTGTTATGACGCAGGAAAGAAAAAAAAAGAGGGGAGGGAGGGGGAGGGGAGAAAAGGGGTTAAACAATCCCCTTCAAAGGTCGGGGGAGAGGAGGAGGGGCCCGGATCCCTGTCCTTACCGTACCATCCCCATATATTTTTGCCTAAACTCTATTGCTGTCTACTGTACCTCTCCTCTGCTTTCCTTACTACCTACTATATTCCCGTAAGTTAAAGACTTCAGCCAACCCTTCCAGATGTTATAAAATCCTGATTCCTCCTCATTTTGTCTCCCAATCAGTTCCTCCATCAGTCTAATCCTATCAACTTCTCTAAACCATTCCTGCATTGTCGGTACTTTACTTGTGTTCCACAGTTTCGGGATCTGTGCTTTTGCAGCATTTAATAAAAACTGAGTTAGGGCAGACCTATATTTTTTCCTAGAATCTTTTGTAGCATGGAATAAACATTGCCAGGGGTCCAGCTTAACCTCCACATTGCTAATCTTTTTGATTAAACTCAAGACTTCTTTCCAATAAGTTTGAATCATGGGACATGACCACCATATATGCGCATGGGTCCCCTCCCCCCCGCAGGCACGCCAGCACAGAGAAGACAATTCAGGGTCAATCCTGTGTAACTTTGTTGGAACATAACACCACCTTGTCAGTAATTTATAATTCATTTCTTTTATCTTTATATCTAGGGAGGTAGAATACACAAAGTCCAGAACTTTACATTTCAAAGTTTCTAAAACTAGCATATTTAATTCTTTTTCCCAACTCTCCAAAAGATCTGCCGGCCCCGGGTCAGAAGAGGAGACCAGTAGTGCATACATAGCGGATATCCCCCGTCTATTTGTCCCCCCTTGTTCCACTATTCTTTCACATAGATGAAGATCTTGTGCCGAGCGCAGGGGTTTTGGAAGACTCTCTACAAAGTGCTGGAGTTGTCTATATCTCCAAGTATCCCAAGGAGATGAACCATACCTTATGCGTAGTTCCGCTAAGGAGGCCAGGGAGTTCCCGCTCAGGACATCCCTCAGTCTCAGACAATTAGTGAGGGACCATTTTAGATAGCGTCTATTTTCTTTCCCCGGCGGGAAATAGTCTGTACCTGTTGAAGGCATTAAGGGGCTATTGTTTTGCCATTTCATTATTTTTTTAAGTAATCTGTCCCATACTCTAAGCGTCTCTGATGTGATTTCCGCTAGATCTTTAGGGAGTCCTCTATATTGCCCTGGCAGCCAGATACTCTGCCCTAGATTTACCTTACTAATACTGGCCTCCAATTGTACCTATTTTTTGTGGGGTGCACTATGAGCTCAATCTATAATCCTCCGGAGAACAGCAGCCTCATGGTACTTCCCAAAGTCTGGGAGAGACACTCCTCCCGATGCCCTAGGTCTTACCAACACTTTATGAGCTATACGTGTTCCTCTAAATTTCCAAATAAATTTCTTAATTATCTGTCTCAGTGTCTTAAAGTAAGGTCCTGGTATGGGGATCGGGAGGGTTTGGAAAATATACAATGCCTTCGGGAGAGTAACCATTTTGATCATATTTATCCTGCCGTACCAGGATAACCTGTCGGCAGGATATCCCTTCAGATCATGTTTAATTCTATTGAGTAATGGCACATAATTGTCCTGATATAGATCTGATTCGGACGCCGACAGAGATATACCAAAATATCTCAGACCCCTACTCTTCCACCCAAAAGAATATAGGGATCTAAGAACTCTACTCATTGCTGAGGGGACAGAGATATTTAAAATCTCGGTCTTCCCCGCATTGATTTTGAAATTAGATAGTTCCCCATACCTCTCAAACTCTGTCAGGATATTAGGGAGCGACTGTAGAGGGTTTGTTATATACATCATAATATCATCTGCAAAAGCAGATACCTTGTGTCCTCCTCCTCCCACCTCCAGTCCCTCGATCCCTGCATTGGCGCGCAAAGCAGCCAGCAAAGGCTCCAGGGAAAGGACAAAAAGTAGGGGGGAAAGAGGGCATCCCTGACGCGTTCCATTATACAGATCAAAGGGCTCTGTCAATGTCCCATTCACCTGCACCTGCGCCGTTGGACAGGTGTACAGGGCATCGATCCACCCGCATACACGGGGGCCTAGGCCAAAGCGGCGTAGGGTCGAGTCTATGAACTCCCAATCCAATCGGTCAAATGCTTTTTCAGCATCTACTGAAAGCATCAGGGCCTGTTTCTTCCCCTTTTTTGCTTAACTCATCCCTTTAAAAGCAAACACATATTAATTACCCAGGTTCTGTGGCTGATTAAGGTGGCAATTAAACTCACTTGGTGCCTTATCTGCATTAAATCAGCCTCAGAACAAATTGTGTAATTCATATGTGTTCGGGTTTAAAGGGATGAGGTGGCAACTCTAGCTACAAGAGATGAGCTTGGGCCTCTTCTGAACTCATCTGTACCCAAACTCTGAACTCTGTGCTCTTTCTTTATTCTAATGAACTGCTGGGCCAGGTCATTTATGCCCCGCAACCCACCTATTTCTTTGCATGAGCTCATTTGAGTAAAAAGATGAACTGACTGAGTTCAGAGTTCGGGTAGATATTATAGACATACTAAAAAAAAAATTGTTTTTTTTTAAATTTTGTCCAGGCAATCAGTCATGTGCTGTATCTAGACTGGGAGGAGAACCTCGCTGAATCCTGCAACATGGCTGGGGGCCACCCAGGGGGATTTTCCATTACTTGCTCATCTCTTTTTTTCAAGTAATCAAGAAAGTAATAAAGAAAAGAAACCCTAAGTTTGATGCCTGTTATAAACAAATTCTAAATTTGCATTTATTTTGCTTCTGCCTAATAGGCTTTCCTTTTGAAATAATCATTTGCAGTCAACAAATAAGGACTTATTCTCCAAACACAATTAAACAATCCCATTTCAGTTGTAAACCTTGCAATTTCATTTAGTGTCAGGATGACATAATCAAACAGAATTTATCAATTAACACCGAGGCAAGAGATGCAATCTCCCCGAGCTTCCCAACACGGGAGGTTCGTTCTTAATTGAAGTCATTCGCAAACTTCTGCTCAATAATTTAATGTAGAAATCTATTTGTCTTTCTCTATTTATCTCCACTGGAGACAGAATCTGCCAAGAAGTTAATGAACTCCTTATCTTTGAAATTCTGAAAATGAAAGAAACTTAATACAAACGGTGGCTCTGTCATTGGAGAAGTATGGTCCTGATCCAGCAGACAGATAGCCGACAGTAAATGGCTCTTTATCAGCCGCATTATAAATAATCTCTGGCCGGGAGATTGCAGATTTCATGGTATAGGTTTGATGGCGTAAAATATAACGTTCGCCTTTAATGGAATACGTCAATGGGCGCTGGAGAGGGTTTCTTGGCATCCAGAATGGATGACTGAACAACATAGATATATAATGAAAATCAGTTGAATGGAAGATCTTTTTTTTTCCTTTCGTTTCGAGGCATGGCTTACATTTTTAATGGCCATTCTTACTGTATGTCTACAGTATTACTAGTGTTACAGATAGAATTGAAACTGCCTTGCTCCAACAGTAAATCAAAGGGAATCTACCCTTTTTTATAGCTGAATTCCAGCAATTCAGTCACTTGGTAAAAAGTGCAGGCACACTATGGGGGGGTTTCACTAAAACTGGAGTACTCAGAATCTTTGCATGCCAGCCAATCAGCTTATACAGTAACTTCAGTTTGTTCAATTAACATTTGACACTAAAACCTGGAAGCTGATTGGTTTCTATGCAGATTTTGAGTGGACCAGTTTTAGTAAATCACCCCCTATAAGTTAAGTCCAAGGAGGTGCATGAGATCTCCTGAACGTATCTCTATTATTTATATCTGACAGGTTTATGTCTCTGCCTAAGCATACAATGACACTAGGGGCTGTGAAAGAGGAAAGAGAGGCACACAGAGTAGCTAGGCCCACCCCTTTCCCCCTGCTGCTCATTCAGAGAAGACTTTGTATTTTGTAAATGAGTTCACCTAAGACTTCTGTGATTGGGCAGGACATGGGGAGGAGCAGGCATAGCAGTTGCACTGACTCTAATGTTGAAGATGCTTAGACCTCAACCATCAGCATCGGGCTCTTGGAAATAAGATGGCCATCTTCTGGGAGTGCAATAAAATTGTCAGATGTAAATAATAGAGATAAGCCTGGGAGATGTCATGCACTTCCTCCATGCACTTTATTCATAGTGTATCTTGACTTTTTACAAAGGAGTTGAATTTGTGGAATTGAGCTTTAGGGTCCTTTCACACATGGATGGTCTGTTTTGGCAGACTCCGCTTGCTCAGCAGAGATCGATCCGTTGATCCTCGCTGAGCCGGCGGATGACAGATCCGTCTCTGCTCACTGTGCAGAGATGGACCTGTCAGAGCCTCGCTGTCCTCTATTAGAAATCGGATGAAAACGGATCCACCTGTCCATTTTCATCAGATTCCATCAGATCTGATCCGCCAGACGGATGGAAAATAGGGTCTCCATCCATGTCACCGCTGACATCTGTCACTGAATGGAGCGCCCGATCAGGTCCGCCTGAAAAACAGACAGGTGGACCTGATCAGACAGCATGTGTGAAGGGGCATTACAGTGATTGTAAATGTTTGGCTTTTTTGTTTTTATTTTAAATAACAAACATGTCATACTTACCTGCTCTGTGCAAGGGTTTTGCACAGAACGGCCCCGATCCTTCCTTTTCTGGGGTCCACCGGCGGCACTCCCTCCCCCCCCCGCCTCCCGTATCACTGGATTTTATTGGCAGCGGCGGGAGCCAATGGCTTCCACTGCTATCATTCTAGCCAATGAGGAACCATGACAGCTGCTGGGCTCGTCCTCAACGCTGGGGCTCAGAAGAAAAAGGGGGGCAGCTGCAGCACAGATGAGTTTTCACCTTAATGCATAGAATACATTAAGGTGAAAAACCTCGAGACTTTACAACTCCTTTAAAGCTGAACTCTAGGCAGATATAATGTAAAAGACATAAATTAATGTGGTTCTGGGATCATTATTATATAATTACATTTTTGATCCCAGGCAGTGTAAGTAACTGAATGTGACCTGGCATTAGCAACTTACGCAATCCGTTTTTAGCAGATCTGGAGTGTGAGAGTAAGAAGTATCATAAGTTAATGTGCTTACAAGGAGCATGCTGAGAGTGCAGAATGACATAGAGCTCATCACTGTGCTGCTTCTTTCACGGTTCAGTCAAAGGCTGGGGTAGGTCCAGGAAATCCTGGGATAAAATGAAATTGGTTGATTGACACTCGGTATCAGACTGAGGGCGTCTAGTGGTAGGAAAAAAGTACTGTAGGGCAAATCTCTGGATTAAATGTGAACAATGCAGCCAAGGCTGTTTTTTATCATTTTATTTTTAACTTTATTTAGAATTTTAGTTTTCACTTTTATCTTATTTTTGGATGGGATTGTATTTATATAGGTATAAGAAAGGAATGAACTAAAGAAAAATGATGGTTTGCTACTTAAGGGCAAACAGCCCTGTAGCACAGTAGTCTAGTGGTTAGCACTCATGCCTTTTAGTGACGGAGTCCTTGGTTCAAATCTTGGCCAGGACATTACCTGCATGAAGTTTGCATGTCCTTCTAGTAGTGTGTGGGTTTCCTCCCACGGTCCAAAGTCTGTACAGCAGTGGTTCTCAACCCTGTCCTCAAGTACCCCCAACAGGCAATGTTTTGGGAATTTCTCTTAGGCTCGGTTCACACCTAGGCAATCTGACTTTGCTAGGTGATTTGAAAGCGATTTGATAGAGACTTCAGAGCTACTTTGGGCATTACAACGCGACCTTAAGCGACCTCCATGTCAGACGACTTTGCCTGTGGCCAATCAGAGAAGAGAAGGAGGGGGAGTTGCCTTAAAAAATTATTTTCTTTTTCCTGTAAAGTCGCTTTTTCATAGAAGGTGATCCGACTTGGAAGCGACTTTCATTGACTTCTATGGGCTCAAATTGCCTAGAAGTCGCTTTGAAATAGTACAGGAACCTTTTTTGAAATTGCCTTGGAGTCGGAGCGACTTGAGTAGCGCATATTAAGACGGATCCATTCATTCCAATTAGATTTCTGATGTCAGGCGATTTGAGGCGAATTGGGGCGACACAAGTCGGATCGCAAATCGCCTAGGATAGCCTAGGTGTGAACCGGCCCTTAGATAAAATAGCTGTCCAAAATACCAAGCCATTGACTCTAATTTAAAGCACCTGTGCAAGATAAAGGAAAACCTGCAAACATGGCCTGTTGGGGATACTGGAGGACAGAATTGAGAACTACTGCTGTATAGGGATTTTATTGGTAATGCTGGTAGGTTAATTGGCTCCTGTTTGTATGTACACATTTTCTATTCTCATGTCTTATCACATTTTGCATGCCAGTCCCAAACCAAGCAACTGGTAAGGGTTAAGCAAAGACCTGGCAACCTACCTTGTAAAAAATTCTATAGAAAAAGCATATCAGACATGGTCCCTAGAGACCGGGCCCATAAAATCATCAAGAGACGGATACATATATACCTTTCCAAGAGCCAAGTAACTCCACAAATATACCCCTTTCTCTATTCTAGATTTTTTTTCCAATATAAATGTATAATAGAGATAACAGTCAATAAAAGGAAGCTAGACGTTTTTTGATTATTCTGCTTGTTAAAGCTTACAAACTCATACATTTATGTATAATATTATTAATTATTTGTATAAAATCTTTATCTTACAAATAAGTAGCAGAATGGTGTACTGAGTTAGTCATGGATTAATGCAAAAGGAATTGTATGAAGCCTACAGAAGTGATCAAAGTCATCCTGAAAGTTTGCATCTTTAAAGTGGAAGAAAAGCCTACAGATTTAAACTTTTATATTTTTTATTAATATCTTTTTTTTTTTTTAAGGAGAAGTACAGCCAAAGCTCGTTTGGCTGTACTTCTCCGTTGGATCACAGGAGTGCAGTTTGTTCTGCCCTCCCATGACCCGTTTTCAGCAGACATCACAGAGCCGGTCCAGGTACGGGCAAGATTGCCACAATGAAGTCGGAATCTGCCCACATGCCTGGACCGATACCCGGCTCAGCGAGCCACTGAGAGCCTGAGCCAGACACCCCTGCCCCCTCCACAGCCCAGAGCTCCAGTGAGCGAGGAGGGAGCAGAACAGAGAGCGGGGACTGACATTAAGCAGCTCTCTGCTCGGGGAGCTGTCAGAACCGAGCGATCAGCGGTGTTAGGTCCCTTAGTTCTCAGTGTTGGAGCTGGTAAGGGACTGATGCTGCATCCACCTAGGTAAGTATGATTTAGAAAATAAACAAACCCCATACTTCCCTTTTAAATTATTCATTTTTTTTTCTATTATAATTCTTTGCATAATTTTTTATGAACATATAATGAGCTTCATGTTTTTAAATGTACACTATATTACCAAAAGTATTGGGACGTGCACATGAATTTTAATGGCATCCCAGTCTTAGTCTGTAGGGTTCAATATTGAGTTGGTCCACCCTTTGCAGCTATAACAGCTTCAACTCTTCTGGGAAAGCTGTCCACAAGGTTTAGGAGTGTGTCTATGGCAGGGTTTCTCAACCAGGGTTCCTCCAGAGGTTGCTAGGGGTTCCTTGAGCAATGAGCAATTTCTGCCTCTCAGTTAAGTTCCCACTGACACTATTGATCATTTTAGATATCTGTAGTAATTCTTCCCAGTGGTCACAAATGTAAGCAGCATTCTTTCCACTGACCATCACACTAATGTATCATAAGTTGTAGATATAATACATTTTAGCAGGGGTTCCCTGAGACCAGAAAGCTATTTCAAGGGTTCCTTCATGTTGAAAGGGTTGAGAAAGGTTGGTCTATGGGAATGTTTGACCATTCTTCCAGAAGAACAATTGTGAGGGCAGGCACTGATGTTGGACAAGAAGGTCTGGCTCACAGCCTTCACTCTAATTCATCCCAAAGGTGTTCTGTTGGGTTCAGGTCAGGACTCTGTGCAGGCCAGTCAAGTTCCTCCACCCCAAACTCGCTCATCCATGTCTTTATGGACCTTGCTTTGTGCACTGGTGTGCAGTCATGTTGGAATAGGAAGGGGCCATCCCCAAACTGTTCACACAATGTTGGAGCATTAAATTGTCCAAAATGTCTTGGTATGCTGACGCTTTAAGAGTTCCCCTCACTGGAATTAAGGGGGAAAACCAAACCCCTGAAAAACAACCCCACACCATGATCCCCCCTCCATCAAATGATTTAGACCAGTGAACAAAGTGTATATATAAATATTCACTTTTCGTGTACAGGTCCACTTTGAATGGCAGTACACAGATAAGGGAGCTGTCTTTTTGTATTTGGGCCCTGGATTAGGCAGCTCTGTACATTACTCAGTCCAGGGAGATTGTCTTTTGTGTATTTAAGTAGAGAAGACACAGAAGAAATGCTTATAACTGCAGCTTTTTACTAGCTCTGTTTAGCGTGGGAATACATGGCCTTTGTATGCCAGCTCATTTATTACTCTGAGGTTTTATTGAGTGTTACAGAGAAAAATAAAGATTTAATAACGTTAGACATCACTTAGCCCCTTGTCATTCCACGGAGATGAAGCCAAATATACTCGCACATCATTTTATTATTTATTTGCCTAAAGTTATTGGGCATTAATTACTGTAAACTAGCAGGGCGATAGTAAAATTTATAATTTGAGAATAATAAATACAAACAGCCTTATTTGATAAGTCAGATTGTAGAAAAAGAACAATAATGTGTCAAGCATTCAGAAATGATGTAGGTATGATTGGGATCACGAGTAGAGAAAATTACTTAATTAAACATTGACTATTTTTAATCCTCATGATGCTAACATTAGTAATTGGATGGAAAAGTGTATCATATTTTCTTGTTTCAACCTTTTTTTTTTGTTTACATTTCTTCAGTTACTTCCTGGTTTCTATGCCTAGGCAAATGATGTCATACATCTTAGGAGTCTTCAGTAGGGGTGGAGGGGAGGATTGGCTTTCTCCTGCCAGCATGCCTGATCTAAGGGCAGGTCAATTCCAGGAAGTAAATGGTACATGCATCATCTGCCCTTAATCAAGATGGCCATGGCCAGAAGTGCTAGGGGGTTGTTTTTCAAAGTGATTTCTCAACAAAATAAAGCACAGAGACATGGATGGATGGGTGAGTTTGCTTTGAATATTGCATTGAACTAAATATCCTTTTTTTGGTTTGTGGTGCTCAGATAAAGCGTAGTTCCACTTTAAATGATAACTTCACCTTTAATAAATCCCGCCCCACATACACACAGTGAGCACAGCCCACCCTGTATAGTACTTCATCCATGTCTTTATGGACCTTGCTTTGTGCAGTGGTGCACAGTCATGTTGGAACAGGAAGGGGCCATCCCCAAACTGTTCCCATAAAGTTGGGAGCACGATATTGCCCAAAATGTCTTGGTATACTGACTCCTTAAGAGTTCCCTTCACAGGAACTAAGGGGCCAAGCCCAACCTCTGAAAAACAACCCCACACCATAATCCCCCCTCCACCAAATGATTTGGACCAGGGCACAAAGCAATGTCTATAAAGACATGGATGAGCGAGTTTGTGGTGGAGGAATTTGACTGGCCTGCACAGTCCTGAGCTCAACCCGATAGAACACCTTTTGGAATGAATTAGAGTGGAGACTACGAGCCAGGCCTTCTCGTTCAACATCAGTGCCTGATCTCACAAATGCTCTTCTGGAAGAATGGTCAAACATTCCCATAGACACTCCTAAACCTTGTGGACAGCCTTCCCAGAAGAGTTGAAGCTGTTATAGCTGCAACTCAATACTGAACCCTATGGACTAAAGCCCCGTACACACGGTTCGACAATCGCATACAACAGGTCGTACTCACGACCATTGTATGCGATATCGATCGTTCGTATGCGCGATTAGAACAGTCGAACATACGGCGGTCGTACAAGGGAGTTGTATGAGCAGACTAGAAAACTTGGTCGTACCAACAAGCTCTCATACGACCGTTGTATCGTGCGTACAGAGCAGTTGGTACAACAAAGTTGTATTGTGCAAAACACGCATGCTCAAAGTCAGGAATGGCTGGATGCTAATTACATGCACCTGAACGTTCTTTCCCCGGTCGTACGATTGTGTAGTGCAGTCAGTATGCTGCATACAACAGCCAACATATGATTCGACGCGATCGTACGTGCGATCGTCGAACTGTGTGTACGGGGCTTAAGACTGGGATGCCATTAAAATTCATGTGCGTGTAAAGGCAGGCATCACAATACTTTTGGTTATATATAGTATATGTCATTTTTGCACCTAATTCCCCTTCTAAATCTGCCCCCTTTGCGAGTTTGTGGAGTAGGCCCTATTATTTGCTATGCCTGACAATTATTCAATACAATACTAAGATAATTTGTTCATTGTTTTTGGTTGTCTGTAAACCAATTTTTGGGGAGAGGAATAGACATCCAATAGAGCACCTATACATATTTGTAGATAGAAGATGGTGCCAATTAAGATTCCTCTTTGACATAAGGTGTCATTTCCACCTTAATTTTGCCTTGAGTGTTGCTTCGGATGGCATTGCTTTACTCTTGCAGAATTAAACGCTTCAACGATCTTTATAGATAAGCCAGAAAAGGATGGAAACAAAAACCAGAAACACCTGCACACAGGCACTGAACAGCTCTGTTGAAACCGATTAGCCTGGTGGAAGATGAGCACCTGATGGTTTTCAGTTTCCAAACATTCCTCGTGTTCTTGAACAGCTGCCATCCTCCTGTACGACAAACTGCGCGCCTGCATGGAAGAGAATCAGAACAAAAAACAGGCTGCTCAATGCAGCTGGGCACAGGCAGGCCTGCAGGAGCGGACAGGAGAGGCCTCCAAATCCTATTCCACACAGCGGCCCCCTTCCCTGTGAGCGATTACCAGGCTGATGCATTAACAGCCTCATTTTTTTTCTTCTTCACTGGAGCCGAAAAGGCCCACAATGCATTGCCATGCATTCATCACAGTTACCGGTCCTACCAGCAATGATGGACTTAACAGCTTTAGGTAATGTTATTGATCAGCTTATCGATCGACCTTTTGTCCCTCCGAAAAAAAAATAAGCAGCTGCCTTTTATATGCGGTTGAAAAAGGCGATATTAAACAAATGTAAGCAAAGCAAATTGAATTGATTGCGGGCTGTTCTCTCAAATGATGAAAAAACACAATTGAGGCTCAAAAAATGTTGTTAATTTTGTATTTTTTTTTCCTGGCCTTTTTAATTGTTTTGATTTTTACTTTGTATACTCCAGTAATTCAACATCATTTCTTGTTCAAAGCGGTGCGACGGTCGTACGACCGGACGTCCAAAATCGTATGTTGGCTGTTGTGTCTCATGTACTGACATGCACTAAGCGATCGTACGACCAAGCCTAATGTGGTGACGTGTTACGAGCGTATAAAGAGGAAGTTCAGATGAATGTGATTTGTGAATTAGGAATGTAGGTTTGCCAGAATGGACACTTCCGGGCGTTTCCTGACTTCTGAGCATGCGTGTTTTGCACGTACAGTTTAGTTGGCCCAACTTCTCTGTACACACAGTACAACAGTCGTACAACGGCTTGTTGTACAGCAAAATTTTCTAGCCTGCTCATCCAACTTCTGTTGTACGACGCACTTCGGCTGTTCTAATCGCGCGTACTAATGGTCGGATGATCATACAACAAGCTGTTGTACGACCGTTGTTGTTGTACCGTGTGTACGGGCCTTTAGGCTTCATTCACACATGACCATGGGCAGAATTGGCGCAATTCCTCAGCACAATTTCAAATGGCTGCAAAACGTGGGACACGTTTGCAATGTCATTACTTCTAATGGCACCCCAATCCGGAACTTCTTTTGGGGCGGCACGTGTCCCACGATTTTGTTTGTCTTATTTTGCCGTGACTTGTTGCGGGAAAATCGTGGCACAATTGGGGTGACATTAGAAGTAAACGAGCCCCATGTTTTGCAGCCATTTGAAATCACGGTGAGTCCACCCACGATTATGTGTGAATGGAGCCTTAGGGCCGGTTCACACTGGAGCGGCGTGACTTCGCGGCCCGTTCACATCTAGGCGAATTGTCAGGCGACTTGAGTCGCCTGACAATTCGCCTCAATGCTGTGCAAATAGAACCGTTCTAATAGGAGCGAATCGCTTCGCTCCGCATTAGAAAAATGGTCCCTGCACTATTTTCAGGGCGATCTCAGGCGGCTTGCATTGACTTCTATGATAGAAGTCTCCTCGCAAGCCGCCTTGAGATCGCCTCGAGTGCCGCATCGCGCCGCTCGGCGCCACTCCAGTGTGAACCGGCCCTTATAGTTGCTCTACTCTAGCTGCACTCTATAGTTGGATTGATAAAGAAGTAAGTGTGTCCTAGATCGGGGAGCAGGCAAAATATGTGTTAAAATTTTCCTGTTGGGGGAAAAAACCTTCCAGGGGAACTATATGCATTGCATGGATTGTTAAGCCCCGTACACATGGGTGCGACGGTCGTACGACCGGTCATCCAAAATTGTATGTTGGCTGTTGTGTCTCGCGTACTGACATGTACTTAGTGATCGTACAACCAAGCCTAATGTAGTGATGTGTAACGAGAGTATAATGAGGAAGTTCAGGTGCATGTAATTTGTGAATTAGGAACGTAGGTTTCCCAGAACGGACACTTCCGGGCATCTTGACTTCTGAGCATGCCTGTTTTGCACGTACAACTTGTTGGACCAACTTCTCTGTACACACGGTACAACGGTCGTACGACCGCTTGTTCTACAACCAAAGTTTTCTAGTCTGCTCATCCAACTTCGGTTGTACAACCATTGTACGACAGCTGTTGTAATTGCGCGTACTAACGGTCGGATGATCGTACAACAAGCTGGTTGTACGACCTTAACACATGTTTTGCAGATTTAGATCTTTGTCTGTTATTTAAAAATGGTATTTGCTTCACCAAATTGTAAAATGGGAGGGTGAATCTTTTTCAATAACACCTGAGCAATCTTAGTATTGTAATGAGAAAAGTTGCAGTCTTTGGATTCCATTAGACCAGGGTTTCTCAACCAGGGTTCCATGCATCCCTAGGGTTCCTCCAGAGGTTGCTAGGGATTCCTTGAGCAATGAGCAATTTCTGCCTCTCAGAAAAATTCCCTCTGACACCACTGATCTTTTTTAGCTATCTGTAAGTGGGTAATTCCTCTCAATGACCACAAGTGTAAGGAGCATTCTTCCTATTGACCATCACACCAATGTACCATGAGTTGTAGATATAGTAATTTTTAGGAGGGGTTCCCGGAAAGTTATTTCAAAGGTTCCTCTGTTTTGAAAAGGTTGAGAAAGGTTGCATTAGAACCTTGAGCCGAATCCTATCAAAATAACACTCATGTGCCTGTAATTTGACATGTACACTCTATGGCCAAAAGTTGGACACCTAACCATTATACTTCTATGATCTTGTTGGACAGCCCATTCCAAAACCATTGGCATTAATATGGAGTTAGTACCTTGTGGCTATAACAGCGTTCATTTTCCTGGAAAAGCTTTCCACAAGATTTTGGAGGGTGTCTTTGGGAATTTGTGCCCATTCAGCCAAAAGAGCATTTGTGACATCAGGTGCTGCTGTTGGATGAGAAGACTTGGGTTAAGGTCAGGACTCTGTGCAGGCCACTCGAGTTCCTCCACACCAAACTCACCATAACACATCTTTATGATGCTGATTTTGTGCACAGGGAGCCGTTTTTGTTGTAAAACAGGAAATGGTCTTCCCCAAACTGTTCCCACAAGGTTGAAAGAGCACAATTATCTAAAATGTTGTTGTATGCTTGTATTTATGAATGGAGATTGCATGGCTATGTTCTTGATTTCATGCACCTGATCTTGGTATGAGGTGTCCAACAAGCTCATATAGGTTTGATGGTCGGGTGTCCTCAAATATTTTGCCACTGCTCTGGTTGTGGCACTTCATCTGAAGTTAGGTGTCACAAATACTGCCAACAATCCTGCAAAGTTGGAAGCCCATTATAGTCTAAAACAGTGGTTCTCAACTCCTGTCCTTGGGACCTAGTAACAGGCCAGGTTTGCAGGATAAGTGAAATGCATCACAGGTGATATCATTTGCTGCTCAGTGATTGCAGTATTCTAGTCTGTATCTCCCCAAGGTAATACTTAAAATCTGGCCTGTTGGTGGGTCCTGAGGCCAGGAGTTGAGAACCACTGGTCTAAAATGTCTTTGTATGCTGCAGCCCAGTACTATCATTGGAAACACCTGAACTCAATAATTTTGAGGGCTATCCACATGCATTTGGTCCTATAGCGGGTATGATGGTCAGGTGTCCACAAACGTTAAACCAGGGGTCCTCAAACTATGGCCCTCCAGTTGTTCAGGAACTACAACTCCCATCATGCCTAGTCATGTTTGTGAATGTCAGAGTTTTACAATGCCTCATGGGATGTGTAGTTCCGCAACAGCTGGAGGGCCGTAGTTTGAGGATGCCTGCGTTAAACCATATAGTGTAGCTCAGGTCAGTCATCTGAAAAATGTAAATTAAAAAAAAAAAAACATAAAATACTGCCAATGAGGTTCTCATGGGGAAGGGGTGCACAGAGCCTGGAATTAGGCATTAAATGTATACCAAAGGTAAACGGATATTCTTTTTCACTTTCATCTGCTTATGTAAAAAAATGAATTAAAACCAGTAGCTTTTCCATCTAATGACAATTACCAGTGAGCATTCAAAGTGTCAATATACACGGCGGCATTGCACAATTGATCCGCTGGGTGTGCGACGATAAGAGCATAAAACGCAGATTATTGTAATTTTCCTTAATACTTTTATCCGAAGAATAAACTCCTCAACATTTACTTAACAAATAAAAAAAGAGATTCACTTTTTAATTATGCTTCTCTTTTGACATTCTGAAGAAGTGGAAAAACTGAAAATAAATTGTAAAATCTTTTGCTCGCAGTATGTGGTATAAAAAGATTATGTACATCGTTTCTATCTGCAGTCACTGAAAATCACGACTTATTGGACTTTGGTGAAATTATACATTATGAAAGCAAAGACGGAAGGGTGAGCTTATAAGGATTTAATCTCCGCTCTGAAAAAAAAAAAAAAGCTTCTGTTCATTTCTTGAAATTGTGGCAATTATGTAGAAAAAGGAAAAACGAAGGCTGCTTTGAATGACTGATCTCTTGAAAAAAATAAAAGGACATCTTAGCTCTCTTTTATTTAAGAGGTTAAAGAAAAGAAAAAAAAATAAAGGATACCTTGATGTTCTCAACTACTGAAAATGCTAGTTGCCTGGTTGTAATATTGTTCATCTGACTTCTATACCTTTAGCCAGGGACCTGGAACAACCAAGCAGATAAGCACTTCTGACTCTTTAGAGCCGGTTCACACTGAGGCGATCCGACTTCATGCACGACTTTGCAGGCTACTTCAGCGCGACTTCAGCGCGACTTTGGGCAATTTATAGCGCGACTTACAACACGACTTCATGCCAGGCGACTTTGCTGTGGCCAATCAGAGAAGGGAGGGGGCTGCCCTAAAATAAATTCTATTCTTTTCACTGTGAAGTCGCTTCTTTTTAGATGGGGATCCGACTTGGAGGCGACTTCCATTGATTTCTATGGGCACAAGTCGGATAGAAGTCGCCTCAAAGTAGTACAGGAACCTTTTCAGAAGTTGGAGCGACTTCAGTAGTGTACATTTAGACCGCTTCCATTCACTTCTATGGGATTTCACTTTGCAAGCGACTTGGGGCGACTTGGAGCGGCACAAGTCGCCTCCCAAGTCGCTGTAGTGTGAACCGGCTCTTACTGACTTTCATGATTTGTATGCTTCCTGATCGGTCACGCAAAGCTTTCTCAAAGGACCGGCTCACTTTAAAGTGGGCTGGTAGAGTTTCTGAAGATTGCTTGCATCTTTGGGTGTACATCCCCGCTTTCCCACTCCTTCACTGTTCAGTCAAAGCTGATAGAAGAGAGGTTAATAAGGAAGCCACACCTCAGCATCCATTTTTTCTTGTAGTCACTCATCAGATGAGTGTCATTACCAGGCCTGGACAAATCTTTTCAAGATAAAAAAAAAGCCAGCTTAAAAAGGTGGGTGCTTGGAACAATGCAGGGACGTGTAATACGCAACTACCCACTATGGCCAAACATCCAATTTTCATCACCTCCACAGGTGGAAGAACAGTTATCATCATCTTCCACGGTAGCTATATACAATATATGGCCAGGGTTTTTGACACCCTATCTTTTACTACCGTGAGGTCTGATCCAATAGAAGAGCTAATGTAGCTCAAATTAGTGAAAAAATTCATGCTGGTTTCGATAGAAATGTGTCAGAACATTCAGCGTAACGCAGTTTGTTGCATTAGCAGTTGCATAGCTGCAGACTGGTCAGGGCACTCATACTGGCCCGTGTCCAAAGCCAAAAGTGCCTACAATGGACACATGAGCATCAGAACTGGATCACGGAGCAATGGAAGAAAGTAGCCTGGTCTGATAAATTCAAGAATGATTTGAGGAACACAAGTTTGAGATATCGACGCAGCGCCATACCCACCATAATTTTACCATATTACTTCAACTGTACTTTTTGTGGAGTTAGGTGGGGGCAGCAGCCCTCAGATTAAAATAAAAATAGAATTTATATCCGTTTGCGCGGAACATATACCTTTTGAGATGTTGACTTGGCCTCCAAATTCTCAAGATCTAAATCCAGTCGAGCATCTGTGGGATGTGCTGGAAAAACAAGTCAGATTCATGGAGGGCCCACCCCACACCTTACAGGACTTAAATTATCTGCTACTGACAGCCAGATACTACATCTTCAGAGGTCCAGTGAAGTCCATGCCTCAATGGGTTATGGTGGGGGTCATAATATGACTGATTGGTGTATATGGCTACTGTTGGAAGGTAGAGATACTGTACATGACTTCTGTTAGGAGGGAAGATGACTGTAATTGTTGTGTTCCTCAAACCATTCTTGAATTCATCAGAGCAGGCCACCTTCTTCCATTGCTCCTGTAGTCCACTTCTGATGCTCATGTGCCCATTGTAGGTGCCTTTGGCTGTAGACACGGGTCAGCATGGGCACCCTGACTGGACTACAGCTGCACAGCCCCATATACAACAAACTGTGATGCATTGTGTGTTCTGACACCTTTCTAGCAGAACCAGCATTACATTTTTCACTAATTTGAGCTACAGTAGCCCTTCTATAGGATCCAACTTCACCGGCCAGCTTTCACTCCCCACATGCATCAGTGAGCCTTGGCCGCCCATGATCCTGTTGGCATTTTGCCAGTTTTCCTTCCTTGGACCACTGCAGACCAGGAATATCCCACATTAGCCGCAGTTTTAGATTTGCCCTGACGCAGTCATCTAGCCATTAAAATTTGACAAAATTGTTTCAATCCTTTCGCTTTCAGATGGCATTGTAACAAGAATAATCGGTGTTTACCTGTCAGTAGACAAAATGCTATGGCTGATCAATGTAACTGGTCCTCTTTCTCCAATCAGTATCCATATGTAAAGTTCTCTTCACCGCCGACCGTAGCCATACACAGATCTCTCTTCACCACCCATAGTAGCTGTATGCAGCTCTCTTCAACCCCCTATAGTTACCAAATATACAGTTCTCCCTCTCCCTCATAATCCATGGCTCTAGTGTCCTCACTGGTAGTATAGTGTAACAATTATCACAATGTCCAATATATAAATGATCATTTACCACGAAACTCCCCCACTTTTTTTACAGGCAGCCAATTGGTGCTCAATGCATCATAAAACATTATGACACATGAAGCTGAGGACAGTGAGGGTCCAGAATCCACTTCCTGGCTGTGATCACAAACAGAGAGGTCACCTATCCGACAAATAAAAAGGGAGGTTAAGGGCAGCACGTCTTGATTAACAAGGGACTTTTTTAGTTGTGGTAACTTGGTGATCAAGATTTGTCCACTTCTAATTTACAGAAGATTAGTGTTATACTGTGGAGACAGAAGAATCTTGCAGAGAGATAGGGAATAAAAAGTTATTACACGATTCATCACTCTGGCATCTACTAAAAAATGAAATATTGGTTTTGAGAGGAAAGGCCCTTTATTTGCTTAATTAATTTTGCTTTAACTTTATTGGTCTGCTATGACTAAGAGAGGTTTTGAAATTGTATAGTATTATTCTCAGCATAACCTGATGCCTACATCTGAAAACTGTATAAACTTGATTAAAAATGTAATTGCAAATACAAACATACCAGTTTATATTAGAAATGATCATATTGTAATTAATAGATTCAAATGTCATGGACATTTGATGAATTTGCTGGCCTTAGTTGGTTCTGACAAAAATGTTATTCATCATTTTTGCTGTATGTGTTCATAGGAGGGCCTTTTGTGCTTACTGGACTTTGTGATATCTAACTTGGGATGAAGTGCCACAAACCAGAGCATCCTTCACAAAACGAATACACTTCTTAGATATTCGGAGAAGAGACAACCAACGTCTGGAATCCCTGAAAAAGGTGAATGATCGGTGATCTAGCTGATGGTGTCTTCCTAACACCCAGGTATTGTATGAAGACAAGATGTATAGCCGGCAGCTCATCATCTGGGAGCAAATATGTTTATTGTTGTAGGTGGGATACAGGTATACAATGGCTTACGCATTTCTGCTACAAAGCCCTAGTCATAGTGATGGTTATGATTAAGGCTTTGGAGCTGAAACACATAAGCCATTGTATACCTTTACTCCACCTTTACTCCAACTGCAACAATAAACATATTTGCTCCCAGATTATGAGTTGCCAGCTATCTTGATTTCACACTGCTCAGATAAACTTAATGGCAAAATATTTATGGATAACTGACCTTCACACCTATATGAGCTTGTTGGACATCCCATTCCAAAACTAGGTGCATAAAGTCAAACACATAGCCATTGAATCTCCATTGATAAACATTAACATACAAAGACATTTTAGATTACTGTGCACTTTTAACTTTGTGACAACAGTTTAGGAAAGGCCCTTTTCTGTTCGGACATGACTGTGCCTCTTTGCACAATGTCAAAGTCAAATACATGGTATGATGAGTTTGGTGTGCAGGAACTCGAGTAGTCTGCACAGAGACCCAACCTGAATACCTTTGCGGTGAATTGGAACACCTATCGAAAGCCAGGTCTTCTCATCCAACATTAGTATCTGAACTCACAAATGTCCTTTTGAGGGCACAAATGTCCACAAATCTTGTAAAAATCCTTTCCTGAAGCGTGAAAGGTTGTTAGAACTGCATAGGAGGCCAACTCCATATTGATTTCCATGGATTTAGAATGGAATGTCCAACAAGCTCATAAAGGTGTGATGGTTAGGTGTCCATAAACTTTTAGTCACAGAGTTTTAGTCAAAATAATACCAAATTATTACAAGAAAGTTGATTTCCTTCTGATGTACTGCAACACCACTGTGTATCTCTGTCCCTCAGCACACCATTAAGGACTGAATTGTTTTGGTTAATGACAAATACAATGGAAAATGCTTTTGTCAATGGGCAAGTGCAGCATGCTTCCAGGTGCATACTACTTCTGAGAACTATTTGAAGCACTTTTGAAATCATTTAGAGTTCCTTGATGGGTGCATTTGACCTGCAGTGTCCCTCTTTCTAACCTCTATTTGACCTTCTCCTAAGCTGCATCAAACTGTTTCAATCATCTTTTGTGTTCTTATTGACATTAAAGAAATTCTGACACAAACAAAATGCCAGGACCTGGATCACCTGTTGGTGGCACTGCGCTTCCCAAAGCAGAAGATTGTAGTTTCAGTGTCCATCAGCGAGTATCTCCCAGCAGCCAGTAGATCCTAGTAATCAGTTTCCACCTCATGCTGGTTACTGGGAGGGTATTTAAGTCCTCCTCTACTAGTCCCTCTCACTACAGAGTTTTGTTGCTGTCATATTCTGTTTAGCATTGCTCCTGCCCTGTACCCTGTATCCTGCTGCCTTGTACCTGCTCTCCCTTGTTCCTGATCCAGTTTTGGTTCTCCCTTCCCATCTGCTCCCAGCACTTCCAGTTTCCCCCTGCTTTTGTTTGTTCCCCATTTTTGTATATAATGTATATAATTAGTTGTTAGGCACTCTTTTTGTTAGGTTGATTAGTTAGGTATTCTGTCACTGGATTTTTGGTTCACTTATATTTTTATGTTTCCTGTTTGCTGGTGTTTGGATGGATTTTGTTGCGCTGTAAATAAATCTCACTTAAAGTATACACAGTCTGGTCCCATTTTCAGTCCCTTGCTTTGATCCCCATTATATACAATGATATCTGGTAAAAAAGAGCAGCACCACCAAAAACTATTTAAAGAATAGGAGTAATTTGGTTAATGTTATACTTACATTCTGGTTGTGTTGAAACTTTAACAGGCTGTGAGCTCTCTCCGGGTCCCCATTCATTGTAGGCGACAATTCGGAAAGAATAGGTTTCCTCAGGTTTTAGGTTCCCCACTGTTAGCTGCAAGGCAACTGGCTGTGTTGTGTTCAAGGCACGTTCCCTACAGAGAGAGGCAGCAGCACATCAGAAACAGCATATAACATAACCAGAAACTTTGACATTTCTCCAAACTTTGTGAATTTGCAAGACATATTACTGATAGTTGAGGTTGGCAAAACATATTATAAAAACTTTCATTAAAGGGTTAGAGCAAAGTTTTAGTTCCTAATGGAGGCTTGCTGTCTGAGTCAGCCACTGGCCTCTAATGTCTTGGATTATCCAACAGCAAGAACAGCAGGAACTCTGTCTCTATCCACCTGGGAGTTTTGTGTTCCAGCTCTTCCTGTTACATTCACCATAATATAAAATAAATAGGGAAAGAGGGGAACTTACACAATAGAAACAGCAAGGTGTGCAGCCTTGGGAACTCATCAAAGAGTTCTCGCCAATAGAGTCCATGAGCGATAAAAGAAACTGTCAGATTATCTCTCCAGCATGTTCCAAAAACTGAAATATCCATTTTTTTGCAAACGGTTTCTTTAAACCACACTTGACATCCTGTTATAAACATTATACCATGAAGCCTGGCCGCACTTATGATTCACCACAGCATGTCAACCTTTTAACACAACTTACCTCCTGTGATCTTCTTGATATGCCAACAATCTTGTCATGTAACCCACTGTCCATGCTGCATGAGGTCACTCTAATAAAGTCCAATATTCATTTCTACACAGAGAATACAACCCATATTCTGGACGAAACAGGACTAATAATAGTTGCGCTATACGTGTATACTGGGTAAAAAAGGATTTCTTTTCCAAATAGCATATATCATGCATAATGTACTATCTACTAAAATATCATTATTTCAAAAACTCTGAATGCTTTATTAAAGACCAGCTAAAGCCAGCCAGCTAAAGCCCAATGTTGTTTTCCTAGTTTTAGAAAGGGTGGAGAATTAATACAAGTCCTGCTGCGTTTTAACCATGGCTTGTTTCTGCAATGTGAAGGAAGTTGTGAGAATTTTCATTGAGTAAGGTAACAGACTGTAAAAAAATACTATTTTCTAGTAAAATTGGGAAAGTTAGAGACTTTTTCAGGTTAGGTCAGATTTTTACTGTCTTCCAGTTCCAATGACAATGGGTCCTACTAAAGTATTTGTTGCCTTGCTTTTGCGAGGAAATGCTTCACAAAAAGTGAGGTGAAATGTTCGGGAATATGTGATTGCCTGTTGGGGGATCAGGAAGGATTTTTTCTCACGCTGGAACAAATTGGATCAAGCTTTATTTTTTTTTGGCGGGGGGGATTGCCTTCCTCTGGATCAACTGTGGGTATAAGATTGTAAATGTCGAGGTTTTCTATTTGTGTGTGTGTGTTTTTTTTTCTATGTTGGTTGAACTGTATGGACTTGTGCCTTTTTTAAACCAGATTAACCATGTTACTAATATTCTCAAGGAGGGGTCACAGACAGAAATAAAAAATTGAAAAGAAAATGTTTACTCTTCCCAAAACTAAGAAAGAAAAACGGAGACCTGCTCCTTGGGGACCTGATGGTGGGCTCACAGAGACTCCAAATCTTTATATGCCCTTGCATTCATCTAATTTTCTCCCTTTGGTATCAATTGAACTACCTCCTTTGCTCACCCTCTCTCCCCTTAAGACACCCAAACAACCCTGGCCTCCTCACTAATGTTTGTCATGGGGTAACTCCCACTTAACACTCTATTCAGGTATATGCCCTTTCTCAAATGTCTTTCATACCTTATGAAGAAATGACTTATCATGATTACTTTTGCCTTCCAACCTCCCACCCTTCCTCGCCTTCACCTGACCCCAATCCTCCTCCCTCCTTCCTTGGTTTTTCCCTTCTTAACTCTCTCTCCTCCCTTCCCTTTTATATATTGTTATTGTTTAATGCATATCAATATGTTTAACATTTAACGTGCAAACCTCTAAAAGACCTGAAGACATATTTGAACTAAAAAAAAGAAAAAGCCTTTTGTTAAGTTATATAATATAGTAGATATAGTAGAAAACACCTGCAGCAATTCCCCGAGGTGATGAGTGGTCGGTGAGCTGGCCTGTAGTGTCCTCCCAGCACTCGAGCAAACATGTAGATAAAGGAAAGTCAGCAGCTTTCGTAGTTGGCTGAGCAGACTAGAAAACTTTTGTTGTACAACAAGCCATTGTACGACTGTTGACTCATGTGTACAGAGAAGTTGGGCCAACAAAGATGTACTGTGCAAAACACGCATGCTCAGGAGTCAGGAATGCCCGGAAGTGTCCGTTCGAGTAAACCTACGTTCCTAATTCAAAATCACATTCACCTGAACTTCCTCTTTAGACGCTCGTAACACGTCACTACATTCGGCTTGGTTGAACGATTACTTGACTCCTGTCAGTACGCTAGACACAACAGCCAACAGCCGATTTTGGGCAAAAGTTGAACGCGCGGTCATACGACCGTTGCACCGCATGTACGAGGCATTAACCATAGTCTTTTGTTGAGTTGGGCTTTAACCAAAAGAACAGCACAATAAATCCTCTAGGAATTAAAAAAAGAGCAGAGCTCACTTGCACCATAATATCTTCTTCAAAATGCAAAAAAAAATCCTCAAAGCCTAGACTTCCTTACAAGTCTTTATTTTATTATTTAGTCTTTATTTATGCATTTATTTTTAGAAATGTTCTGTCCTTCCTTTAACAGAGCCTCAGCTTGCTAATATCTTCTTGAGTGGTCTGCTTAGAAACCGAGATAGAGGTACATATATATAAGACCTTGTATTGTGAACAATGAAATAGCTCAAGAGACATTTTTTTGAACATTCAGATGCTCAAGAGAGGACAAAAATAAAAAATAATCAAAGGGAATAATGAATAAGGTCTGAACAGCTGTTATGTGATACAAAAGACGAGGGTTTGCAAAGCCTAGAACACATGTCGACAGCACATGACTTCCACCTTAGCTAGTGACTCCAAGTGATACGAGGTACTTTGTCACCTAACATTTGAAAGCTTCTCCATCTTGACTTGAGATACAAGATTCTGCTGTTCTGCTAACTAGTTTTGATCTTTGCCAGAAAACCTGACATGACATGATCCCACTAATACAAAAAGGTATAAGAAGAAGCTGCGAGGTCTTACAGGATGATAGCAGGCTTTGAATGGAGCAGATTTGGAGCTATGATTTTCTCATAGTGCCTAAATAATGCAAGAATATAGATAATTTACTTTAGGAAAAATCCCAGGCTCATCATTTTTTCATACTATTATTTCTGGCTACAAAATGCATTTCATTTTTTACGCATTTTCCCTCTAAGGTTTAATAACGTGAAATACCATTGTAAAATCAAAACAAATGAGCATTTGATCCTGCGGGAAGCAATGCTGAAAGGATTGTAGTTCTGTATTTGGATGTGTTCATTTAGAAGGAAAATAAAGAGGTTGAAGTTGAGAGCAACCAATCAGAGTGCATAGAAAATAAAAGCTAGATTCTGATTGGTTGGTGTGCTCAACACTACTTTGATTTTAAGCAGGTTTCTAGCAATGCAATTATTTGCTATATTTGCTTTAGCTGCGGATAGAGTAGAGAAGTTGAAACTATTATCAATTATGTTTCCCTGTCTATTCACCACTGGGAAGATTTACCCTCACTTCCTGTTGTGCACAACAGGAAATGAGAGGAAATCCCCAAAATGAGACAAAATTAGACAGACATCAGTGGAATATTTGTCACCATTGGAACATTTTCCCTTAACTCTTACTCTTTCTCAATTCTATTCGGAAACAAAATAAAAAAGTTTTGGCTTTGGATATATAGTTATATATTGCAGTCTCGGATTGCAAGTAACGTGGTTAACGAGTGTTTCGCAATACGAGCAGTTTTTTTTTTAAAATCCTGATTCGGTTTGCCAGCACTGTTTCGCAAAACGAGCAGGATTAAGCCTCTGTACATGCAATACCGCATGTGGCCAGAGGTGTGGGGGCACTGGTGGGGCTCGGGGACGCTCGGAAGCATTCGGAAATACTCGGAAATACCAAAAGTGTCAACAGTTTCCGAGCGTTTCCGAATGTTTCCAAGCATCTCTGAGCCTCACCAGCACCACCGCACCTCTGGCCACATATGGTATTGCATACACTAGCGCCCCCAGACCTCTGGCCACATACAGTACTGCATAGACAAGCAGTCACTGTGGAACAAATTATCTGAGTTTCCATTGTTTCCTATGGGGAAACTTGCTTTGATATACAAGTGATTTGGATTACAAGCATCCTCCTGGAACAGATTATACTCGTAATCCAAGGTTCCACTGTATATTAAATAAGACTAGATTTAAACATTTAGACATGCGGCTAAGATTGCTGCACCTCTGAAAATTGATCCGAAGTGGATACTTTTTCAGAGGTGTTGGGCAGGCAGTGAGGAGACAATATGATGCCTCCTTGGCTTCTGTTTCACCCTGTAAATGCCACACCACTGAACTACCACCACGTGAATTACATGTGATTGCAGGGCAGTTGCAGTGTGATCCCGCTCACTTGAAAAAGTTGTGTAAAGCAGCAATGCTGTCCTTCAAACACAATAGGGGGTATACACTTTGCTTAAGCTGCAGCATGTGTTAAAGTCCATTTTTAACCCCTGTTTATCTGGTTGCAAGTTGCCACCTAGCAAATCTAGCGTTTTCTTGCTGATATCCACTTCTTTTCTGACCCCCCCCCCCCCCCACACCGCTCCGCTCGGTCCTGTGTGGCTATATTCTTCTGTGATGTCAAACAAACATGTTATACTTACCTCTTCTGTGCAGTTGGTTTTGCACAGAGCAGCCCGGATCCTCTTTTTCTCGGGTCCCTCTTCGCTGCTCCTGGACCCTCTTGTTGAGTGCCCCCACAACCATGAGCCCACAAAGCCTGGCCCTGGTCCTGTCCCCCTCTCTCCCCTGATTGGCTAACTGACTTTGATTGACAGCCACGGGAGCCAATGGTGCCGCGGCTGTGTCTCAGCCAATCAGGAGCAGAGTCCCAGATGGCTAAGACCTCGCTGCATATAGATGGGGCTCAGGTAAGTATTAGGGGGTGCTGGAGAGGCTGCTACACACAGAAGGTTTATTTAACTTCATAGAATGTATTAAGGTAAAAACTTTCTGCCTTTACAACTCCTTTAAGCTTTGACAGAGAACCTGGAAGCTGATTTTGCACCAGATTTTGCATTCTCCAGTTTTAGTAAATCAACCCCAAAGTGTTTGTCTTTTGCCTGTGTCCCAATTGGGGGGGATTTTCCCCCACATCCTGCTCTAAGTGGCGAAGCAGTGGGGTGGGGGGCAAATCTCCCCACCAAGGTCCCAGACATGGAAAACTCAGCAGGATGCACTCCACACCTGCACTAGTAGAGTTACTTTAAAAGTGTATATTATGGCTACTTTAAAACGCTATTTGCTAAACACCCCTGCATTACATGCGCATTCCCCATGTTTTGAAGTTCCTACAAGTACAGAAAAATACCTGTTGACCTACCAGCAATGAAACCCGCACCCAATTTCTTGTTGTGGGCTGAGGTCACACAGCATTTTTGCAGACTAAAAGGTGTCAGCCCTGCCCATTTGTCTTTTACTAAACTCCTGAATTCCCCCCCAGTTCTTATGCCCACAAGGTAAGGGTTACTAATTCTGTAGTCCAAGATAAGAACAGGGAGGACTAATCAGGTTCCTTGAGATAACACAGGACAGCTCTGCCAAGTGCTTTTTTTTGTTCTTAGATTGTAAGCTCTAACGAGCAGTGCTTTCTGATT
Organism: Glandirana rugosa; assembly: GCA_018402905.1. Classification (NCBI taxonomy): domain Eukaryota; kingdom Metazoa; phylum Chordata; class Amphibia; order Anura; family Ranidae; genus Glandirana; species Glandirana rugosa. The sequence continues at coordinate 498,021 of BLSH010496824.1, forward strand.
CCTACTGTATTAAAGGGGTTGTATACCCCCAAACGTGATTTTTACCTACAGGTAAGCCTATAATAAGGCTTACCTGTAGGTAAAATGAATATCTCCTAAACGTGCACGGTTTAAGAGATATTCCACTTGGAATGCAGCCGCTGACGTCACAGCGCATGCGGTGCATAGCGCCGGACCCTGCCGGAAGGTCCGCCGGAAAGACTGGATCCCACGCAGCGCTGGAGCAGTGAATCCGGAAGAATCCACACAGCGAAGATGTCAGCTCCCTCTGCAGGGACCGGGCAACCATGCGGGAGCTTCATTCTAAGGTAAGTATTTCATAATAAGCTAGTATGCGGTGCATACTAGCTCATTATGCCTTTGCCTTACATTTTTATTTATTTATTTTTTTGGTCCAGTATACAACCGCTTTAAAGTGTATTGTAGTTGTACTGTCTACCCTCAAGTTGTAAAGTGTTGCATAAACTGTCAGCGCTATATAAATCCTATAAAGTAATAATAATAAGAATAATGATAATTATACTTTATAAACAGATTTAAAAAATTCTTCCAATGGGATATTTCACAGACCAAAATAGGGCAAATAGGAGAAGTTCTTTGTTAGGGTGTGCGTTCAACACAAGATTATTTTAATTACAATATAGCCGTTAAAACTCCCAGTGTTAGTCAGTTGATGGTTTGTCAATCATTTTTTTATGTGTTTTAAGTGAGACTTTTGTGAAACATTAAATTTCCTAGCACCGTCTTATTATATCTTTAACACTTCCTTTGATAACATGACACCAACACCTGCTGCAGCTGTCACTGCATTTCGACTTTACTTAAATTTAGACATGTTTTTCTCTTGCACTTAACACCCGTTAGTAAGCTGAGAGAAATTTTGTAATACTTTTTATGCTGTAAATCTTCATTATTTTTTTATTTATTTTTTTATTTTTTAATCCTTTGCTGTTTTAGGGCCCATTCATAGTTGTACATTGCATTAATGTATTTTAAATAAGCCTGGAGCAGTAGACAGAGGTATCTGTAGATGGTATCTGTGTCTGTGCATGGTATCTGTATCTGTGCCTGGCCTACATGATTGGGTTTGGAATGAGAAGGGGTAGCAATAGTTAAAGCTGAATTTCAGGTATGGGAACGTTTACATACTTAAATTGGTACAGCATGGATCAATATAACTATGTATATACCATACCTGACCGATCCCATCTGGAAGGTGGAAATCCCTGTACTAGACACTGCTACTCCAGTGATCTCCACTAGCTTCTGGGTCTCGTCAAGAGCAGCTGCCCTGCTCCTTAGTGTCCACAGGGGGTGACCGGCTTGGCATGGATGCCATTTAGAGAAAACTTTGAGGTGGAGATTGTGATGCCACTACCCACCATGGCCTAACCGGTTTCCGCATAATTAGGGATGGGCCACTCAGAAAGTGCAGGCAGCACAGTGGCTAAGTGGTTAACACTTTTGCCTGGCAGCACTAGGGTTGTTGGGTCAAATCCCAACCACGGCACTATCTGCACAGAGTTTGCATGTTCTCCCTGTGCCTGCGTGGGTTTCCTCCAGGTGCTCTGATTTCTTCCCATCCTCCAAAAACATGGTAGGTTAATTGGCTCCTGTTTAAATTGCACCTAGTATGTGTATATGTAAATTAGGGAACTTAGATTGTAAGCTCCGTGAGGGCAGGGGCTAATGTGAATGTGCAATATATATGTAAAGCGCTGCGTAAAGTTACAATGCTATATAAGAACCTGTAATAAATAAGTGAACATGATAAGGGCAAGGCCAGCCAGAAAGTGCCCATGATCTGGACAGTACCACCCAGAAAGTGGTCTGGTCCAAATAATGCCTACTGCATCTTGAGATCACAGTTGGCAAGCGTGCACAATAACTCAAAAAGGGTAATAACTGATGGGCCATAGCTGCATGTGGGCAATTTGCACATAATTAGGGGTGAGGCCACCCGTAAAGCGGGCATGTTCTGGGTAGGACCACCCATGAAGTGGACACAATCTGGATGGAACCACCACAAATGAAGGCATGATCTGTGTAGGACCACACAGAAGGTGGGTGTGTTAAGTGTGGCCCATGGACAAGGGTGTCAATGTCCCTTGGAATTCGACGAATATGTTGTCATCTATAGTGATATAAGATTTTCTGGTGTCTGAGACTCATAGGCACCACATCCCTTAGGATAAATTCAAAACATATGTAAAGAGAAAGAGACAGGATTTTGAATGTGCCAACACAATTTGTTGTAAAAATATTCAAATTATTTTATAAACATTTAAAAATAGTAAATTCATATAAAACCATCATAGAGAATCCATGTGGCTACAATACAGATGCAGTAGCTTCAACTCAAAATGTTTCGCCAATCATTGGCTTCTTCAGGGGACTTTAAAAATGCTGCATACATAATCACTAAAATTGGAAAATAATACATCAGTCAGAGAAGCAAATACGCTCTTATAGAGCCTCCCACGCAATCTATAGGCAGTTGTACATATATGATTTACATGTCTTAATATAGTAACAATGTATTTGTAAAATATATTATGTCCAGATTCAGCGTAATTGCTTCTCTGACTAACACAGAATTTCTAAAGTGTCCTGAAGAAGCCAATGATTGGCTAAACACGTTGAGCTGAAGCTACTGCACCTGTATTGTAGTCGCATGGATTCTCTATGATGGTTTTATATTAAAGTGGATGTAAACCCACCACCCACCCAGTATACACTAATGACAGAGTATTAATGTATATATACACGCAAGCCTCCTGCATCTATCCCTGCCTTGCAAGTGTCCTTCCTGTAAGCACCAGCAGCTCTGTAAAACTCTGAAATCAGAGGGTGTCTGTGTTTGGTGGAGTTTGGTGGGTAGAGTTGTGATGTCACAAGCTTCCCCACCCACCTCTATACTGAGACATTGAGGAGGGAGGGAGGGGGGAGTGTAAAACTTTCTCTGCTGTGTGAAGGAGATAAGCAAATTGCTTGCAGGGCTGGTGCAAGGATTTTTGACACCCTAAGCAAAACCTAATTTTGCCGCCCCCTTGGCTCTGCCCGACTCCACCCCCTTTGCCCTGCCCATGTAACCCATGTGACCTGAAAAAGAAGCAAAAAAAGGCGCACTGGCCTAGCGCATTATCCTTGATACCTTTATTGTGTAAAACTCATAAAAACATACTCAC
>BLSH010496824.1:512880-523409 GCA_018402905.1 Glandirana rugosa
CGACGTATACCCGTGACTAGGCCGACGTTACCACCCCGACGTCTACCCGTAACTAGTCCGACGTTACCACTTCGACGTCTACCCGTGACTAGCCCGACGTTTACACTCCGACGTCTACCCGTGACTAGTTCCACGTAACCACACGTTACCACTCCGACGTATACCCGTGACTAGTCCGACGTTACCACCCTGACGTCCACCCGTGACTAGTCCGACGTTTCCACTCCAACGTCTACCCGTGACTAGTTCGACGTAACCACCCGTTACCACTCCGACGTCTAGTCCATCAATGCAGCCTGATAAGTGCCCATCTGCAGCCTCACCATTGCCCACCAATGCAGCTTGATCAGTGCCCATCTGCAACCTCACCTTTGCAGCCTGATCAGTGCCCACCTGCAGTCCCACCATTGCAGCCTGATCAGTGCCCATATGCAGCCTCACCATTGCACACCAATGCACCTTGATCAGTGCCCATCTGCAGCCTCACATTTGCAGCCCGATCAGTGCCCATCTGCAGCTTCACCATTGCAGCCTGATCAATGCCCATCTGCAGCCCCACCATTGCAGCCGGATCAGTGCCCATATGCAGCCTCACCATTGCAGCCTGATCAGTGTCCATCTGCAGCCTCACCATTGCTTATTAATGCAGCCTGATCAGTGCCCATCTGCAGCCTCACTATTGAAGCCTGATCAGTGCCCATCTGCAGCCTCACCATTGCTCATCAATGCAGCCTGATCAGTGCCCATCTGTAGCCTCACCATTGTAGCCTGATTAGTGCCCATCTGCAGCCTCACCATTGCAGCCTGATCAGTGCCCATCTGCAGCCTCACCATTGCAGCCTGATCAGTGCCCATATGCAGCCTCACCATTGCCCATCAATGCAGCCTGATCAGTGCCCATCTGCAGCCTCACCATTGTCGCCTGATCAGTGCCCATCTGTAGCCTCATGTCAAACTATGCAAAGCCTGCCTCCTGGACCGGCTCTTATGATAGACAGAACACTGGTCCAATGCCGGGATATGTGAAGTCTATCATAGGAGCAGGTCCAGGAGGCAGGACTTCGTATTACAGAGGCCGCCGATAAATCATAAAGCAATATACTGTATTTATCGGTGTATAACACACACAGGCGTATAACATGCACCTTAAATTTAAGAGGGAAGTTTTAGGAAAAAAAAAAAAATTTTAAATATAGAACTTCGAAATGCAATAAGGGTCAGGGCCCATCAATGTAGCCTTATCAGTGCCCATCTGCAGCCTCACCAGTGCCCATTAATGCAGCCTGATCAGTGCCTATCTACAGCCTCACAATTGTCCATCAATGCAGCCTGATAAGTGCCCATCTGCAGCCTCACCATTGCCCACCAATGCAGCTTGATCAGTGCCCATCTGCAACCTCACCTTTGCAGCCTGATCAGTGCCCATCTGCAGCCTCACCATTGCAGCCTGATCAATGCCCATCTGCAGTCCCACCTGCAGCCTGATCAGTGCCCATATGCAGCCTCACCATTGCACACCAATGCACCTTGATCAGTGCCCATCTGCAGCCTCACCTTTGCAGCCTGATCAGTGCCCATCTGCAGCTTCACCATTGCAGCCTGTTCAATGTCCATCTGCAGCCCCACCATTGCAGCCGGATCAGTGCCCAACTGCAGCCTCACCATTGCTTATTAATGCAGCCTGATCAGTGCCCATCTGCAGCCTCACTATTGAAGCCTGATCAGTGCCCATCTGCAGCCTCACCATTGCTCATCAATGCAGCCTGATCAGTGCCCATCTGTAGCCTCACCATTGTAGCCTGATTAGTGCCCATCTGCAGCCTCATTATTGCAGCCTGATCAGTGCCCATCTGCAGCCTCACCATTGCAGCCTGATCAGTGCCCATATGCAGCCTCACCATTGCCCATCAATGCAGCCTGATCAGTGCCCATCTGCAGCCTCACCATTGTCGCCTGATCAGTGCCCATCTGTAGCCTCAATTCAGACTACGCAAAGCCTGCCTCCTGGACCGGCTCTTATGATAGACAGAACACTGGTCCAATGCCGGGACATGTGACGTCTATCATAGGAGCAGGTCCAGGAGGCAGGACTTCGTATTACAGAGGCCGCCGAGTAAATGGGAGATCCCCGCTTTGTGTAATCCGGCGGCGCTCGCCCCCCCCCCCCCCTTCCCCTCTGAGGTAGCCCAATGCAAATATCTGCTAATGATTTGCACCCGATTTTCAGGGGGAAAAAGTGTGCGTTATGAGCCAATAAGTACGGTACCCCCAAAATACTTTCAAAAGTCCTTGTTTTGTTTTTTAACCACTTGCTGCCTGCCCTATAGCAGTTTTACCTCTACAGGGTGGCAGCTGTGTGCCGGAACACACACACACACATATATATATATATATATATATATATACATACGTGATTTGGCATTTCTGCCTGCAGGAGGAATATTCACAGCAGATCTGCGGGTGCTGGGCATTCAATGTCCTCTGATGCCCGTAGATCGACGGTAAATTACAGAGAAGTAAACACAGGTCTCACTTGTCTGGATATGAAAACACATAGACATGGGTCTCCCTGGGCAGGCACTGGAGCATATAGGAGAGCCAGCAAAATAACCCACAATTTGTAGAGTAAGTGAATTGATATTCAAAAGGGATATTTATAGTAGCTCTAAACAGCCAATGGCTCCTGCTGCTATCAATCTATCCAATGAGGACCCGAGACAGTGGCTGGAGTTGCTGTGCTCGTCCCCATCGCTGGAACGATCGGGTTCAGGTAAGTGTTGGGGGGCTTTGGGGGGCTGCTGCAGCACAAAAAAGGGTTTTCACCTTAATGCATAGAATGAGGGTTTACAACCCCTTTAATAGCAGCTAAATGCTTCCGCTGATAGAAATTAGTAGGGAAAAAAATTAAGATTTTTGTGCCTCTGTCATAAACTTCAAAGATACATTTGTCCACAATACATATAGCTAGAGAGATGAATGAAGTGCTTTTACTCTACTGTATATGTAAAGATCAGAGGAACTTATTTATTCTCTTTTGAGAAGAGGAGATTAAGGGGAGATATGATCAACGTGTATAAATACATAAGTGGTCCATATAGTGAACTTGGTGTTGAGCTATTCACTTTTAGGTCATCACAGAGGACAAGGAGGCACTCTTTACATCTATAGAAAAAGAGATTTCATCTCCAATTATGGAAAGGTTTCTTCACAGTAAGAGCTGTGGAAATGTGGAATAGACTCCCTCCAGAGGTAGCTCTGGCCAGCTCAGTAAATTGCTTTAAAAAAGGCCTGGATTCTTTCCTTAATGTACATAATATAACTGGGTACTAACATTTATAGGTACAGTTAAACCATGGAATATCTAATTGCCTCTTGGGGGATCAGGAAGATTTTTTTCCTCCGCTGTAGCAAATTGGATCCATGCTTTGCTGGGGTTTTTCGTCTTCCTCAACTGTGAGTATGGGATTGTACTGTATATATAGGATTGTGTATATGGGATTGTATGTTTTTTTTTTTTTTGTTTTGGGTTGAACTAGATGGACTTGTGTCTTTTTTCAACCTGACTAACTATGTAACTATGTAACTTTAATGCACATAGTCCAGGCACAGGTTCACTTTAAAGTGGATGTAAACCCGATTCTTAAAATTTGACCTGGGCACATATATATGTTGTGTTTTCTTATCTCTCTCCAAAGCCCTGAGTCCCGTGTCTTTCTGCTGTTTCGTTGCTCTGTTATCAGCATGATAACGTCTGACAAGTTCTCTGTCAACTGTGATAAAACCAGCCTGAAATTTGTGTCTAGGGAGTTTGCTATAAATAGATTAGCAGAGAGCTTGACTTGTCACAGCAGAGCTCCGCAAGTCTCTGCCTATGTGGAGAGGGGGGTGTGTACCTTTCCTCTAATCAGCTGTCTTGGCTGTATGCCAAGAATTCACTCCCAGTGCTGAACAGGAAGAGAAAATCTCTAAAACAATGTGCACTTTCTAAAGAATATATAAAGCTAAAGACAGCAGATATACATGTAAAATGTATGTAGGGAGATTTGTTTCATCCCTGTGTATCATCTGAGACTGTTCACTTCACTGGGTATATGTGAGGGTTTACGTCCACTTTAAAGTTGAACTTAACAGCAGCTAAAACACAGTGAAAAAGTGGTAACTATCAAAACTTTTTGGAGGTTACAGCAGGCTGAAATACAAGGAAGGATATTAGAGTTTCCTTCCATAGGCGTCAAAAACTGCAGACGCAATAGCTCGATTGGCTCCTTTATTGCTGACTTTCGTATTGTGCCCGGAGTTCTTTTTTAGTAAATGGAAAAGTACTTCTGTTCTCCTCACGTCCTAGAAGCCTGCTCCAGTCTTACAGCCATCATAAATATCTGGAATACTGCATTACGAGCAAGTTGCATTTTATTTTCTATAGTCCTTGCATGTCAGAGCCTTTCTGAAAGCTATAATGTTTCTGCTAGAGAATGCTGACTCATTTACAATGTTCCATCTGCAAATATCTGACAAGTTAGACTAATTACTGAAAGGCCATAATAAAAGGGGGGAAAAAAATCTAATTAGCGTTTTTCTAAGATTAGCAGTGGCTTCGGGCAATAACACTGCCCGAGATTTGAAATACATTTTTTTAGTTCATTTCCGGAACAAACAAACAAACGCTATCTTTTGCAGACACACAGAGAAATAGTTTTATGGATTGAATAATATAACTTAGGTATTTTTGTTTTTTTCTTAGGATTCCATTCCAAGAAGATAATTAAAAATGAAGGAAAAAAAAAAAAACATTCTTTATCATTGTCTGGTTAAAGCAACCATATCAGCTTAAGAAAAGTCCCCTGCAAGGGTAGATGTAGTAGACTCACCTCCCCCGCAGCGTGCCATGGATCCATCCCCAAGACCCCTGGTGGCCACCTATGGCCCAGGGGCCACATGCAACCCTTTGATACTTATTGTGCAGTTATTGGGCCCCGATAAACAGTAGTCTGTGTTTTTCATACCTAGGTGCATATATAAACCAGTGAGGCAAAATCTACTTTAGATTGCTTTTTTTTAGTTGGATTATTTCTTTTACACTGTCTTACTTTTTTGTGTTAAATTGAATATTCTGCCCATTCCTTTTCCTTTTTTATGTTCTTATTCTCTTAGATCTTTTATAATGGGCAAGGAAATGCTCAGAGAAATACATTTTAAAGTGTTTCTAAAACCAGTACCCTGCATTCACTATATCTGGTCTCCCACAGTACACAGAACATGGAAATGTAATCATTTTAGTAAATATAAACTGCTAAATACCTTTTCTCGTCAGCAGTATATACCGTAGCAGTCTTGTGGCTTCTATCAGTCTCTGGTTAAAGTGTGTAGGAGGAGTTTTCATTCGCCCCTGATTGTCCTATGAGGCTGCAGGACCCCTGACCCTCTGTCTGGACAGTGCTGATTGGCCCTGTGCTGATCACATGCACTCTCCCAAGAAAAAAAAAAACTCTCCAGAAATGAACACCAAACTGAGAATGTGCAGGTTGCCCCCTTGGCTCTATTCTATCAGCAAATAAATTGTGGACTGTGGAAGAGGGGGAGGATCAGAGAAGATAGTATGTATAATGTTCCCATTCTCTAACCATCTCTTTGTATGTCTACAGTCTCTGACCATCTAATGGAGAATGTTCCCAGTCTCTGACCACCTGTTTTTGTATGTCTACAGCATGGGTGCTCAACCTGTGGCCCTCCAGCTATTGCAAAACTACAAGTCCCATGAGGCATTGCAAGACTGACAGTTACAAGCATGACTCCTAAAGGCAGAGGCATGATGGGAATTGTAGGTCTGCAACAGCTGGAGGGCCACTGGTAGAGTACCCATGGTCTGCAGTCTATTCTCATGTATTGTAGAATGTTCACAGTCCCTGACCACCTCTTTTTGTATGTCTACAGTCTATGACCATCCCCTGTAGAATGTTCACAGTCTCTGACTATCTATTTATTTGACTACAGTCTATAGCCATCTTCTGTAGAATGTTCACAGTCTCTGACCACCTCTTTTTGTATGTCTACAGTCTACGACCATCTCCAGTAGAATGTTCCCAGTCTCCATCTACTGTCTATGACCATCTTCTGTAGAATGTTAGCAGTCTCTGACCATCTCACGTAAAATGTTCCCAGTCTATGACCATCTCTTTATGTATGTCTACAGTCTATGACCATCTCCTGTAGAATTAAAGATACAAGGATACTGCGCCACCTTTATAAGGGGACAATAGCTGCCAGCACGACAACAAACCAAGTTGGAAATAAGTAGAAAGGGGGGAAAAGTGCGGCACTGTATGGGAACTGAGAGTGTCTAGTCAAAAAGTTAAGGTAAAAACATATATGTTACATCAACATTTAAATGAAATGAAAAAAGCAAAAATCCATGTATGATAAATGGCTGAACAATGGTAAATGGTGAAATTCACCAAACCTGCAGTGCACAAATAGTCCCCACACTTGACATGGGACGTTCATATAATACTCCCATGTATGACCTGGGATGAAAATGGAAGGTCCACTTAAAGTTCATGTGATGTTTCAGTGTAATGGGTAGGCCCAGATCCAAATATAGGTGCCCTCTGATATAGTCCAATGGAGTAATTTACAGGAATGGCTGTCGAGTAAAGTGACACGTGCTTAAATGGATGGTGGTTAGAAATGACATTCCACAGTGGTGAGTGAATGCACTTACCAGAAGTTGGTAAGGTACCAGCATGTATTGTAAATCCCACAGAGATGAAGTCCAGTGATCCAGGAAATCAGTTGAAGGTTAAAGTGACATGTGCTCAAAGGTGCTCTGAAGTGATAATCCCCGCTATTAATGAGTGCGCTTACCAGAGCCTGGTGAAGTAACCGCAGAAATAGTGGAATCCACTGTATAGTCTGGTCAAGGAAGAATCATCTCAAAAGGTTCAAGGTCGGACGGTTTCAGCACACTCTTAGAGGGGTATTGGGGCCCCCTAGCAGGCAGATGACGCCACTCAGGGAAAGTAATAAGATGGAATAGAAAACAGAAGGTGCTCCATAGCGTAATTCAGTATTGCACATGAATTTATTAAAAGCGTGGATTAAAAAAAACATTCATCAAAGTAAAAACAAGCTCATCTAATATAAGTCCAGATGCAGGTCCCAACGCGTTTTGTTTCATAAAACGTCTTCAGGGGACGTTTTATGAAACGAAACGCGTTGGGACCTGTCCCCCCGATTCACTGCATCTGGACTTATATTAGATGAGCTCATTTTTACTCTGATGAATGTAAGTGTTTTTAATCCACACTTTTAATAAATTCATGTGCAATACTGAATTATGCTATGGAGCACCTTCTGTTTTCTATTCCATCTTATTACTTTCCTTGAGTGCCCCCTGCTAAGGGGCCCCAATACCCCTCTAAGAGTGTGCTGAAACCGTCCGACCTTGAACCTTTTGAGAGGAGTCTTCCTTGACTACTCCAGTGGATTCCACTATTTCTGCAGTTATTTCACCAGACTCTGGTAAGCGCAATCATTAATAGCGGGGATTATCACTTTAGAGCACCTTTGAGCACATGTCCCTTTAACCTTCAACTGATTTCCTGGACCACTGGACTTCATCTCTGTGGGATTTACAATACATGCTGGTACCTTACCAACTTCTGGTAAGTGCATTCACTCACCACTGTGGATTGTCACTTCTAACCACCATCCATTTAAGCACGTGTCACTGTACTCGACAGCCATTCCTGTAAATTACTCCATTGGACTATATCAGAGGGCCCCTATATTTGGATCTGGGCCTACCCATTACACTGAAACATCACATGAACTTTAAGTGGACCTTCCGTTTTCATTCCAGGTCATACACGGGAGTATTAGATGAACGTCCCATGTCAAGTGTGGGGACTATTTGTACACTACAGGTTTGGTGAATTTCACCATTTACCATTGTTCAGCCATTTATCATACATGGATTTTTGCTTTTTTCATTTCATTTAAATGTTGATGTAACATATATGTTTTTACCTTAACTTTTTGACTAGACACTCTTAGTTCCCATACAGCGCCACACTTCTCCCCCCTTTCTACATCTCCTGTAGAATGTTCTGAGCCTCTGACCATCTCTTTTTATTTGTCTACAGTCTATGGCCATCTCCTGTAGAATGTTCTGAGTCTCTAACCATCTCTTTATTTGTCTACAGTCTATAACCATCACCTGTAGAATGTGCCTAGTCTCTCACCATCTCTTTTTGTAAGTCAACAGTCTATAACCATCTCCTGTAGAATGCTCCCAGTCTCTGACCATCTCTTTTTGTGTGCCTTCAGTCTCTGACCATCTCCTGTTAAAGTCTGCAGTCTCTGGCCATCTTTTGTTGCATGTCTACAGTCTCTGATCATCTCCTGTAGCATACCTGCAGTCTCTAAAAATCTCTTGTTGTATGTCTACAACCGCTGACCATCTCCTGTTCCACATCTGCAGTCTGTGACCATCTTCCAGTCTATGGCTATGTCTTGTCACATGTCTGCAGTTTCCAACCATCACTTGTTGCATTTCTGCAGTCTATGACCATCAAATGTAGCAACTGTACAGTCTCTGACTATCTTATGTTGCAGTCTCTGACAGTTTTCTGTAGAAGTATGCTCACTTAATATCTTTGGTCCTTTGGTGACATCAGAGACCCCTTAGATCAGGAAGCTTGACTGCCACTGCTCCAAACCCAATGTTGCCACAGAACTAAGCAGCAGTTGGATAGGAGTTTCGAAGAAGAAGCCTCAAAGCACAGGATAGGGGGAGAACAGGCATCCAAACTCCAGGAAGCGTTGAATGCCAAAATAATAATTTAAATTGAGGGGAGAGATAGTAGACACAGGCCACCAGGGAGGTGAATATACAACCTCTTCCTTTGCAGGAAACTTTCATCTGGATATTTATTAAATTGACAGTGTCACTTTAAAGAAGAGTTCCAAGCAAATGGGTCAATACATGGTAACTCTTTTACCTGGAAAAGGGTTTTTAATTCTGTCCAGTCAGCGTTATCATTCACACATCTCCGCCACAATACTTAGGCATAGTGCATGCTGCTATTTTTGCTCTTTGCTTCGTTTTTTTGCAATATTTGCTGGTCAGCAGCAAACCCAAACAACCAATCAATTTAGATGATAACATTTATCACCATTTAGAGATGCTAAACAACTTTAAGGTCACCAATGTTGTCACCACTCAATGTTGTTCAGCTGTGTTCAGTTCTGCTCAGGTGGGTCGGAGAAAGTTTTCCAATGCAAGGCTACACTTGTAGGGCTAAATTTCTGCATAGCTAATATAGATTGTGGTCTAGAGTGATGAAGCTTCCTGGGTTGGTGCAAAGATTCTCATTGTGAGATCAGCCGAGATTTGAACCATGCATGGGCAGGCTGAATGTACCCAAGTTGATTGGTCAATCAACTTGGGTACAACTAGCCTGCCAGATTTTGCATGCAATTATTTCTAGCAGCTGTTATAGCCGCTAGCAATAATCACTGTGTTCTCCTAGCAGGGATGGAGTCCTCTGCTGGAGAACACAATGGCTCCATGGGAGAGATTCCGCCATCAACACTGACTGTAGTTGCAGGACAGAAAATCGCTCAGTCTATGGCCAAATTAAATTAGGGCTCTTTCACATGAATGAGCATACCATGCTTTCAAGTGTATTCATCTTGTGTTTGAAATCATTTTGGAATCCTTCTCAGTTGCTTTTGATCTACTTATGACCTGCTTCTGACTGGCCTTCTAAACTGCTTTAAAATTTCCATTGGCCAGAAACATACACTTTTTTGGGGGGAATAAAGAACGGTATTAAACTGTGTAATATTTACCTATGACTGTTCAGAGGTAGCACAATGTCTTCATGTGTAGCACATGTTCCTTAACGCACAGAAGTCCTTGTTTCGAGTCAGGACACTACAGTATAGAGTTTATGTGGGTTTCCTCTGGATAATTCTGTTTCCTCTCCCACTCCAAACACATGATTAATTGGCCCTATGATGTGTGTACAAATTGGCTATGCACATTTGTTATCACAGTCTGCATGCCAGTGCCAAGCTGAGAAATTCAGGTGGGTTGAGGAAAAACCTGGTGACCAACCTTGTAAAAAATTGCAAAAGAACTCTATAGAAAGTATTTCAAGCATATGATGGTACTCAAAGTTTTGGCAAATAGAATCGCCAAGTATGACTGAATGGATATATACAGTAAATGCGTACAACTGGAGTTCCACTCTGTTTCTTAAAGGCTCATCTAGATGAGGGTACTGTCACCCAGCTTTTCGGTGGGATTATTGAACAGCTAAGGATTCCTGATCCTGTACTACACAGCTCTAGAGCATCTTCTCCCAAGATTTAGGGTCTTCAGTTTTCCAAGAGTTTCACGAGAAGACCTAGTGATGTAAAGATTGTCCAAACAAGTGCACCTATAGTAAGGATATAAGTTGGTAATTTTTATTCATTTATTTATTTTTGGAAGGTGGTGGTGTGGGGGGGGGGGGGGGGGGGTA